>JAINUW010000349.1:0-94988 GCA_020205615.1 Panax quinquefolius | reverse complement strand
TATGAAAAATTCACAACAATTGTGAAAAGAGTCCGGAAGTGAGTGCAAGATAAAATCTTGGCTCAACTCTCCATCCATGACAAACCCTGTTGTCCTAATTGATAAATTAAATTGATAATGTTAAGGACTTTTATCTGTACTATAGTGCCATTGGTTATTCTAGATCGGAAGAGCTCCTTAGATATCTAATATCTATCAGTCCTACTTTCCTCACCATCAACTACTTGATGTGCAGGAATATAGTAAGAGAATCCATAGTTTCATCTTTGTGGTTGAAGCTCGTTACTCGTGGATCTTGAGCATGATGCATTAAGCCAACTGTGCATCATCTTGCCACTTTCTAAAAGTAGCAATCTCTTCCTCAGAGGCATTGTCTACAACCATTACAGGGATAGGCGTATGAAGGACATAAGATAGCTTTTCAGCCGTGAGAACTTTTCTCAATTTCCTTAACCAATCATTTAATACTGATCAAGTTAAATAAGATCTAATATGCTTCGCAGTGATAGTAATTTAGACATTGTAAAATTCTGTAAATAAATTTATAATTAACAATATTTTAGCATACATTCTTTTATTAATTACCAAAATAAATTAGGTCTTGTTTTAAGTTGGTATCTCCCACTATTTTCATCAAACTATATTACCCTCACTTATATAGTTCGACAAAATCTAATTAAAGATTTGCTAGTGAGAATAAGGATCCCATTACAAATGTATATAATATTGTGATGACACAACAAGCTATATAAAAATAAATAGGTAGACAACTCTTGTCAATTACATCAACTATGCAACACCTTGTATTTTGCCTCTTTGATCATTTTGATCAAGTGGTGGCACATCCGAATCAAAATTATCCAAGTTAAGTCCAACCTAGCACTCCATATATTCAAAAAAGAAAAATATTTTCCTTGTGGTGACACAACAAAACAACATTGTTTAACTTTCTTTATAAGCATCAAATGTGATAAAATTAACATCTCAAAGAATTAAGATAAGCGCTTGGTGACACAACAAACTTATAATAATTAATTGATACTCTATTATTTTATCATGCTTGAAAAGCGACGCTCGATATTCCAAATATCTTTGAACGCTTAGGACTTAATATAAAAAAATTGAGGGGTTTGTTATTAATTTATCTCATCTTGTTTAGCGCGCATGCACATATATATATAAAATACGTGTCATATTAACTAACATGTGAAGCATGTTTGCATAATATATATATATATATATATATATAGTATAAGCATGCAAATATAGAATTCTTATTCTACCTGGATTGATTATAGAATTTTATTCTAGTTTGGTTCACTAGAGCCACCAAGTGAACCAAAAGGTCAAACCCTAGGAGTGCAAGAATTAATATTTAAATATAACTATTACATTTATACCCAGGCTCCATTACAAACGGGTCTTCGAGTGCTCCTTGCTCCTTGATCTCCAATTCTTCAAAATTAATTCTAATTATTCCTATTACAAAACTATTTTAAAATAAATAGAAACATTGATCAGCAGTCAAGGGGAAGTACATAGGAGAGAGTTAGAATTTACACTAAGAAAAATTAGAAAAGACGAAGTACACAGACCCCATTTAATAAAACTCATACATTCATGCATCCAACTAAAATAAAATCCAATCACATTGGTCAATAGTCCATAATCAATCCCATTTATTATCATACACATCACCATATGCATCAATAAATAACATTCATCTCATGAATAATAAACATTCAATATATATATTGATATCATTTAATGGGCAAATTTAGTTAGCATAAAATCTAATTTTGAATCAAAATAAACTCCTTTATTTTAATTCAAATTTAAATCAAAATAAACCTCTTTTATTTTAATTTATCCTATTTTGAATAAAATAAACTATTTTATTTTAATCAAAATAAACTTATTTATTTTAATTAATTATGGAATCCAATTCCAAGTAAAAAAAACTCCTTTATTAAAGGAAACACGGATTCTCTTTCCTATTCACAAATAAACTCCTTTATTTTGAATAATATGAAATTTTATTCCATATCTAAATAAACTCCTTTATTTAAGAAAATTAGGATTCTCTTTCCTATTCACAAATAAACTCTTTTATTTTGAATAATATGAAATCTTATTTCATATCTAAATAAACTCATTTATTTAAGGAAACATGGAATCCAATTTCAACTCTAATTAGTTATCATGGAATTCAATTCCAACTCTAATTAGTTAGCATAAAATCCAATTTTAAAATTAAAATAAATCTTTTTATTTTAATATTAAAATAAATTTTTATTTTAAGATTGAAATAAAATTTTATTTTAATTAAAAAATAATTAAGAATATTGTATATATATATAACAACAGTATATATATATATATATATATATATATATATATATTAATATATATATTAATATATATATTAATCATACCGTGATTCACACAGTGAGTAATATATATATATATATATATATATATATATATATCGGTCCGGGATCTGTAAGGATCCTTTACTTTCTTAAAATGAGGACTTTTTTTTTGCTTTTTTTTTAAAACAACTAAAAAAAGTTTAATATTTATGGGCCCCGAAATTTTATATAATACAGATGTTTTGGATGTGATTTGGATACGTATAACAAAATAGGTATGTACAGTCACATACATTTTTTGGTATAGGTATCCAAATTACGCCCAAAACATTATATTATGAAAAAATTTCAATTCCATAAAATATTAAACTTTTTTTAGTTCTTTAAAAAAGCAAAAAAAAAGTCCTCATTTTAAAAAAGTAAGATCCTTTACTGATCATTTATATATATATATATATATATATATATATATATATATATATGAATCGTGAATCTCAGTACATGTTATACCAAGTGTGAATCACATTAAGCAGGAATCAATCAGGAGGATATATAACATATAATAATCATATAAGTTACAGAATCCACGTCAATGCTAGAGTAATCATATAAACATAAGTAATCATGTATATATATATTATTATATAATAAATATATATGATATAAATATGATTCAGGAATCACGTGAATCAACATTAAATCCTACTAAAACATATATGAAAGATTCATATGATTGCACGTTATAAACCCACGTGAACCAGCAGCGAAAAAAATGTTTTCGCATTTTTTTTTAATAAATTTTATACAACAAAATTATACCCAATTAAATTGTTCTAAACACATATGAATATAAATATCAAATTAAAACAATTAATAATTCGCATAAAGATTTGGCTTTGATACCACTGTTAGGTTTGTAATATTCATGAACGCAATCAAATTGCACAAAGTAAGCAGAAATGTGGAAAATTAGAGTTTTAAAATTTTATAAACCATATACCCGGATCATCCTTTATGCGCAATTATTAATTTAACGAAAAGATAAAGAATAAGAATCATACCCTTGAAGATCTGAGCTTCCTCAGGTACAAGTTCACCTCCAATCCTTTCGCGTTCAACTTGAATCCACCAGGTTTGGTTCCTTCCTTTGATCAACGTTAGCCACCCAAGTGTTTGGCCTCTAGAGGTGATCCACCAAGGAAGAAGAAAGATTCAAGAAGATGGGTATTTTGGCAAAACCCTAGTTTTTCTATCTCTCATAAAAAATGAGTGTACTATCCAACAATTAGAATCACGTATGTTGTGAAAAAGTCAACAACAACTTTACACCCATAATAAGACTCCTCTTATTTATAGATGTGGGCAACCCTCCTTAACAATTAAGGAATTGGGTTTTATTTTAATTAATTAAGCTCCTTTAATTAATTTAACCTCCTAATCTTATTAGGAATAAATGAGAGTACTTTTATTAATTAATTCTCAAACTCCTTTAGGAATTAAATAATAATAATAATAATAATAATAATAATAATAATAATAATAATAATAATAATAATAATAATAATAATAATAAGACTCTCTTATTAATTTATATTTAATATTTCTAAAATATTAAATAATAAATATTAAGCTATTTAATTTATTCTATCACCATAGATTAAATTAAATATACTTAACTTATTATTACGATTATGCCATTAACTTCTTAAATAATTATTCTTCCTTTTATGATGTGACCCTTTAGGTTCTCCATATTAAACCTAGGTTGTGAATAAATCAATTAGAACAATTCTAATCTTATTTAAAAATAAATTAAAATATTAATTTATTTAAATAAATAATATTTATTCTACAATAGGGATAAACCTCCCTAGCGATTAACGACTTTCCAGATAATATAGATTTCAACATTAATCATAAAAGAACCTTTGAGTAAATAGTTACCGTACAATTCAATCCTTCCACCATACAATGTCCCAATTAAATATAAGACATGAAATTACTGTCAAGTCTTATTTTATTTAGTTATATGTATTTCTATCCTTAAATGAACAACTCCAAATAATGCAAATTAGAAACTCATTTCTAATTTCATTATGCCTTGAACAGGGACTACTGGGTTGTCATTTATCGAATCACATAGGACATTTCTCTTCTTTTACTAGAAGTGGTAGATTCTTTATTGATCATACATTATCTCCATGTACAACTTATTATACCCAAGCATACCCTTTGATATACCTTAAGAGTCTTAAGGAATAAGTCAAAGTATAATTCATCATACACAAGATACTATGATGATCTCAAGTCCAAGGATCACTTGTACTACTATCATTACAGGAATTCCTATTGACAGGCAAGTAAAACTCTATTAGGTATTCCTTAGCGAGCCACGTTCAGTGAACTTATTCTCTAATAAGCACTTGCATACTTGCTTTAGTGTCTCCACACAAATGATCATGAGATCAATCATCCTCATCCAATGAGCAAGCAACGTATGTACAAATCTATCCGGATTCACTAATCCTCAATTTAATAATCCAACGATTTGGGAACGTTTTTAGTTTTAAGCTTTCTAAGAATTTAGATCTCATTAGAATGATCATCATCATTATTCTAAAAGCATTGCTTAAAACTATGGGTTTATCACATATTATAAAACAGCATCATGTAGATAATTAAAAGCCTTTAATAAATTAATACTTTTTATTAATAAATGAATAAGATTGTTACAAAGTATATGATTTATCATTAAACATGATTGGCTTGTGTGCATACTACTTTCATGATTTTGGTGAACCGAATAGGGTGAGGTGAACCCAACTTTGGAAGGGAGTTTTGCCACTATCATACAAGATGTCTAATGATAGACGACCTCATGTTATCATAAGACAGGGTTGTGCACATGCACTTGCTGATTATATCTATGAGCATTACCTATATAATCTTGGAGTTTGGTTGAAATATAATTCTCACTTGGAGACAATGGAGATAATTATATGTCAAGAGATGACTCACCATTTGAAAGAACATGATAGTAATCTTCTTATTTTCTTTGGGGTCTCTTGGGTCAACCAAGGATAATTCTCGAGTCATATCATATCTATCATAACTTATATGCATGGCCTCCTATGTACGAAGGTTTCCTTGAGCATTTTCCAAAGATTTTAATTTTTAAAACAATTATTGACTGTACTTTTATGTAAAGTACCATTATAAGGTGTTGTGGTCGAGGCACCATGAGAGTTACATATATTTGTATTAAAACTCATAGCTTATGTGTTGTTGTACTCTGCACGACAGTTCAATAGTTGTATAAATGAAGTTTGTATTTGATTTCTGTAATGTGATATCTGGCAACCCAAGATGGGTGATGTATACCTATTTTGGGGGTGTCACACCATTGTGTCGCATTGATGACCTGTTTGACCAGTTGCAAGGTGCCAAATTCTTTTCAAAGATCGATCTTCGTTCTGGATATCATCAGTTAAAGATTAAAACTGATGACATTCCAAAGACTACTTTCAGAACTCAGTACGGGCATTACAAATTCCTAGTCATGTCTTTTGGATTGACTAATGCTCCTACTACCTTCATGGATATGATGAACTGAGTATTCAAGGAATATTTGGATCCTTTTGTGGTTGTCTTTATTGATGACATCCTCATTTACTCCAAAAGTCGTGAAGATCATGAGCAACACTTGAGAGGCTGATACTCCAAAAGCTTCGTGAAAACAAGCTATATGCCAAGTTAAAGAAATGCGAGTTATGGCTTGAGGAAGTAGCATTCATTGGGAGCGTAATATCAAATCACAGAATATTTGTTGACCCAGCGAAGATTGAAGAAATACAAAGCTGGGAGCAACCTAAGTCAATGACCGAAGTACGTAGCTTTCTCGGCTTAGCCGGTTATTATCAGAGATTCGTAGAAGGGTTTTCTTGAATCGCTACTCCATTAACTCAGCTAACTCCGTGACACCCCCAAATCTGGGTACTTCATTCCACAAGACTTGGTGTTCACTTTCCATTCATTCATATCTATCTACCCAAATATAATAAAATTTAAATCATAAATCCTCCCTTTAAAAAAATTACATCATTAATCAAAAAGTCTTCCCAGGTTGTCTAACCTTAAACATCAATCAAGTGCTGAAATAAAATAATTGCATCACATCATTAAATTTAAAGTCTATCATCATGACAATAAATGAAATTACAAGTCTTCATCACTTGTACATTTTTCCCTTTCCTTTGCTAGTCGTAGGTTCATCGACCTTCTCAACTTTAGCTACAATGAGTGTATATATATGCAAAAATGAGCAAAACAAATGCTCACTAGATATAGCATTGAAACAACAACAATATAATAACTGCCAATGAATAGGCTCATCAAAACTGAATGGTACTCTATTAATGGTAACCAAAAACTGGAATCAAAATATAAAATATCTGAGGGTCATAAGACCACGAACTACGTCCACGGTTACAAGTAATCTTTCAACTTTAAAATTAACAGTTATACTGTAGGGACTTCACGTACTTAGGGGGATCAACCCTTTGTACCATGTATTGTGCACAATCTGAAAATATTATGCATACAAGCCAATCATGTATGATGATAAAGCATATACTGTGTAATCAATCTTATTTATTTATTAATAAAAAAATTATTTATTAAAGGCATTTATTATCTACATGGTGTTTGTTTTTAATAATATGTGATAAACCCATAGTTTTAAGCAACGCTTTTAGAATAATGATGATGATCATTCTAATGAGATCTAAATTCTTAGAAAGCTTAAAACTAAAATAGTTCCCAATCATTGAATTACTAAATTGGGGATTAGTGAATCCGGATAGATTGGTATATCGTTGCTTGCTTTCATTGGATGAGGATGATTGATCTCATGATCATTTGTGTGGAGACACTAAAGCAAGTATGTAGGTGCTTATTAGAGAATAAGTTCAATTTGCGACTCGCTAAGGAATACCTAATGGAGTTTTACTTACTTCATCAATAGAATTCACACATAGTGATAGTAGTCTGAAATGATCCTTAGACTTGAGATCATCATAGTATCTTATATATAATGAATTACACTTTGACTTATTCCTTAAGACTCTTAGAGTATATCAAAGGGTATGCTTGGGTGTAATAAGTTATATATGAAGATAATGAATGATCAATAAAGAATCTACCACTTCTAGTAAAAGGAGAAATGTCCTATGTGATTCAATAAATGACAACCCGAGAAATCCTTGGCGAGGTGGAATGAAATTAGAAAGTAGTTTCTAATTTGCATTCATTAGAGTTGTTCATTTAGAATTGAAATTCATATAATTAAATAAAATAAGACTTGACAAAGATTCCATGTCTTATATTTAATTGGGACATTGTATGGTGGAAGGATTGAATTGTGCGGTAACTATTTACTCAAAGGTTCTTTTATGATTAATGTTGAAATCTATATTATCTGGAAAGTCGTTGATCGCTAGGAGGCTTATCCCTATTGTAGAATAAATATTATTTATTCAAATAAATTATTTGTTTAATTTATTTATTTAAATGAGATTAGAATTGTTCTAATTGATTTATTCACAACCCGGTTTAATATGGAGAACCTAAAGGGTCACACCATAAAAGGAAGAATAATTATTTAAGAAGTTAATGGCATAATTGTAATAATATATTAAGTATATTTAATTTAATCTATGGTGATAGAATAAATTAAATAGCTTAATATTTATTATTTAATATTTTAGAAATATTAAATATAAATTAATAAGAGGAGTCTTATTAATATTATTATAATTATTATTATTTTAATTTCTAAAAGGTTTAGGAATTAATTTAATATAAGTACTCTCATTTATTCCTAATTGGATTAGGAAAGAAAATTAGTTAAAGGAGTTTAACTAATTACCCTAATAGATTAGGGCCCATTTAATTAAAAGAGTTTAATTAAATAAATAATACCTTATTTTAATTAAAATAGGGTTACATGATATCTTTATAAGAGGAGTCTTATATCAAATATCAAATATACGTAATTCCTAGAGTTGGAGAGTACGCCCCCTTTTTCTTATACAGATAGGAAAAACTAGGGTTTGAGCCAACATCCCTTCTTCTTGAAAAATTTCTCTTCCTTAGTGGATCACCTATAGAGGCCATACACTTGGGTGGCTTACATTGATCAAAGAAAGGAATCTACCCGGAGATTCAAGGAGATCGCGGAGAAGTAGGAGGTGAACTCGTACCTGAGGAAGCTCGTTTCTACAAGGGTATGATTTCATAATTTCTTATTCTTCGTTTAATTAATAATATGCATAAAGGATAATCCGGGTAATTGGTTTGTGAAAAATTTTAAAATCTGATTTTATTTCGCTTCCGCTATATTTTTGCAATTTGATTGCTACTTTGATTTTCACAAAACCTAACAGTGGTATCATGAGCCAAACTTTATGCGAATTATTAATTATTTTGATTTCATATATGTATGGGTATGAATTTAGAATTATTTATTGAGCATATTTTGTTGTATAAAATTATTATTTTATAAAAAAAAATTCATTTTAAAAAAAAAAAAAAAAAAAACCGTGGCACCTGCTAATTGATTTGAACACTCACGGATTACTTACAAGGCATGAATCTATAATTTTAGTCGGCATTTTTTTTTGTCAAAAAGTTGTCCTGTTACAATAAGGTATATCATATATATTATATATATATTTGCTTACAAGGCACCTGCTTCCACAAAGGATTTGTTTCTACAAGGCCATCACGTTGACCGAGGTGCAAAGCAATTAAGCAAGGTCCGGCCATTTAGCAAAAGTAGACTTTTATTATATATATATATATATATATATATATATTGTTATGTATATATATATATATATAATCTTAATAATTTTATAATTAAAATAAAAGAGTTTATTTTAATCTTGAAATTGGATTTCATGCAACATAAAATTGCCCATTAAATGATACTCATATATATATGGAATGATTTTATTTATTGATACATATGATGATATGTATGATAATAAATGGGATTGATTATGGACAATTGACCAATATGATTGGATTTATTTTAGTTGGATGTTTGAATGAATGGATTTTATTAAATGGGGTCTCTGCGTACCTCGTCTTTTTCGGTTTTCTTCTTGATGTAAATTCTATCTCTCTCTATGTACTTCCCTTGATCACGATCAAGGTTTCTATTTAAATTAAATAGTTTAATGTAATAGGATTAGTTAGAATTTTTTGAAGAACCAAGATCAAAGATCGAGGAGCGCTTGAAGACCCGTTTGTAATGGAGCCCTGGTTTAAATGTAATAGTTATATTTAAATGTTTATTCTTTGCACCTAGGGTTTGACCTTTTGGTTCACTTGGTGGCTCTAGTGAACCAAACTAGAATAAAAGTCCATAATCAATCCGGGTAGAATATAGTATTCTATATGTGCATGCTAGTATTATATATATTATATATTATGCAAACATGCTTCGCATTTTAATAATATGACGCCGTATTTTATATATATATTTGCATGTGCGCTAAACAAGATGAGACAAATAATAACAAATCCCTCAAAGTTTTTATATATTAAGTCTTAAGCGTTCAAAGATATTTAGAATATCGAACGTCGCCTTCTAGCATGATAAAATTAATAGAGTATTAAATATTTAATATGAGTTTGTTGTGTCACCACAAGGCAAGTATTAAGTATTTAAGATGTTAATTTATCACATTTGATGCTTATAAAGAAAATTGAACAATATTGTTTTGTTGTGTCACCACAAGGGCGATATTTTTCTTTTTTGAATATATGGAAGTGCTAGGTTGGACTTAACTTAGATAATTTTGATTCGGATGTGCCACCACTTGATCAAAATAATCCAAGAGGCAAAACATAAGGAGTTACATGTTGATGTAATTGACAAGAAGTTGTCTACCTATTTATTTATATATAGTTTGTTGTGTCACCACAAGGCTATATATATTTGAAATGGGATCCTTATTCTCACTAGCAAAAACTTTAATTAGATTTTGCTTAGAACTATATAAATGAGGGTAATATAGTTTGAAGAAAATAGTGAGAGATACCAATATAAAATAAGACCTAATTTATTTTGGTAATTAATTAAATGAATGTTTGCTAAAATATTGTCTTTTTACATGCGAAATTTTGAAAATGTCACATTCACTAATTTCAATGCGAAGCATACTTGATCTAACAAACCGATGGACCGAATTACTACTACGACCGGGTTAAGGAATCGAGAATTGTTCTCACTTCTTTGAAAAGATTTCTTATGTCCTAAATTCGCCGCATACTGCAAAAGTTGCGAGACGACCTCGAGGAAGAGATTGCTACTTTTAAACGGTGGCAAGATGATGCATCTGTGGCTCGATGCATCATGCTCGCATCCATGAGTAACGAGCTTGAGCGTCGGCGATGAAAACATGGATGCTCCTACTATTCTTGCGCACCTTGGAGAGTTGTATGGTGAGCAAAGTAGGATCGCTAGATATGAAATATCTAAGGAGCTCTTCCGATCTCGGATGACCGAGGCACTACTGCTGAGAGACTCATGTCCTAAAGATGATCAATCGATTGAACGCGTCTTGGGCGGACTTGGGTTCGTCGTGGATGGGGAGTTGAGTCAAGATTTAGTCTTGCGATCACTCCCGGACACCTTCTCACAATTTGTTGTGAATTTTCACATGAACAAGTTGGATGTCAGCTTGCCTGAATTACTTAACATGTTGAAAACTGCTGAAGGTCATTTCCCATCCAAGAAGAACCATGTCTTAATGGTGGATGATTCTTCCAAGAAAAGGAAGAGGCCCAAGGTATCTTCTGAAAAGAAGAAATCCAAGAAGGCTAAGGGAAAGGCGAAAGTGAAGGATCAAAAGAAACCTGATCCAGCTAGCAAAGGAATTTGCTTCCATTGCAATAAAAGTCAGGTCATTTGGAGAGGAACTGCAAGGATTATCTCGCGAACAAAAGCGAAAGAAGCTTGGAGAAGCTTTGAATCCTAATCAAGGTTTGTTTATGATTGAAATTAATTTTTCTCGAAAGTCGATCTTCTACTTGGGTATTGGATCTGGGATGTGGTTCTCACATATGTAATAATATGCAGGGACTAGTCAGAAGTAGAAAGCTGAGCAAGGATGAGGTCGTCCTACGAGTGGGAAATGGAGCAAAGGTTGATGCATTAGCTGTAGGGACTTATTGTTTAGCACTGCCTATGGGGAAGTTCATTAATTTAAATAATTGTTATTTTGTTCCAAATATCATTAGAAACATTATTTCTATCTCTTGTATTGGATATGGATGGTTTTAATATTATAATAAAGAACAACAGTTTGTTCCATTTATAATTATAATGTTTTATATGGTGTTGGTAATTTGCGAAATGGACTTTATATACTTGACTTGCATGAAAATATATTTCAAATTGAACAAACTAAGAAAAGGAAAAGAGATGATGTTAATTATACCTTCATGTGGCACTGTAGACTTCGATCGTATTAATGAAACAAGATTATCCAAGTTGCATAAAAGATGGGCTCCTAAAGCTATCGATTATGAATCATATCCAACTGTGAATCTTGTCTCATGGGTAAAATGACTAAATCTCCTTTTAGTGGAAAAGGAGAAAGATTTACTGAGTTGTTAGCGTTGGTACACACGGATGTATGTGGACCTATGACAACGAATCATACGAGGAGGGTATTCTTATTTTATTACATTCACTGACGACCACTCAAGATTTGGATATGTGTATTTAATGAAATATAAATCTGAATCATTTGAAAAGTTCAAAGAGTTCGAAGTGAAGTTGAGAAGAAAAAGCTGGTAAGAGTATTAAGATTCTTCGATCGATCGAGGAGAGAATACTTAAGTGGTGAGTTTCTCAATTGTCTCAAAGAAAATGGTATAATCTCACAATGGACTCCACCGGGGATGCCACAAATGAATGGTGTATCTCTGAAGGAGAAATCGAACATTGTTGGACATGGTTCGATCTATGATGAGCTTCTACCGACCTTTCGGTTTCCTTACGGGGATATGCCTAGAATCGGTTGCATACCTACTTAACAAGGTACCTACAAAAATCCGTCCCCAAGACCCTATATGAGTTATGGATGGGAGGAAACCAAATCTTAAGCATGTTAAGACTTGGGGTTGTCCGACTTATGTCAAAAAGTTTGAAAACGATAAGTCTGCAGACTAGATCGACAAATGTAGATTTGTGGGATATCCTAAAGAAACATCAGGGTATTATTTCTATCATCCAACTGATCAAAAGGTGTTTGTTGCGAAACATGCTGCCTTCTTGGAAAAGGAGTTTATCCTTGAAGGGGTCAGTGGGAGTAAGATATATCTTGAAGAGGTTCAAGAACCACAAAATACTACAGATCAAAGTGAGGTACCTAACCAAGTAGAGATTCCTTCTGTACCACACCCTATTCATAAATCTGGAAGAGTACCAAAGATGCCAGACAGGTATGGACTTGTCATAGAAGATGACAATGAGGTACGCATCATAAATGATGATGATCCATTGAATTACGAACAGGCTATGAGTAGTAAAGACTCAGAGAAGTGGCAAGAAGCCATGAAATCCGAAATGGACTCCATGTATGAGAACCAAGTATGGACTTTGGTCTCACCACCAAAGGCATTAAGCTTTCATTGGGTGTAAATGGGTCTTTAAAAGAAAGACTGGAAGCGAGCGGCAAGGTAGAGACCTATAAGGCCCGACCGGTTGCAAAAGGTTTCAAACAAAGACAAGGAGTTGACTATGATGAAACCTTCTCACCAAGATGTAATGCTCAAGTCCATTCGGATTTTGCTTGCGATTGCGACTTACCATGACTACTGAAATCTGGAAATGGACGTGAAAACGGCCTTCCTCAATGGGAAACTTGAGGAGGATGTGTATATGACACAACGGAGGATTTGTTTCAAAGGTTGGAACAAATCAAGTCTCATAAACTACTGACGATCCATTTATGGATTAAAGCAAACTTCGTAGGTGGAACATCCGTTTTGATGAGACAATCAAAAGTTTGATTTTATCAAAAATGAGGATGAACCATGTGTGTACAAGAAGGTAAGTGGGAGCGCTGTTTCATTCCTTGTATTATATGTTGATGATATATTACTGATAGGGAATGATATTCCTATGCTGCAAACAATTAAAATCTGGTTATCTAAACACTTCTCCATGAAGGACTTGGGAGAAGCATCCTATATTTTGGGGATAAAGATCTATAGAGATAGATCTAATAGGATGCTTGGCTTATCCCAAGGAACGTACATTGACATGATGCTAAAAAGGTTTAGCATGGAAGATTCCAAAAGAGGTCTCATCTTGCCGATGAGCCATGGAATACATCTCTCAAAGAAACAAGCCCCAAAGACACACGAGAGAGAAACCGTATGAGTAAGATTCCTTATGCTTCAAAGAATAGGATCTATCATGTACGGTATGATATGTACTAGACCGGATGTCACTCATGCACTTAGTGTAACAAGCGATATCGATCGAATCCGGAGAAGAACAACTGGAAGGCGGTGAAAAATGTCCTAAAGTACTTAAGAAGAACTAAGGATGTATTTCTTGTCTCGGTGGAGTCCGAATTAAAACTAGAGGGCTTCACGGACTCAAGTTTTCAAACAGACCCAAGATGACAAGATAAATCCGTTTGGGTATGTGTTTACCTTAAGCGGTGGCGCAGATGAGTTGGAAAAGTTCCAAGTAGCAAACGATTCTTGATTCAATGTGAGGCGAGTACATAGGCGCAAGTGAAGTCTGCAAAGGAAGTCATTTGGATGAAGAAGTTCATTATCGAACTTGGTGTGGTTCCTAGCATTAAAGGACCAAAGCCTTTATTCTAAGACAACACTTTGGAGCTGTCATATTACAAGCTAAAGGAACCCAGTCTCATCGTAAATCCAAACACGTGTTGCGGCGATTTCATTTGATCGGAGAGATCATTGAAAGAGGAGACGTCACCACGGACATGTGGACTCTCAAGACAATATTGCGAGATCCATTTACTAAAGCGTTAACAATGACGGCGGTTTGATCGTCACTTAGAGAAGATGGGTATGAGATACCACGGCGATTGGCTTTAGTGCAAGTGGGAGATTGAAAGTATTATGCATACTGAAGCCAATCATGTATGATGATAAAGCATATCTTGTGTAATCAATCTTATTTATTTATTAATAAAAGAATTATTTATTAAAGGCATTTATTATCTACATGGTCTTTGTTTTAATAATATGTGATAAACCCATAGTTTTAAGCAACGCTTTTAGAATAATGATGATGATCATTCTAATGAGATCTAAATTCTTAGAAAGCTTAAAACTAAAATAGTTCCCAATCATTGGATTACTAAATTGGGGGATAGTGAATCCGGATAGATTGGTACATCGTTGCTTTTCATTGGATGAGGATGATTGATCTCATGATCATTTGTGTGGAGACACTAAAGCAAGTATGTAGGTGCTTATTAGAGAATAAGTTCATTTGACGCGTGACTCGCTAAGGAATACCTAATGGAGTTTTACTTACATCGTCATAGGAATTCTGTAGTGATAGTAGTACAAATGATCCTTAGACTTGAGATCATCATAGTATCTTATATATAATGAATTACACTTTGACTTATTCCTTAAGACTCTTAGAGTATATCAAAGGGTATGCTTGGGTGTAATAAGTTATATATGAAGATAATGAATGATCAATAAAGAATCTACCACTTCTAGTAAAAGGAGAAATGTCTATGTGATTCAATAAATGACAACCCAGAATCCTTGGCGAGGTGGAATGAAATTAGAAAGTAGTTTCTAATTTGCATTCATTAGAGTTGTTCATTTAGGAATCGAATTCATATAATTAAATAAAATAAGACTTGACAATAATTCCATGTCTTATATTTAATTGGGACATTGTATGGTGGAAGGATTGAATTGTCTGGTAACTATTTACTCAAAGGTTCTTTTATGATTAATGTTGAAATCTATATTATCTGGAAAGTCGTTGATCGCTAGGGAGGCTTATCCTATTGTAGAATAAATATTATTTATTCAAATAAATTATTTGTTTAATTTATTTATTTAAATGAGATTAGAATTGTTCTAATTGATTTATTCACAACCTGTTTAATATGGAGAACCTAAAGGGTCACACCATAAAAGGAAGAATAATTATTTAAGAAGTTAATGGCATAATTGTAATAATATGTTAAGTATATTTAATTTAATCTATGGTGATAGAATAAATTAAATAGCTTAATATTTATTATTTAATATTTTAGAAATATTAAATATAAATTAATAAGAGGAGTCTTATTAATATTATTATAATTATTATTATTTTAATTTCTAAAAGGTTTAGGAATTAATTTAATATAAGTACTCTCATTTATTCCTAATTGGATTAGGAAAGAAAATTAGTTAAAGGAGTTTAACTAATTACCCCTAATAGGATTAGGGAGCCCATTTAATTAAAAGAGTTTAATTAAATAAATAATACCTTATTTTAATTAAAATAGGGTTACATGATATCTTTATAAGAGGAGTCTTATATCAAATATCAAATATACGTAATTCCTAGAGTTGGAGAGTACGCCCCCTTTTTCTTATACAGATAGGAAAAACTAGGGTTTGAGCCAACATCCCTTCTTCTTGAAAAATTCCTCTTCCTTGGTGGATCACCTATAGAGGCCATACACTTGGGTGGCTTACATTGATCAAAGAAAGGAATCTACCCGAGATTCAGGAGATCGCGAGAAGTAGGAGGTGAACTTCGTACAGGAAGCTCGTTTCTATAAGGGTATGATTTCATAATTTCTTATTCTTCGTTTAATTAATAATATGCATAAAGGATGATCCGGGTAATTGGTTTGTGAAAAATTTTAAAATCTGATTTTATTTCGCTTCGGCTATATTTTTGCAATTTGATTGCTACTTTGATTTTCACAAAACCTAACACAAACATCTAAACGCATTGCATTCCCCCTATAATAGGGTTGTTCTTCTCAGTTTTAGAGTACAAGTTCGCACCAAAGAAAGTTTGGTTTGGATAACTTCAAGGGTAATTTAGAGTTTAACTATCATCAACTAAAGGATTAGTTGAATCAATAAGGTTTGATAACATTATAGTTGATCACTAACAACATAGTATGGAATAATGAATAATCATAGATGAACTATCTATTTAGTAAACTTATGCTTGGAAATAACTAATACATAAGTATTGAATGAAACGGTAAACCTTGCTCGAACAATAATAAGCTAAGGCTATGATCTTATAATATTCCACCAATAAACCTTGCGCGCCCGCGCTACTTACCAGTTCCAATTTTGTAGAACGCGATTTCTACACTGTTCTTAAGCCAACTAACAAGAATTTCACCCACAAAACAGTAAATTAAGCATATGTAATTGGTACAGAACTAACACAAACATAATTCCTTACATATTCAACCATTTAACACAATTAAACAACAACTTCAACAAATTTAAATTCTTAAATTTCATGTTTTCATATAAAAACACCATTTTTATATAAAAACACCATTTTTTGACATTCTTCATAGAAATCATCACTGTGATCACAATTCTTGTTCAAATTACTTCATTCAAACTGCGTTCTCTTCGTTTCTTAATGGACTAGCATAATCAAGACTAAATTTACAGATTAACATACAAATTGACCACCATATTTGGTACTTTTACAAGCGATATAAAAAAAATATATACTATAACAATTTTCTTCCTTTTAATTTGTAATTAGCATAACAATTTCTTGTTTTCATACAAACTCAAACATCACCAACACGTATAATCACCACAATTCAGTTGTATAGCAACAATTCGAAAAAATGGAATTCACAGAGTTTGAAGCTTCATGCCATAAAACTCATATATATATATATATATATATATATATATATACACATAAAATATCAAAATTATAGAGAAATACCTTCTTATGCTTAAACAATCCTTGCTAACCAACTGATAATTGCTTTAAAATCACAGACTTTTCTCAATCTCTCTCTATTCTCTCAAGCTTCTCTGAAAACTTCTCATCTTTTCTCTTCTTAGGCTTAAGCCATATGTTTTTCACGTAAAGTAAAATACACCCAACGCATAAAATCAAACGTATGAAACTGTCATATACTTATTATTATAATAATTACATATAAGTTATAAATATATTTTATATTATTTAATTTATTTTATTTATTATAATTAAAATTCAAAATTCAAAAGCTATAAAGCTATGTTTGGAAAATATTAATTAAAATAAAGACTTAATATCTTTAAGCCTTGTTTGGTTAAATCAATTTAAAACTAATTTAATTTTATTTTAATAAACCATTTACACTATAATTTATAATCTCATATTTATACCTCCATATTCAACATTAGTTAAATAACCAATTACAATATACTAAACAAATTTTTCACTTAATCCAAATATCACAAAATTATAATCTCATTATAATTTTATTTAATAATTTAACATATCATTTTAAATTATTAAATTAAAACAACAATATAACATCTCATGTTATTTTACAACTCTCTAAATTATAAATTAAATTAATTTAGAATATTATCTAATAAATTTAATTCATAAATATTTACTAACAACAACACATCAACATCAATTAAAATATTTATTTAATTTAATAAATATTTTGAATTACAAATTATAAAATCTTGGATTGTTGCATCCTTCCCTCCTTACAAGGATTCTGTCCCCAGAATCACAACTCAAACAATCAAATCGTCACATTCTTCCCTCCTTACAAAGATTCTGTCTCTAGAATCAAAGACGCAGATTAAATAAATAACTCAGGGTAATTCTTCAACATTTTAGCTTCGAGTTCCCACGTGGCCTCTTCGACATTATGGTTTCTCCATATCACCTTCACAGAAGGTATCATATTATTCTTGAGCACTTGTTCTTTCATGTCGACTATCTGGATAAGAATCTCTCCATAAGACAAATCTTTACTGAATTACAACGGTTCATACTCGATCACATGTTTGTAATCAGGTTTATATGGTTCCAATACCGAAACATGAAAAATGTTATGAACATATTCTAATTATGGAGGTAAAGCTACCTCGTAAGCCACTTCTCCCACTCTTCGTAGTATCTCAAATGGTCCAATAAATCTTGGGCTTAGCTTTCCTTTCTTGCTAAAATGAATTTTCCCCTTCTAAGGAGAAACTTTCAGGAAAATGAAATTCCCTACTTCAAATTCGCGATTCTGCTTGTGTTGATCAACATACTTCACCTGTCTATCTTAAGCAGCTACCAATCTTGCTCTAACAGTTGACGTTCACCAACCTCATTCCAGCCTAGTGGAGTTCTGCATTTTCTGCCATATAATGCCTCGTATAGAGGCATGCCAATGCTTGCGTGGTAACTGTTGTTGTATGCAAATTCCACCAACGGTAGATGATCATCCTAGTTTCCTTTAAAATCAATGATGCAAGCTCTAAGCATATCTTCTAACGTCTGGATTGTTCGTTCGCTTTAACCATCAGTTTGCGGATGGTATGTCGTACTCATCTTCAATTGTGTTCCCATGCATTCTTGTAGTTTCTTCCAGAAGTTTGATGTGAACCTCAGATCTTTGTCTGATACAATTGATATTGGACCTCCATGTCTTGAGACAATCTCTTTGACGTAAAGTTTTGCCAGCTGATCAAGATTAAATTTAATCTTTATTGGCAAAAAGTGAGCTGATTTCGTTAATCTATCCACTACCACCCAAATCGCATCGTATCCTTTCTGAGTCGTTGGAAGACCTACCATAAAATCCCTTGTGATATGCTCCCACTTCCATTCCGGTGTTTCCAACAGTTGAAGTAATCCGCTTAGTCTTTGATGCTCGACCTTCACTCTCTGACATGTCAAACACTTTGCAACATATTCCGCAACGTCTCTTTTCATATTTGGCCACCAAAAATGCCGTCGTAAATCTTGATACATTTTCGTACTTCTCGGATGAATAAAATATCTTGAGCTATGAGCTTCTGTCAAGATTTCTTCTTTAATATCTGGTACTGCTGGAACCCAAATTCGTCCTTTCAATCTTAGCATTCCCTCAGTATCAACCTTATACTTCACCTCTTTACCTTCGACAACACTTTCCTTTATTTTCCTGCATTCTTCATCCTGTAATTGAGCATTCTTCACCTTGTCCACCAAAGTTGAACTAGCTTCCATCTGAAATAATCTTTCATCGGTTTCTTTTAGAAATTTTATTTCCAACTCCAGTTTTGTCATTGTTGAAATAAGATCCTCCTGAGTGGTTATCAGCATCAACAACTCACGACCCTATCTACTCAAGGCATCCACAACCACATTTGCTTTGCCCGGATGATAAAAGTTCTCGCAATCATAATCTTTTATTAATTCCATCCATCTCCTTTGACGCATGTTCAGATCCTTCTGTGTGAAAATATACTTCAGACTCTTATGTTCTGTGTCGATCTCACACTTTTCTCCATAGAGATAGTGTCTCCATATCTTTAGAGCAAACACCACCGCAGCTAACTCTAAGTTATGAGTTGGATACCCTTTCTCGTAATCTTTCAGTTGCCTTGATGCATACGCAATGACTTTGCCATTCTGTATAAGGACACAACCTAATCCTTTATGTGAAGCATCACTATACACCACAAATTTTCCTGCATTATCTGGTAATGACAACACAGGTGCCACACTGAGCCTCTTCTTCAGTTCATTAAAACTCTCTTCACACTTTTCCGTCCAAATAAATTTTACACATTTTCTCGTCAAATTTGTCAACGAAGTGGCAATCTTTGAAAAATCTTAAATAAACTGTCTGTAATATCTTGCCAATCCCAAGAAAATTCTTACTTTTGATGGAGTTCTTGGTTGTTCCCAATTTATCACAGCTTCAACTTTTGATGGATCCACTGAAATCCCATCTTTGTCAATTATATGCCCAAGAAATTGTACACGTTCCAACCAAAATTCAAATTTAGAGAATTTCGCGTACAACTTTTCTTTTCTTAGTGTCTCCAGCGTCAAACATAAATGTTCCACGTGTTCTTCTTGAGATTTCGAGTACACCAAAATATCATCGATAAATACCACCATAAACTTGTCTAAAAATGGTTTAAACACCCTGTTCATCAAATCCATGAACGCTGCTGGGGCATTTGTTAAACCAAAAGACATCACCAAAAATTCATAATGTCCATACCGAGTTTGGAATGCCGTCTTTGGTACATCCTCCTTTCTTACATTCAATTGGTGATATCCACTTCTCAAATCTATTTTCGAGAAGTATCTAGCACCCTTCAACTGATTAAACAAGTCATCTATTCTTGGCAACAGATACTTGTTTTTAATAGTGACTTTGTTTAATTCCCTATAATTAATGCAAAGACGCATTGACCCATCCTTCTTCTTCATGAATAAAACTGGCGCTCCTCACAGTGATACGCTTGGTTGAATATACTTCTTATCTAACAGTTCTTGCAGTTGTACCATCAATTCCTTCATCTCTATCGAAGCCATTCTGTACGGGGCCTTCGATATTGGAGGAGTTCCTGGTGCTAAGTCGATCACGAACTCGATTTCTCTGTTAGGCGGAAGTCTTGGCAAATCTTCCGGAAACACATCTACAAAGTCCCTAACCACTGATATCTCCTCCAGTTTCACACCCTTCTTCTTTTGAGTATCGACTATGTAGGCTAGGTACCCTACACAGCCCTGACTCAATAACTTCTTGGCATGTATAATCGTCAGACACCTTGCTTGTCTAGACGATTTGCTACCATAGAAAACTACCTTTGACGGAGTCATAAGGTTTACACATTTCTTCTGGCAATCAATTATCACTCCATAATTGAATAGCCAATCCATTCCCAAAATAACATCAAACTCTCCAAGTTTTATCGGGATTAAATCTACCATCATGACATTCCCCTTAATGTTCACCGTACAATTCTTGTATACGAACCTAATAGGAATTACTTCCATATTCGCAATTTCTATGTTTAAAGGGAAATTCAATTCTTCACTAGGTATTTCTAACCTCTTAGCAAATTCATCAAATATAAACGAGCAAGTAGCACCCGAATCAAATAATACATAAGCATCAATATCATTGACTGAGATAATACATGACACAACATCTTTTGATTGCACTGCATCCTGCACCGTCATATTGAAGGTTCTGGTTGTAGGCTTATTTGATGATGTTGGTCCAACAATAGTCAGTGTACCTCCACCGCCACTTCCTTTGCTTCCAATTGCCTCATCAGATTTCTTCTTTGGACACTTGCGAGCAAAATGATCTTTCGACCCGCAGGTGTAGCAAGCATTCTTCTTGGGTTGATTGCAATGTGGGGGCAATGTGACCCTCCTGACCATAGTTAAAGCACACACGCTTCCCCTTTAAGCACATACCCGTATGAAACTTCTCGCATATAGCACATGCATTAATCTTCTTCTTCTGCTGGTTACCTTACTGATTTCTAGTTCCCACATTTACATTCCACTTTCTTTTTAAATTATTATTACCATTTCCATCGTTACTACCACCATTCCTTACTTCGCCCTCACTCTTCTTCTTTCTCTGCTCTTGATTGTGCTTTGTTACAGCCTCGCCTCCACTCTCAACGAGAATTGCCTTCTCTAGCACTACTATAAATGTTTTCAGTTGAAACATGGAGACCCTACTGTAAAACTAGGGTTTCAGTCCCTGCTCAAACCTCATAGCCTTGCGCTCATCCTTGTTGACTTGATATGACGCAAACCTCGCTAACTCGTTGAATTTCGCGACATATTCTGACACCGTTATTAATCCCTGCTTCAGATCTAGAAACTGCACCTCCATCTGATTCTTCAAACTCTCTGAGAAATAGGTCTCGAAGAATATCTCCTTAAACCTATCCCAAGTCATTACCCCTTAACCTCTTCGAATTTTATTGGCTTGCCACCAATAATTAGCCTCTGCTTTCACCATGAATGTTGCAAAAGACGTTTTCTGATTATCCCCTACCTTAGCAACATAAAAAACTTTCTCTATCTCCACTAGTACAAAGTAGTAAAGAGACAACACTTAAACCACAATATTTTTATAAAAAGCGTTGTGGTATTTTTTTTCACAATATTTTTTAACAAAATATTGTAGATAGATATAAAAAAATGTTATCTATTTATAAGGATAATTTTTAATTTTAAATAGATAACTTTTTTTTAAAAAAAATGTTATCAATGTCAAAAATAGTGAACTTAAAAAATTGCGCCGAAGTGAAAAATTAAAATAATTTTATAACAAGTATCACTACGTACTACTCTATCAGTATGTGTATCAGTATGTTTGCCCTAGCCCGCTCCCAAGTCTCTCAGAGGCCAGATCTGAAATCTGGATTCCTCACTCCTCAGCCTCTTGCCCTCTCTTCTACCGTCGCCGTCGTTGTGGTCTCTCTTCCCAGTCGCCGTCTTCTCTTCTACCATCGCCGTCCCTCTACTTCTGTCTCTCTCAAGCTTGGTACTTTTCCCAATTTAATATTCCCCCAATTTTTCCCTAAATATAACCCTATGAAAAATTCTTATCATCGATTCTGGTACCATCGATTACGATGAGGTATATTATAGATACCCATTTATGTGTTGTATTTTTCTTCGACGTCCCTCTCTTCTACCGTCGGTGCTTGTTGGGCTTCAAGGTGTTGTGAAAAAGGTTGTTGGACTTGGCGGATGGCGCATTGGCTGGTAATTATGTTTCTAATTTATTACATAAATGAGAATGGGTTTGTTATTTGATTTGGGTTTTGGTTAATTTTGTTTTTTTGAGTATAATGCAGTTTGGGTTTTTGATCGTTTAATATGTTGTTGTCATTGCAACGTAAGATTTTTGGGTGATAACGTTTCTGAATTTTGGTTCGTATCCTATTATTGATTTTTTTGATTTTATGGTGTATTGGTTAATCTTTAATGGGTTTTTAGTTATTTTTATGTTTTCTTAAGTAATTGCAACAATGTTTTTGGTATTTGAGTGAGAATTTGAAGTTTTTGTGTGGCATAGAAGAATTGGCTTTATAAATTTGAAATTGGGTTTTCTTGCATGTCAATTTTAATCATTGGATCTGGGGTTTGAATATCTATTTCCATAGTGGGGGATTTTGAATTGTATTTGTTTGATGCGGTTATGATATGAGCATGCTTTTGAGAATTATTCTAAGGCACTTTCCTCTACTTTTGGTTAGTTCAGTAGCTTATTATTTGTTTTTTGGAATTATGGGTGCTTGGCTATATTTGGTTTGGATATTGCTATGCTTAGTACACAATTTTGAAATTTTAAATTTCTGCATTATAGAATTTTTGGTTTGAAAAATGAATTGCTCTGCTGCATGATGCATTATAGAATTTTTGTTTTTTGGAACATCTTATTTTGATTCATGTAGCTAAAAGAGGCTGTATTGGTGAGTCTGTTGTTATATTGCTTAGGCAATACTTGCCTGAGCAGAAATGGGCTGGGTGATAGGCTGGGCACTCATCTGGCCATCTGGGTTACCATGACTTCCTTGGTGCCTAGGCGAGGGCTGGATCATCGCAGCTGTATCATGCATCATAATGGGTTCACATGTTTTTTTTTTAAATTATAAGATTTTTGGGTATCTTTATGGTAATATCCAAGCTTCTAAGTGATTTTTTGGTTGCTAATTATTTAACTTATAAATTTATAAAGGTGTTTGTTGACAGGACAATAGTTGTTTGTTTATCTTGTAAAATTTGTGAACAGTTCTGTCTTAGAGATCTCTCTGCTGTTTGGGTTAGGAGGGGGATGGAGCAGACTGTCCAGTGTCATTTAACAGTGTGTAACTATATCTCATATTAGTTTTGTATTGTAAATTATGTATTCCAAAATTTTAGGTGAAACCAGTAGACCTGAGAAAGATACAGGGGATGTTGCTATGTTATTCTTTTTTTGTTTTTACTGTAGTTCTTGTGTCTGACTCTGGCTCTTGTTTTGATTTAGGATTCAAATTTTATTGTCAGCAGTTAATTTTAATCTGTTTGTCAAGTGTAGAAATTTTGCAACATTTCTCATTTGAGCTGTTGTCTGTGAAGGTTCTTCCACATTATTAGGTTTTTTTTAAATTGTTCAAAATATACTTCAAATTCAAGAGCTAATTTAATGATTGTGAAAGTAGTTGTTTTCTTGTACATAGTGACCATATTCCTATATTATTATTACTTAAAAACTGATTCACTCATTTGTCATTCTCTTCTATTTTACTAGGCGTTTATATTTTCCTTGGATTTAATTTAACATCTGATTCCTAATTTAATCGAAACCTGAAGGTCTGATCAGGTTTCCTTATAGTCTGTATAAAGAATAGAATTCAATGGTCCAGATGGAAGCAAATTTTTTTTTCTGTTAGTATTTTTTTCCATTGCTCATACCCTGTAAATATAACCCCTTGCCATTTTACACTTGTTTCTTTTGGATGTTCTTTAATTTTGTGAAGTATTGGTGTTTCTTTCGAGGGATATCTGATTGCAATTTTCACAAATTGCAGGTGCTTACCAATGGCATAGAGTTAAAACTACAGAGGAATGCTCTAAGCGTGATTGAAGCTCCTACTGGTAATGAGGACGACGATGATCTCGAATTTGATAATGTGCAGTGGAATGGCTCAGATTTGGGTGTGTTTGGTTACTAACTTCTAGTCTATACTTTTTTGTGATGTTCCCATCAAGAATTTAGTTCACCACTTCTGAAAAATTAGCTCTACCATCGAGCGACCTGGATCTACAAAATTTTTGAAGTTCACAACTTTTTACACTTGAGTATTTCAGCCATAATTTGGCAAGAGATCCCTATCGATGGAAAATATTAGATTGTGTGATATCATTGCCATGTTCCTGGCTATAAGTGGTATCAAGTAGTTTCTGATGTTCTATAGGAAGTTGCAGAAGACTATATTCTTGTTTTCACCTTATTGTGTGTCACTTTGAACTCTGATTTTTGCATTTTAAGTTTGTTATTTTTCAAAGTAATGTTGTACAGGTTGTTGCCTAGGATCCATTATGTCTGTACTTCTCTTACCTTTATTATTTGCACCAAACTCTTTATTCCATGCCTTATTCATATCCTTTTAGGACCCACCACCCAGTATAATTGTCCTCTATTATCTTTAATCCAATTTTACAGCATCCGATGATACTCAGAAGTCGCACAGGTCAAGGTATCACATGCATAAATCAACAGGGTCATCTCACAAGACTATGAGCAGGTCTCGCTCTTGTGACTCACCGTCCAAGGGATCAATTAATACCCCACAGGGGTCCATGGTAAGGAAGGTCTACTATTAAATATTACTGTAGTTGATTTGTTCCCTTTCATATGCATATTTTTATATTATTTAGCCTCAAATATTCAATTGTTCAACTGTGCTAAACTGTATTATTTCCTTGCATCCAAAATAATCCTGTACAGAAGGTTGACCTCAGCAAGCTAGAAATGGCTGCCTTGTGGAGATATTGGTGACACTTTAACCTTGTGAGTAATTGGTTGGAAGCAGACATTGAAAAAATTAAAATTTTCTCACCAGCTGAATCTCCTTTGATTTTATAGTTGTGTATTAATAGTTTGGTTTTGCAGGTGGGTGTTGTCTCTAACCCATCTAAAGAGCAACTAGTTGATGTAGTCCAGAGGCATTTCATGTCGCAGGTACTTGTGCATTTGATTAATATCTTTTTGAAAGTGGACCAATGGCTATGAACCATGTAATAATGAGAAAATTTTGTTGCAAAATCTTTATGTTTGAATGCCCAACACAGGTGGGCCAGTTATTAGACTGTTGTCTATTTGCTTTACTAAAGAAATGATAATTATACTTAATATAAACTTAAAATATCAGGAGTCGCCCCTCTTGAACTTAAAACTTAAAATAATGAATAGAAAAATAAAAAATATATGGTCTGTGAAACTCGTTCTTCTGCTGAAAGATTTCAACATAAATGGCTTCAAATCCAATAGTTTCTTGAGTGTGACTTTGTGATGCACTCCCTCAATAAAATTATTTCAAAAGACTTCATTTCATCTCATTGCTTGGATGCATGAATATATAGCTCTATCTTATACACAGTTAAATTGAAATATGTTGGATTTATAATAGATCGCACCATCAATTTTATTAAAAATTGGGCTAGTTGTTTATGATATCACAAGTTTTTCTGGTTTGGCACTGCAAATAAGTGGGTATAAGATGATGAGTATGGTATTAGAATATTATCTTATCATCTTACTTAACATTAAAGGAATCACATGTCAACTTATGTCATGTTATCGGATCCTCAAAGTTGGTAGGTGCTAGTATTGGCTATATTGAAAATTTACCGTATATGCTTATTCATATTCTTTTGCAGTTAACTAGTCTCGTGCTTCAGGCAAATGATTAAAACTACCAAGTAACAAACATATAAACTTCACGAGATGGCATGATTGTTGGCGAACATTCACGAGGTACGGATCTTGATGTAATGTGAACTTTCTTTTCCTCATATAATTATTATGGTTTCTCTGGGTGACTTGGTGTTTTATTTGTCTATCATAGGTCAATCCAGTGCGGAATAAGGAACTCACCAATATAAGGGCTGCGAACAAGGATGAAAATGTGAAGCTATCTCCTCCTCGCCTAGCTAAAAGGTTTATTTTGTGAATGTAATCAAATTCACAATTAAATATAGTAGTAATTTATATTGAAAAGTGAATTTGAGATGTATATATGGATAGTTTGGTATATATTTTGTGGATGTAGTAATTTGAAACTGTAAACGAATGATATTATTGAGATGTATTTTGAATGGTTGATATATTTTTGCTTTAAATTTAAATGAGAATTTAGACCTTTTAGCTATATATTGTAACGCCCCAGAAAATTAAATATTTTGTAATTACTTTTAATAATGAATAAAATAATATTATTTATTATTATTAAGTGTTAGTAAGATGAATGTTGTTCTATAACCTAAAAACATCGGAAAGTCGTAGTATTTTAACTACGTGGGAGAATTAAAATGTACTTTTATGTAAAGTACTATTGTAAGGTTGTGGTCGAGGCACCACGAGAGTTACATACATTTGTATTAAAATTCACGGTTAACTTATATTGTCAGTATTACGCACAACATTTCAACAACAGATAAATAAAGTTTGTATTTGATTTTTATAGTATGATATCCTGGCGACTCGAGAATGGGTCGTGTGGACCTATTTTGGGGCGTCACAAATGGTATCGAGCTTAGGGATATAGTTCTTTGGTGAAGATATGAGTCTAGAACTAGGAAGGGATGAGCGAGTAATATACTTCAGTGTGTGACTTACCTAAGTTTGAAATTTTTACTTGATAAGTTGACAATTTGTGATATGTCAATTGACCTTTGTTTTGAAGATATATTCTAGAATGATATCCGAAATACGTGAGATGAAGCAATAGAAAATCATGATCGAGAGGATATAACCGGAAGGTCTGATTCGAAAAGAAAACAAGGTATTCTCATCTTTTCGAACTACCAAGTACGTAAATATCGAGGGCAAAATTTCATAAGGAGGGGAGATTGTGAGACTCCGAATTTTATGAAATGAAAGTATTCAATTTTCTTATAATTATTCTATTTAGTAAATGGTTAAATTGATAAAAAATTAAAGTTAAGGGTGATATGTGAAATTTTTTCAAAGTAAACAAGTTATAAAATAATCAGTGATAAAAGTATAGTAATACCCGTGGTTGCATAGTAGCACATGGTATTGTACAGTATCTTTGATTATTGATGCTTACGTGAGAAGTCACTTAGTTTTATTCAATTATTGTCATAATATTTTATATTATCAAATCAATAATTGAGACGGCAAAGTTATTCATATTATTATTTGCAATATTGACAATGTCTAGAAGTTCTGTCAAGGAGAGGTTAGATAATCTAATTGAGCGCCAATAGGGAGAAATTCTTATCGGAAAGCCCCCTCTTTCCTGAGAACGACCTGATTGTTAAATATTGCGAATTATAAATAAATAAATGTTATTAAAAATTGAATTTGAGTTCGAAGTTGAATTTGGAGACGCGGAGCTGATATTTAAGTCCGGAGCGATGAAATTAATAAAAATAGACTATAAACACAATTTACCGGGGTATACTTTTTTGTCAAAATGTCAACATGTGACTTTTTCGAAAAAAGTCAAACTTTGAAATTTCAAAAATAAATTTTTTTGATAAAAATAGTTCCATTGTGTTGGGATTATTAATGTTAACGGAAATCGGTATTTATTTCAATAATAATTGATATCTCGAAGTTATATTGACCAATCGGATAAATAATCGGATAAATGAGCAATTAATTGCTATTGATTCACATGATTATAACTATTTATTCACATGTGTGTACTAGTGATTCACATTCATTTACTATTAGGGGAGTTGGTGCAAGATTGATAATACTTGCATGACTAAGTTAAAAATAGAGGTATAGATGGAGGTACTATACTTTAATTCGTATTTTCACATGTTTAGAACTATTGAGTCACATGATTTACTATTGATTCACATGATTTACTATTAGGGGAGGTGGTGCAAGTTTGATAATACTTGTATGACTAAATTAAAAATGAAAGAAAAGATGAAGGTATTATATTGTAATATTTTGAGCCCCAAAATATGCAATTATCGAAATTATATTTTTCTATAAATAGAAGCTCATTCTTCCTCATTTCTCACCAATTCACTAAAGTTATAGAGTAATTATTATAGAGAGAAATTATAGAGAGAAAGAAAAAGAGAAGTCTGCTACATCACTATTCCAGTATCCAGTTTTCTTCGAAGGTAAGGGATATCCTTATTATGGCAAGGGATATTATTATTATAGTAAGGGGTATTAATTCTTTCGTATTCATGAAGAGAGCTTCTGTTATTCCATTCTTTATTATTATGTTGGAATAACCTGTCAGTGCGAAATACCGCATACATGGTGAAATTCTTTTGCTATTCCATTCTTTATTATTATGTTGGAATAACATGTCTATGCGAAGCACCGCATACATGGTGAAATTCTTCTGTTATTCCATTCTTTATTATTTTGTTGGAATATCCTGTCAGTGCGGATTATGCATGACTGGTTCCATTCTTTATTATTCATTGGAATAACTTTTCGTCAATGCGATTCATCGCTTTTGTATGGTAAATTCTTACATTATTCCATTCTTTATTATTACATTTGAATATCACATGCATGCGGATTATGCATGACTGGTTCCATTCTTTATTATTCATTTGGAATAACTTTCGTGCATGCGCCTATCGCGTGCGTGGTGAATTCTTCATTATTACATTTTTATTATTACGTTAGAATATCATGCCTACATCTGGATTCTGCGTGACACAGTTCCATTAGTTATTATTCATTTGGAATAACTTTTCGCGTATTGGTCTATCGCATGCATGGTGAATTCTTCATTATTCCATTCTTTATTATTACATTTGGAATAACTTTGTACATGTGGATTACCACATGCATGGTGAATGATCCTTCAGTATTCATTCTTTATTAAATTGTGAAAATGATGTGTCTACGTGGATTCTGCATGGCGGTGAAAATTCATTTGCGCTTTAAATAATTTTTCTGACCCTCAAAAATTTTGAAAAAATTTGAAATGATATTTTGATGAGTTTTCTAGATTGTGTCTAAAAATAACGATTTTTGGATGTATAGATTAAGAGTTATGAATTTTATGGGAACATACTATTTTAAAAGTAAACCCTTATAACTCCTTGTGGTTAACTCCAAAATTGGTAAATTTTTTATTGAGAGTACATGTATATAACAGGAGTATACCCTGTAAATTTCAATTTTTTTGGACAAAAGTATAATTTATGATAAATGTCTAAATATTCGGCAAATTCGGCCATATGAAAAATAGTAAATGAATTTTAAAAAGTCCAAAAAAAATATATGTTCAATATGGGACTATATTCTGCTAAATTCCAAAAAATGAATAATTTTTGGGACTGATTTGATATTTTTTATGAAAATAGTTTAGTTACGAACATATGAATTAAATATGTTATGTGAAGTTGAAAAATTAGTAAATAGGAGTTTATTGCTTGGAAATCCTATATAAGGTATATGCAGATTTTTGATGAGTGATTTGATCATTGGTGATGAAATCTTATGAGTATGACATTTTTGAATGATTAAATGCATTATTTGATAAAGTGTAAATAATTAAAATAAATTATTTATAAGTTTAAGAAGTGATTAAAATATTGTTATAATATTAAAAATATTAGATTATGAGTTTATTAAGTGATTGATAATATTTGGATAAATTTAAAGTCTTTAATATTTATCCTTGATTTCGTTGATTAATGCTTATATCATTGTCATCGTCCTCATTCTTATATTGTGATGAAAGTCATCTTTGGCTTACGTGCATAGATGGACTGCTGATTATTGGTTTTACAACAGATATCTTTTTGCACGTGCAAAGATGGATTTGTTGATTATTAGTTTTACTGATTGTATATCTTTGGCTTACGTGCAAATATGAACTATTGATTGATGAGTCTCTTTGGCTTATGTGCATAGATGAACTGTTTATTGGTATGATTATGACTAGGGATCATTCGGTATAATCATGACCCGTAATATTATAGATGATGTGGTAAAAGTCTTCATTGGCCCATAGTGCATTGATGAACAGTTATTGGTATGATTATAACCAGGGATTATTCGGTATAATCATGATCATTGATGATTACATGAATATCCTTGGCCGTAGTGCATGGATGATTCAATGATGTGGATTATTTATTAAGCTGAGTCTCATCGATAAAATATTGACTATACACTTTTAATTCGTAAAAGATAGTAGATATCATGCTCTACTTGACTCTTCTAAAATACAGTTGTATGTCTTTGGCCTGTAGTACAAAGATGAATTGTTAATGAATATCTTTGGTAGTAGTCAAGATTAATTTATTAAATATGATTATGAAGCGGGAATTGTGATTTGGTATAACCATGATTTTTGATGTTTCGGTGAAAATAGGTGATGAAAATTATCTTCGTCCCCAGAAAGCGAAGAGAATTTAGAACCACAATTATGATTATGAGTTATTCATATGATTGTGGGCGAGAACAGTTGATTGATGTTACAGGGGATAAAACATTGTTGGTGGACTTTTAACATGGAGAAGATAATAGACTTTATGGTCTATTTGACTCTTTTAATGGATTGTTCGTTCAAATTTATGCAACTATGGTTGAAAAGTTTTATCATCTACCATATGTTCCAAATCTCGATTTATTATTAATGAAAAGCTATTGATAATTTAATTATCTTTAGTCATGATATTCTTTCTGGGCTAGTTGTGCTCACCTTTTTGCTTCACAATTCCTTTCAGGTAATAAAAGTGTAGTTGGGTTGAGCGGGGTATTAAGAGAATTAGTGTGACGCCCCTAAAATAGGTCCATTCCATCCAACCCATTCTGAGTCGCCAAATACATGGTACAGAAATAACTACAACTTTATTATTACAACATATAAACTGTGAGTTTAAATACGATATTGCCATCTAGACAATATCCACACGCAAATAAATCCCCATCATAATTATTGATACATTATTTTACAAAATGGTGAGGACTACTAAACAACTCTCTCTAGAACCTTCATTCCATACCCCAGACTAGTACTGCTACATTCTCGCCTCCCGAGAAGAAAAATGGAACAACAAGGAAAAGGGTGAGCTCAACTAGCCCAAGAAGAATATTATGACTAAGATAATATACAACAAATTATCGTTAGTCTCCAACAGGAAAAATCTAATAGAATATAATAGACAACCGGTTTTAAATCAATCTTGCAATGAAATAACAATTCATTAGAAGAGTTAAGTAGAGAATGCAAACTACTATCTTCTATGTATGAATTTAAAAGTTCATCGCTCATCTTTTATCCCCAGAACATCAATCAATATATATCTCGAATCAAATATTCATCTTTGCACTGAGGCCAAAGATATTCATCGATTAATCATGTTTCATCTAAACACTGCTCATCTTTGCACTACGGGCCAAAGATATTAATCAGTCGGTCATGTTCATCTCAACACCTGTTCATCTTTGTACTACGGGCCAAAGATATTCATCAAGAAATCATTCATCTTTGCACTACATGCCAAAGATATTCAGTAATATCATCATTTAGGACTGAGGATGATGAAAAATATTTTAAAGGAAACGAATCCAGTAAAACAAAAGAACAATTATTAAGGATTCATATTTTAAACAATTCAAGTTCAAAAATACTTCATAAGTAATCAGAGTGGAGTAAAATTCAAGAATGATCAAAACATGGATACAATCAAATCTAGTATCCATAATAGATATTTTGGACGAAAAATGAAAATTTAATTTTTCGTGAATAATTGTCGTATTCGTGAATAGTGTCAGATATCGTGAATAATGTCGTATCGTGTGAATAGTAACTCCGACACCAAAAGATAGAAATTTTACAAAAAACATCATCATACTTCGTGAATAGTAACTCATGAATAGTAACTCATGAATAGTAACTCGTGAATAGTAACTCATGAATAGTAACTCATGAATAGTAACCCCGTCATGAAAAAGTTTCAAATTTGATAAAAATTTCCAACCAATATTTCGGCATAATGATATTGAAGAAATAATATCATTTTTGAATAAAATAACATCCCTTACCTCGAAAGATCAGTACTTCTAGCTGAAACACCGGATATAGGCTATGACTTGAACTTGCACCGTATAGCAATACTCAAAGTATACTCAAAATACTCACAAGAATACGCTCGATAATATAGAGAGAAAACTTGATTTAAAGGTGTGATTTTAATTCTAACCTAAGCACCTATTTATAGGAAAATGCTTTAAAACACCAAAGTAGAAAATTTAATAAATTAATATTATTTATTTTTTTCTACATCTTCCTACGCATAAAGCATCTGAATTCAACAACTTGACATGTGTTAAAGATGCCCACCAAACACAAAAAAGGTTTTTCTTATTTAAATTATTTTAAACTTCCAAAAATCAATTATTTCGGAGCTTCGGAACTTCAATAATTCATAATAATTAGCCCTTTTGTCAGAAAATTCGAATCATGCGAGTTTTTATAGGAAATTCAATTCTCTACAACTTTGCAGAAGAAAGTTTTTCCAAATTCTAAACAAAAATTGACCGAAATCCACAAACGGGAGATTTTACAGCCATAATCAAATTTCAGTCAAGAAATGGGTCTACCGACACACAAAATCTGTTTTTAATATTTATTGCAACAAAAATACTCTTTTTCCTCGTATACTCATATATCCCATATTCATTGTAAAAATATCACCATTATTATATTATTAAAATATAATAATATATTTAAATGAATTATTTTATCAGAAAAAAATAAAATTTCAATTTTCAACAATTGTCACTTTAAAAATTTTCTCCATCTATATCCACATAAAATCAATATTTTTCTCATCATATAAATCAATAATTAATTATTCACAAATAATATTACAGAATCACAGTACTGGCAACCAGGCCGTTCCTAGGAAAGAAGGGGCTTTCCAATAAGGATCTCTCCTTACTGGCGCGCAATTAGGTGACCAAACCTCTCCTTAGACAAAACTTTCTAGATATTGCCAATAATGTTATCCAATAATATTATTCAGATAATATGAATTATTGCTCCGATAATGAAAAATACTGTGTAATGACAATTATTAAAACAATAGCAATATAAAATATCAACGTAGCAATTATTAAATCAATAATATAAAATCTTTGAAAAGTAATTATCAGAACCATTATTGAGTAGTGTCTTCTTACGTAAGAATCAATAATTGGTGCAATACTGGTGTGATATCTTTGTTCAACAACGCGTATTAGTGTGTTTTAACCATCGGGTATTCCAACAGTATTAACGGTAACAACTACGCCATTATTTATAAACAACTTATATTTGTCATTTTTTTCATCCAATCGCTTTCCGTTATGGGGCCCACAAAAGACTGCATCGTCGTACGAATATTCCCCGACAGTACAAATATTCCACGACCAAACGAATATTCCCCGACAATAATGAATATTTTATAACCACTTGCTTATTCGAAATATTTGCGTATTTTACCCATAACTATCCACATTAATCAAATCAACCCTTACTATTTCAAAATAATAAATAGAGAAAAATAAATTTCATTTATTAATAATTTGGGGTCTTACAACCTCCCCTCCTTATGAAATTTCGTCCTTGAAATTGACGTACGTACCTGGTGTTTCGAAAAGATGAGAATACCTCGCTTTCATTTCCGTTTCCAACTCCCAGGTCATTTCCTCAATAGCATGGTTTCTCCATAAAACTTTAACTTGTGGTATAACCTCGAATACGTATATGACATGTTCTTTCCTATCCAAGATCTTGGCAGTACCTCCTCGTATGTTAAGTCTTGACTATCTCGTCGGTTCTAACTTCAATGACGTGGATCGGGTCGTCCACATATTTACGTAACATCGATCGTGAAAAACGCGTTATGAACACGCGTCATACTTGGCGGTAAAAGCGAGTCTATAGGCCACGCCTCCTATTCGATCGAGAATTTCAAATGGATTAATAAATCGAAGGTTTGAGCTTTCCTCACCTCACCGATTCTCGCTTTTGAAATAACAACTTCTTGCACCTCCTTCTTCAAATTCATCACCCCGGTGTGTAGCTTGAATAGCTTTTAACTTTATCGATTAAAGTCGATTATACTCGTATATCATCACGTGGGTACCTAGAGTTTTCATCTCCATCTTTATTATTTGTAAATTATACTGAAATTAGTCTTTGACAATATCGTACTCAGATTTTGTATATCGATCTTCTACTCAACACGTCGGCTACCACGTTAAACTTTTCGAGGATGGCATGGTCGAACATGTCTTTGAAATGAGTCTCCTCTTGAGTTCTTGAAGCTCTTCCCACATTCCTTGCTCCATTCAATTTTGTATCTCTACGAGTCAATTTGCGTTAATGGAATAGCGATTCGAATATCCTTCAACGAATCTCCGATAATAACCAACTAAGCCTAAAAGCTATGTATTTCGATTCTGAAACTTAGGTTGTTCTCAATCGTGACTCATATCCCAACCTTGGATATAGCGTTACAATGACACCTATCGGTTTACTATTGCACGAATATGGTGTTCCCCTACGAGAGTCTGGCTTCTGCATTCCACAAAGGAAGTCACCAGATAAAGGCTCAGTACCAAATTCTATAGTTGAATTTTAACTCCTAAAGTTCAATAGAGCCATTCAATATGAGATTTTAGAAATGAGTTTTGTCTGGGGTTCAATGTCGATACAAAATTTAATATCGAGCTTTGGGAGTAAGCGAAAAGAAATTCTTCAGAAATACGTCGGAAAAATTAATAACAACAGAATATTATTCAAATCGGCGTGTCTTTATTCAAATCCATAACATGGACTAAGAAAACTTGACATCCGTAATAAACGAATGACTTCATGGCTTGATATGAAAATGTTTGACTGAATGGTTTGATTGCTTGAATTGAATAACGAAAGTTGCTTAAGAATATGAAAACTAACAACCTTACGAAAGTAATCAATTTCGGCGTGATGAGTAGTTAACCTTAAAATCACATCAAAAGCAAATATCTCTATAGAAATAAGGTTAACGGTAATGTGACAATTACCAACTGAATCAAGCAAGATTTCTAAACAACGGATGTAATGAAAGTTTCTCTAACGGAGTCTCCATAAATAGGTCAAAGTCTAATTTCTCCGTAGTCAAGTTCAAACGTTGAGCGCAAGCAAGAGAGATAAAAAGAATGGGTAGAACCCAGATCTAGTAAGGTTTAAACTTCGCAAGAATTTATAATTAACTAACCCATGCTAACCCGTTCGGGTTCCTCGTATTTCGACCGGTCATGACAAACGCTTCTTCCGAGGCAACCGTTGACTTTGACTTTTCTGGGACAACCTTTTGAGTCACCATCCTCGCTGGACTTGGTTTCGCTACCGTACAATCGCGAGCGATGTGCCCTTCCTTTCCACAATTATAACATACTTTGAGCTGTTGTGGGCGGTTTGGTGATATATCCCTCTTTCCCACATTTGTAACATCGACCGGTGGTGGTCTTTCTCCTCCTTGGAACCAGGTTACTCTTTGGTCTTTGCGTCTTCACATGGTCGTTGTTGAATCTCCTCCCGACTCGCTTCTTTTATTTTTATGGCCACGATTACCACCAGAGTGGTTACCGCCTTTGTCCGTATTCTTCTTTCTCCACTGGTTATCGTTATTCTGATGACCGCTATCTTGAGTATGATCCTCGGGTTATAGTCCCTCGGTTGAACGTACTTTCGTTATCTCGCTTTAACAACCGAGCCCCGCTGACAACATCTGAATAGAGAAAAATTTATGAGAAATGAGATCTTGGCGTATGTCGAGTTTCAAACCTCTCGAAACATCCGCGTCATCGTTCCTCATTCTCCACCAAATGAGGTACAAACTCGATAACTCTGCGAACTTCGCCTCGTCTTTGGGACACCGCCTTGTTATTATGCTCGATCTAATAAACTCCACTTCCTTCATATGACGAATACTTTCAGGGAAGTACTTGTCATTGAACTGTTTCTGAATCGTCTCCCATGACATGCTGAGTGCAGCTGGATGGGTACGCTTCACAGACTCACACCAATAGTCTGCCTCGCCACGGAACATAAAGGTGGCGAATGGAACCTTCTGTTCCTCCGTGCATCCCAAGACATCGAATATCTTGGTAATTTGTTTGACCCACGTTTTCGCCTTAATCGGATCCGGCTTTCCAAGGAATTCTGGTGGTCCCAACTCTTTGAACTGCTTGGCTGTGACAAACCGCGCGTTGCTATCATTTCCACCTGTATTTTGTACACGAGTCTCCTTCGTCTGATTTTGCATGAACTGCAAAAAGCTTCTAAACATCCCATCGTTCATCGTCTGCTCAGTGGCGTTGTTCATAGGAGGAACATTGCCGACCTGCTGCACGTTCTCCTCATTGGTGAGTACAGGCGTCTCCACGGTCTCATTTACTCCACTGTTAACATTCTCAGTCGACATTCTCAAATACTGCCATAGAACAAGGGTTAATTAAGGAAATCAACATATCACATAATATCCCTATATATTGACCAACTAACAAATAAGCTTAGGTAGAACACACTAGCGAAGGATTTACTCGTCTCTCCCCTCCTAGTTCTATTCCCCGATCTCCGCCAGAGATCATATCCCTAAGCTCTGATACCAACTGTGACGCCCCCAAAATAGGTCCATTCCATCCAACCCATTCTGAGTCGCCAAATACATGGTACATAAATAACTACAACTTTATTATTACAACATATAAACTGTGAGTTTAAATACAGATATTTCCATCTAGATAATATCCACACGCAAATAAATCTCCATCATAATTATTGATACATTATTTTACAAAAATGGTGAGGACTACTAAACAACTCTCTCTAGAACCTTCATTCCATACCCCTACTAGTATTCGCTACATTCTCGCCTCCTGAGAAGAAAAATGGAACAACAAGGAAAAGGGTGAGCTCAACTAGCCCAGTAAAGAATATTATGACTAAGATAATATACAACAATTTATCGTTAGTCTCCAATAGGGAAAAATCTAATAGAATACAATAGACAACCAGTTTTAAATCAATCTTCGCAGTGGAAATAACAATTCATTAGAAGAGTTAAGTAGAGAATGCAAACTACTATCTTCTATGTATGAATTTAAAAGTTCATCGCTCATCTTTTATCCCCCAGTAACATCAATCAATATATATCTGAAGCAAATATTCATCTTTGCACTCACAGGCCAAAGATATTCATCGATTGGTCATGTTCATCTAAACACACGTTCATCTTTGCACTCTAGGCCAAAGATATTAATCGATCGGTCATGTTCATCTCAACACTGCTCATCTTTTGCACTACGGGCAAAGATATTCATCAAGAAATCATTCATCTTTGCACTGTGCCAAAGATATTCAAGAATATCATCATTTAGGACCGAGGATGATGAAAAATATTTTAAAGGAAACGAATCCAATGAAACAAAAGAACAATTATTAAGGATTCATATTTTAAACAATCCAAGTTCAAAAATACTTCATAAGTAATCGAGTGGAGTAAAATTCAAGAATGATCAAAACATGGATACAATCAAAGCTAGTATCCATAATAGATATTTTGACGAAAAATAAAATTTAATTTTTACTGTGAATAGTGTCGTATTCGTGAATAGTGTCAGATATCGTGAATAATGTAATAAATATCGTGAATAGTAACTCAGACACCAAAAAGATAGAAATTTCACAAAAACATCATCACGCTTCATGAATAGTACTTGAATAGTAACTCGTGAATAGTAACTCATGAATAAGAACTCATGAATAGTAACCCCAAATCATGAAAAAGTTCCAAATTTGATAAAATTTCCAACCAATATTTCGGATAGTGATATTGAAGAAATAATATCATTTTCGAATAAAATAACATCCCTTACCTCGAAAAGATCGGATTTCTAATTTGAAATACTGGGATATAGGCTATGACTTGAACTTGCACCCTATAGCAATACTCAAAGTATACTCAAAATACTTACAAGAATACGCTCGATAATATAGAGAGAGAAACTTCAGTTTAAAAGGTGATTTTCAATTCTAACCTAAGCATCCTATTTATAGAAAAATCTTTAGAACACCAAAAATAGAAAATTTAATAAATTAATATTATTTATTTTTTTCTACATCTTCCTACGCATCAAGCATCTGAATTCAGCAACTTGACATGTGTTAAAGATGCCCACCAAACACAAAAAACGTTTTTCTTATTTAAATTATTTTAAACTTCCAAAAATTAATTATTTCAGAGCTTCGGAACTTCAATAATTCATCATAATTAGCCCTTTTGTCAGTAAATTCGAATCTCGCGAGTTTTTATAGGAAATTCAATTCTCTACAACTTTTCAGAAGAAAGTTTTTCCAAATTCTAAACAGAAATTGACCGAAATCCACAAACGGGTGATTTTACAGCTATAATCAAATTTCAGTCAAGAAATGGGTCTACCGACACACAAAATTTGTTTTTCATATTTAATGCAATAAAAATACTCTTTTTCCTCGTATACTTATATATCCCATATTTATTGTAAAAATATCATCATTATTATATTATTAAAATATAATAATATATTTAAATAAATTATTTTATCAGAAAAAGATAAAATTTTAATTTTCAACAATTGTCACTTTAAAAATTTTCTCCATCTATATCCACATAAAATCAATATTTTCCTCATCATATAAATCAATAATTAATTATTCATAAATAATATTATTGAATCACAAGATCTTGTGACCGTAGTTCCTGTGAAAGAGGGGCTTTCGAATAAGGATCTCTCCTTCTCGGGCGCAATTAATTAGGTGGCCAAACCTCTCCTTAGATGAACTTTCTAGATATTGCCAATAATGTTATCCAATAATATTATTCAGATAATATGAATTATTGCTCGATAATAAAAATAACGTGTAATGACAATTATTAAAACAACAACGTGATATAAAATATCAACGCAGAGAATTATTAAATCAATAAAATAAAATATCGAAAAGTAATTATCGTAACCATTGTTGAGTAGTGCCTTTTTTACGTAAGAATCAATAATTGGTGCAATACTGGTATGCTAAGCTTGTTTAACAACGCCAGCGTATTAGTGTGTTTTAACCACCGTATTCCAACAAGATAATACTTGAATAACTACGCCAAGTTATTTATAAACAACTTATATTTGTCATTTTCTTCATCCAATTGCTTTTACGTTATGGGGCCCACAAAAGACCGCATCGTCATGCGAATATTCCCACAAAGATTTAATATTCCACGACCAAACGAATATTCCCCGACAATAATGAATATTTTATAACCACTTGCTTATTCAAAATATTTGCGTATTTTACCCATAACTATCCACATTAATCAAATCAACCCTTACTATTTCAAAATAATAAATAGAGGAAAATAAATTTCATTTATTAATAATTTGGGGTCTTACAACTAGAATGGTGGTCTATAGCTGTTGAGGTTCTCCCTAAATAGAATGAAAATAATTTTATTGAGAACTTTAGATAAGTGTGTCGTATTGTATACGTCATTTGATATTTAATTTTGGTGAACCGAATAGGGTGAGGTGAACCCAACTTTGGAAGGGTGTTTTGCCACTATCATACAAGATGTCTAATGACATACAACCTCGTGTTATCATAAGACAGGGTTGTGCACATCCATTTTCTCAGTATATCTACGAGCACTACCTTTATAATCTTGAAGTTTATTTGAAATATAATTCTAAATTGGAGAAAACGGAGATACTTATATGTCAAGAGAAGACTCACCATTGGAAAGAAGATGATAACAATCTTCTTATTTTTCTTTGGGGACTATTGGGTCAACTAAGAATAATTCTGTGGACATATGATATCTATCATAACCTAGACGCATGGCCTCCCATGTACGAAGTTTTCCTTGAGCACTTCCCAAAGATTTTAATTTCTAAAACAGTTTTTGACTGTACTTTTATGTAAAGTATCATTGTAAGGTTGTGGTTGAGGCACCACGAGAGTTACATACATTTGTATTAAAACTCACAGTTTAAGTGTGGTCGTTTTCTGCACAACAGTTCAACAGTTGTATAAATGAAGTTTGTATTTGATTTTTATAGTATGATATCTGGCGACTCATAATGGGTCGTGTGGACCTATTTTGGGGGCGTCACAATGAATCTTAATCATGGTATTAAGAAATAACAACTTTAGCTAAAATATTAATCTTCGTGTATTATTTTCAATCCACGTCATTCAAGTAGCACATAGTGTTACCTTTAATCCTTAACCTGCAAAAATGGTAATTTTCAAGGTTGAGCTTGACAACCCAACAAAATCTAACAGTTTTCATGCATCACGTAGCACATAATAACATGCTCAACATATATCTCATAAACATTGGACTAACATAACATACATCTTACAGTTCATATAACAAATATAAAGATTGAGTTCCTTACTCAATCAACATGCTTTACTCAATCAACGTAGTCATAAGTTGACTTTAACGTTGAATACATTCAACATATATATAACATATCATGCTCTTTACAATAAAGATTTAAAACAGTTAATCACCAAGTTCATATAGCAAATATGAACTGAAAGACTTGCCTTGATCGTTGTTTACCAATAATAGTTTAACAACTTATAATTATCTGCACTTCACGTGCCCTACACAATTATATAATCATGCACATCAACTATTAGTCACATAGCAATGCATAGTAGTTCTAATGTAAACTTTACTCTACATCTCATAACCCTTCCTATTACATATACACAATGTTCAATTTTATTGTGTTAACTTTCAACTTATATCTCATTGTATTTCATATTCGAAGTTCATTCAAGTGTTTAAGTCTTGCTAGGACTACTTATTGGTTTTATATTAACACTATTCAATATCTTATTATATTCATTTCATTTTATTTAAAACACTTTTTACGTTCAAGATTATCACTTATCACGCGCTTTACGTTTATTAAATCACACGCCCAATTTGTCTCTCTTGTGTGTGCTTAGTATGCGTATTCAACTTATCTAATATATCATTTATTAATGTTAAGCATCATTATACTTTATAATATTCATGTTCTATAACTTAAAACAACATCTATTATCGTCGACATCACTATACTGGTGTATGTGCATGTCCGACGCCCTCCGATTGCCTCCGAATACGCATCATTCACAAAGATGACCATTTTGACTACTGTTACCGATCTCAAATTGAAAAAATTAAAGAATAAAAGTTGTAGGTCTATTCGTCCTCGTTTCGGATCATCTTGAATTGCCTTAATCGGAGTTCGTATGAAAACGTGATGCCTATTTTACTAAAACAGGTCAAAGCAGTCACACTTGACATACTTTGGGTGCAAAGTTGCGTAAATTAAGCCTTAGGCACAATGTAAATAAGAACAAGGCAAACAGGTAAACGGACTGCAAGCTACCGTTTTCGCGATTTTGACCCTTTTCTCTCTACTAATCTTCATAACTTGAGTTATACACATCCAAATTAGTCCGTTTTCGATTCTATGGATTTGTAATTCATAGAACTACAACATAATAGAGTTATAACAATTTATAGAAAAACTAGCTAGCCTAAATCTTAACACAAAACTCATGTTCATACTAAACTTTCATGTTTTAACATGTTTAGCGAATTCATTCACTACGAATTCGTTTCTTAACCAAATTGATTCATTCAACTTGCGTTCTTTTCATTTTTCGATGTACTAATCACATCTAGTATCAATTTCAGATTATATACATGATCTAACCATCAATTTAAGCCTTAAAATAGACCCAAAATACATATATTAAGCCATAAACCAAATTTCTTCTTCTAACACTTGTTTCCACGATTTTGATTACATGAAAACCTGTTATAGATTACATATAACAGATTATACACATCTATTAACATCATATCATCAATTATTAGCAAATCCTCTACCAAAATCCATTTATAGAGAAGTATATATAAGAACACAAAATAGATTTTACAACCAAGTTGTTACCTTTGATTTCTTCTTTAGATTGGTTAGAAGATGATTAGGAAACCTTGATTACACATCTTCTTCCCTCTTGATTATCAAGATTTCTCTTCTTAATCCACAGAATTTTTTTTTTATCTCTCAAACCCTCTATAAGGCTCCCCTTTCTCTCTGTTATTTAGACTTAGCAAAATAATACGTAACATAAAAACTGACAAATAGTTTACACTCAAATAAATTAAGGTCTCAGCAGTTACAATATTCCAAAGGTCATAAGACCTTGTTTGGTTGACATACTTTAAAGCCCTTTCTATTTTATTTTTATAATTCTCTTATCCTATAGTACTCATGTCACACATTACCCAATTAAATTATAATCTTTATTTAGCCAACACAATATTTAATTAGCTAATATAGTTATAATTTGTTTAACAAATCATTAATCCTTTAATTTAATTATTTAATTAAATTAGAATATTTCCATTCCATTAGCTTAATAAAGTACGCACCGATTATAAAATCATTTAATCAATATTATCGTACCTAAATAAATTATTCTCCAAAAATTTCATCGAATATCTATTTTAGTCCATAAATATTTTAGTTTAAATATTTCAACTAAAATATTTATTCTATTTAATAAATATTTTACTATTTACTTAAATTCACTATCGTAATACATTAACATAGTATATTTTCATGCAATATATTACCTTCTCATTTTATTAAAACAATTATATTAATTCACTATTTAAATTAAGTGAATTACTCACATTATTCATGAATTTAATTCAAAACATTTCCATTGCCAACAAGGCATAACCATCAAATTATATTATTTCGTAATATAATTTCAACTTAATTAAATTAAGTAATATAATATAGTTAATTTCCTTTTCATAACAATTCCGTTTAATTTCTTCAATAGTTAAATTAACTATTAAACCTCATGTATAATAAATTTCTACTCACCAAACCACATAATCTAAAATAGATACATCTCATAATAAAAATTTTATTTATTAAATTCTTATTTTAATAACCTATAAAAATTACGGTTGTCACATCCTTCCCTCCTTATAAGGATTCCATCCTCGGAATCATCGAAACCCTACCTTACTCAGGTTTTCATCAAATCTCTTCGTTGAATAACTTCAACACATTACCTTAATATAAGTTTTATATTTCTTACTCCCACCATTCTTGATAATAAATTCTTGTAAGTTTTATTTCATAACTTTCACTTGAACTCAATTATATTTTGAGTATTATATATTCTTTAACCCATTCATTTTCTTTTCTAAGAATCATTATCATAAACACTCGGGATATTATATTCACCCATTCTTCTAAGAATTTCGTCCTCGAAATTTTATTTATTAATCTTCATTCATTCAATCTATCAAAATAGATTTTATGTTAATACTTTATTCATTCATTGGGTTCTAAAACCACTTCTTTTCACAAAGATCTTTCTACAATTATTAAACTTTTCTATTAAAAGTTTTACATTATTCTTTGATAACTCATCTCCTTCTCATTTCAAAATTTCTTTTCTCACCTATTCAACATATCCATCATTCAGTGTCGCATTCTACGACTTACTTCTTTCTAAGGAATATCATCCTTACCACATTCGCCTTTTAGAATAGAAAAAATCTTCCACAATTGATCAATAATTGGGAAGCAGTATGAATAACTCAAGAATTTTAAAAGATTCCAAATCATGCTGAGGGGTCATAAGACCTTGAACTACGTATGTCCACGGTTATAAGTACTCTTTCAACTTAAACATTAACATTCATTAGACTATAGAGACTCCCGTACTTAGGGTGTTAAGCCCTTCGTGCGATGTATTATGCACAAATATTTAAACGCCTCCGCGTAATCCCTTATAAAAGGGTTGTTCATCTCAACTTTTCAACATCTGAATCTGCACCAAAATAATTTGGTTTGACATAACTTTTCAAGAAACGCTTGAATTTCATGAACATCTTTCAATAATCGTCTAGCTGAATCAAATAGCATAGACTTCTACAACAATTCGGACATCAATCAATATATATATATATATATATATGGACAATGATTCATAGCATGTATTTAGTATGGATTAAAAATGGGCAATGCCCTCCATACCAAATATCAATGGTCCAAATTAAAAAAGCAAACTCGCCTTCCGCCAGTTCTTCTAGCGGACAAGAGTTATATTTTTTCTGGTCGCTTTTGCCACTATAACAACGGCAAAAATAATCTGTCCGCTAGAGCGGACGACTTTCTCTGCTATTACGACCTAACTCTCTCAACGATTTCAAGCGGACGGCCCTAATTCGGCGATTACCTGCTGCTGCGATTACTGGTATTCGATCAGCCTGTTGAATTTTGTGTTCTACCGACTATTTTTGCTTTTTATAATATTTTACAGTTTTCTATCGATATGGATCGGCAACTTGCTGTGAAAGGAATTAGAATTGGGATTGGGATTGCTGTCAAAACCTTGTATGAGAATGTCCTTGATATTTTTTTGTTCAAATTTATTGTTGAATTTCAACCCTGCTGTCTGGAGTTTTCTGCTTATTTCGTATTACAGCAGCGTTGTGGGGTTTTTAGAATTTTCTGTTTGGTTTTACTTCTTTGATGATGCTCATATTTATATATACTTACATTAGTGTAAATTATAACAGGGATGCTCGTTTGATTAATTGTGTAAATTTATTGGCTTTATAGGCCAACACAGATTATTACTGGGATACTCAAATTTTCTTCTTCTCTTTTGTGTGCGAATGGTTGTATTTGAAGTTTTCTCTTCTTGTTTAACAGAGACATGACCCTAAGTGCTATCTTGATTTTGTTACAACTTCATTGTTTACTATTGTTGTTATCTTAGGACATACCCAAATGATTAATTTGTTAATAGTTAATAAATGGGCATTGTTCAATTTCAAAGGATGAGTGAGCTTACTCCGGCACATAATGCTTAAATTATTTACCCTCTTCTTTTTTTGATACATTAACACACACACCCCCCACACACCCTCTGTATTGGCTTTTATTCATATATACTTCATTTATTTTTGTTACTTTATATCAATGGGATGATATTTTTTGGTCCCAAGGCTGGAGAATTTTTTGTACACAAAACGTGTGCCTCTGTGTAGAGGTGTTCCTTTTGAAGTCTCAATACCTTTGTTTTCTACGCATATGTGCATGGGCAGTGACTCAGGTTTAGTTCCATTTTGGTAACTATTCTTTTAAAAATCAGAGTAATGGTATGAATTGATAATGGACTTTGCTATGTTTTCATATTCAGTTCGTATTGAACTATCCTTTGTATAGTATATTTGATCAGAGCCATGAGAATAAGTTCAGGTTTGATGTGTCTTTTTTTAAGGACAGAGTATTTGATAGTAATGGACTGATTTTTGAATGGGTTAACTGTTTAGTATCTGTTTGTTACTTTGTTGCATTCTCAGCCTTGATTTTTGTTTACAAATTGTTTATGCAGCACCTCTCAAGTCCTTCCTATAGCATTTGCTTCTTATAATAATTTGACTTATCAAAGATTCAAAAGGGGAAAAAGGAGAGGTTATATAGCACCACATTTAGCTTCTGATTACTGCTACTCCTTTCGTGCATTTGTAAATTGGAATCACATTTATAGGAAATGTTGTTACTATCGGTGAATTTTAATTTTCTCATTTTTTGCACTATACTTGATTCAATATGTTTTTTTGGTCCAGCAACATTGGGCAGGTAAATAGGCAATTATTAGCAATGTTAACGCCAAATTTTGTCGGCGCGTCCAATCACAGAATCCACGCACTAGAACCTGCACAATAACAGATCACACAGAAGCTTGACGACTTGTGCCGTCGGGGGATAGCTCCGGTATGAGAATAAGTACAGGCCGTTTATTAGGTTTAACAATGGAGGCTAAGTATTTAGTGCTAAAAAATAGGTATTACCTATTAATTGTAACCTAAGCCTTGTATTTATAGTACTCTCACCACCCTAGAATCCTTCTACGAGTCGGATTGGGACTCCTAAATATGGTAAGTTACCAATATTTGGGTCTAACACAATCTCATTAAAAGATGGAAGTAGAATCCAACTCCAACACTATCTCTGGAGTTACCTTATTTAAATACGTCTTGGACTTTAGACTCTACACGCAGGATGTACCCAACGCAGGCCCTGCCCAAACCAACCGAGGCACATTACTTGGTTCGGGCTTCGGCCCAGAGGACTCGAAGGCCCGACCCCGAACGCCTACTTCCAGAATAGGGTTCCGGCCCAAAGGGCTCGAATACCCGAACCCGAAAGTCATATTTCGATTGAGACCCCGGTCCAAAAGACTCGGGATGCCCAAACCTCTTCAACACCCTTTAGGGCCTCGGCCCATTGGACTTAACACCCCCTTCTAGTCTCAAGCCTTCGGCCCAAATGCAGGTCGGTAAAATTCTCCCGAACATTGCCCCCAAGTTTCTGATTGTAAGGTACTTATAATTGGAGACTTGAAAGGTCAGGTATTCGAATAGTCACGACAGCTAATGATGAGTTATCTGGGGAAGCCAAACGGTCTGTCCTCGTTTCTTGAAATGTTGCACGCCTTCCCATGCCTGGTCCCACTTTGGGCATTTAATAGCCGCCCTTGGGTAGCGTGTGGACACACCTATAAAAATCCCCTTTTCCCCCTCAATATCACTTTTTTCAAAATATCTTCATTTCAAACTCCCTATCTAACTTTTCCGGCAAGGCAATTTTCGGCGAGTAATTAGCTAATTCCAACTTCTTGTTCGCATCTTTCTGGTTAAAAATCATCACATCTCCAGCTTCCTTTCCTTCATTTTAGCTTTCGAAACTCTGCATTCCTGTCTTCTCCACCTCAAACGGCAGATTCCAACCCTATTCCTTCTACTGGGTCAACACCGCCTCCGGTCACCACCGACGATCTAATCCCGGTTGATTTACTGGTTGCTCCCACCGATAACCTTTCTTCCCAGGTACTCCCTACCCCTATCAGTGCCAAGGCCAAAATCCGCAACGCCTACCACTCCGAAACGGAGTTCTCCCATATCAATACCCCATCTTCCATTACACCCTCTCAAATCCCCGACATCCGAACCCTTTTCAACATCCCCAAAGAATACAAGCTTCGGGCTCCAAAACCCGATGAGAAAATATTTTGGAGGCCCGAAGGCGAATGGGTGGACGTTCCCCTATATATTCTGAAATATGGGGTTCGGTTCCCACTTCATAAATTCATCTCTTCCTTCATCGCTTTATGCCAGGAGCTCAGGATCACGCTTGGCCTCGACTTCTTCTTCGCCCTATTCACTGCAACTGGGTCGAAAGAGCCTGGTTTGAAGCAATTAAACAAAAGACCCACCCGAACCGTTCCTGTTAAGACCCCTTCGAGTAACAAGGGTTGGCATGACAAGTGGTTCTTCGCCAGGGGAACCGACCTCTGACTGCTCCTTCAATGGGCCCATCCTGCTGACCCCGTAGCCAAGGTGTCCAAGTTCCCGAAGGATTGGGCCGATGCCTTCAAATCTTTTTACAAGAGGTGGAGCAAAACTGAGTGGAGTCTGGTAGTTCTGTCCAGCGAATCCTGGTTATACAAACACGGCTGTAAGTATCTCTTTGCTGACCGACCAATCCCACTTTTATTTCTTCTTCTTTCTTCTCAGATATTTTATGTCTTAACCCATTTGCTTCTGTGCAGTGACAATTTTCAAGCCCGAAGGGGCCGCTGAGTCCCTGACCCCTTTTTCTGCCATCGTTGGGCCGATCCCTCTTCCTGTCACCGATGAGTTACCCGACGAAGCAACCATCCCTATCGCAGAGCTCTCCACCGATTCTATTTCGGGTTTGACCCCACCAGCTTCTACCTCCGTGCCCACCACCAAAAATGTTCTGAAGATGAGCCGAGCGGAGAAGGCTGCTCTATTTAAGAAGCCAAGAAGCTGTCCGCCAAAGCTCCCGCCAAAACCATCACCGCAATACCCCCGAGACCGACTCCACCTCCCCCCCCACAAATGGAGGTGATCGAGGACTCGGAAGAGACCGAAGATGAACCTCGACCAAAGAAGCCACGCATGGCTGAAGTTCCCGAGCAGTCGGTTGTGGAGGCCGAACCCCTTCCTACTCCAACTTTGTAAGACCCCAACTTATTATAAATGAAATTGAATTTCCTCTATTTATTATTTTGAAATAGTAAGGGTTGATTTGATTAATGTGGTTAGTTATGGGTAAAATACGCAAATATTTCAAATAAGCAAGTGGTTATAAAATATTCATTGTTGTCGGGGAATATTTTTACTGTCGGGGAATATTCGTACGACAGCACAACCTTTTATGGGTCCCATAACGGAAAGCGATTGGATGAGAAAAACGACAAGTATAAGTTGTTTATAAATAACACAGAAGTTATACTGATTAACACTTGTTGAAATACTAGGTGGTTAAAACACAGAAGAAGACACAATTATGTGCACCAATTATTGAGTCTTACGTAAGAAGACACTTTTCAATAATTGTTACGATGAATCTTGCTCAATATTTTATTTTATTGATTCAATAATTTCTACGTTGATATTTTATATTATTGTTGTTTCAATAATTGTCACTACACAAGTATTTTTCATTATCTGAGCAATAATTCATATTATATGAATAATATTATTAGATAACATTATTAGCGAATGTCTAGAAATCCTTATTGAAAGCCCCTCTTTCCCGAGAACTACTACGGTTGTCGATTTGTGATTACGTAATATTATTTGTGAATAATTAATTATTGATTTATATGATGAGGAAAATATTAATTTTATGTGGATATAGATGGTGAAAATTTTTAATGTGACAATTGTTGAAAATTAATATTTTATCTTTTTCTGATAAAATAATTCATTTAAATATATTATTATATTATAATAATATAATAATGGTGCTATTTTTATAATGAATGTGGGATATATGAATAAATGAGGAAGAATATTTTTGTTACTAAAAATGTTTAACACATGTTTTGTGTGTTGATGGACCCCATTTTTGACTGAAATTTCATTATAGCCTGCAAAATCGCCCGTTTGTGAATTTTGATCAATTTTTGTTTGGAATTTGGAAACATTTTCTTTTGCAAAGTTGTAGAGAATTAAATTTCATATGGAATGGACATAAGATTTGAATTTTTCTGATAAAGGGCTATTTATTATGAATTATTGAAGTTCCGAAATAATTGATTTTTGAAGTTTTAAATAATTTTTTTAAAGAAAAACGTTTTTAACAAGTTCGTGGGCCCCACATGTGTGGTAAATGAGTTGAAATTAGATTTCTAAGGTGGACATGAAAATTTTATAAATATATTAATATTTTATTAAATTTTCTGCTTTGGTGTTCTAAGCATTTTTCTATAAATAGGGTGCTTAGGTTAGAATTGAAAATCACACCAGAAACTGAAATCTTCTCTTTCTATATTATCGAGCGTATTCTTGTGAGTATTTTGATACTTTGAGTGTTGCTATACGGTGCAAGTTTTCTTCAGCACTATATCTGATATTCCAGCCAAAAGTACTATTCTTTCGAGGTAAGGGATGTTATTTTTTAAAAAAATGATATTATTTCTTTCAATATCATTATGCCAGAATATTGGTAAGATTTTTCTTGTGAAATTCTTGTCTTTTAGTGTCGGGGTTACTATTCACGTATACGACACTATTCACAGAAAAATTAAAATTTTGTTTTTTATCCAAAATATCTATTATGGATACTAGCTTTGATTGTATCTATGTTTTGATCATTCTTGAATTTTACTCCGCTATGATTATAATTGAGGTATTTTTGGAGATGGATAAACCGATATACGAATCCTTAATATTTATTCTTTTGTTTCATTGGATTCGTTTTCTTTAAAATATTTTTCATCATCCTCAGTCCTAAATGATGATATAACTGAATATCTTTGGCCTGTAGTGCAAAGATTAATGATTTTATGATAAATATCTTTGGCCCGTAGTGCAAAGATGAATAGGTGTTGAGATGAACATGACCAACTGATGAATATCTTTGGCCTGTAGTGCAAAGATGAATATTTGATTCAAGATGTGTATTGATTGATGTTACAGGGATAAAAATACTGATGATGGACTTTTAAATTCATAGATAATAGTAGATTTCATTCTCTACGTAACTCTTCTACATAATTATTATTTCACTATGTAATATTGATCTCAAACTTGTTGCATATTATATTCTCTCGATTTTTCCTCGTGAAGACTAACGATAATTTGTTCTATATTATCTTAGTCATAATATTCTTTACTGGGCTAGTTGAGCTCACCTTATCCTTTTTGTTCCATTTTTCTTTTAGGAAGCGAGAATGTAGCGAGTACTAGTTGGGGTATGGAATGAAGGTTCTAGGAAGTTGTTTTTGAAGTCCTCACTATTTTGTAAAATAGTGTATCAATAATTGTAATGAGGACTTAATTGGGTGAGGATGTTGTGTAGAAGACAATATTTGTATTTAAACTCACAGTTTAAGTGTTGTCGTATTTTGCACAACAATTGTATTAATAAAGTTGTAGTTGTTTTTGTACCATGTATTTGACAACTCAGAATGGGTGATGTATACCTATTTTGGGAGCGTCACAGTTGGTATCAGAGCTTAGGGATATGATCTCTGGCGGAGATCGGGGAATAGAACTAGGAGGGGAGAGATGAGTAAATCCTTCGCTAGTGTGTCCTACCTAAGCTTATTTGTTGGTCGGTCATAATATAGGGATATTATGTGATATGTTAATTGGTTTAATTAACCCTTGTTTTATGACAGTATTTAAGAATGACAACTGAGAATATTAACAGTGGAGTAAATGTGACCGTGGAGACGCCTGTACTCACCAATGAGGAGAACGTGCAACAGGCTGGCAATGTTCCTTCTGTAAACAACACCACTGATCAGACGATGAACAAATTACCAAGATATTCGATGTCTTGGGATGCACGGAGGAATAGAAGGTTCCATTCGCCACCTTTATGTTCTGTAATGAGGTAGATTACTAGTGGAAATCTGTGAAGCGTACCCATCCAGCCGCACTTAGCATGTCTTGGGAAACATTTCAGAAACTGTTCAATGACAAGTACTTTCGTGAAAGTATTCGTCATATGAAGGAGGTAGAGTTTATTAGACTGGAGCAAAACAACTTAACGATGTCCCAGTACGAGGCGAAGTTTGCGGAGTTATCCAGGTTTGCACCTCATTTGGTGGAGAATGAGGAACGTATGACGCGGATGTTTCTGAGAGGTTTGAAACCCGACATACATCAATATCTCATTTCTTATAAATTTTCTCTCTATTCAGATGTTGTCAACATGGCCCAATTATTAGAGCGAGATAACAAGTACGTTCAACCGAGGGATCACAACCAGGATCATACCGGTGACAACAGTCATCAGAACAACGATAACCAGCGGAGAAAGAAAAATACGGACAAGAGCGGCAACCACTCTGGTGGTAATCATGGCCATGAGAATAGAAGAAGCGAGTCGGGAGGAGATTTTAAAAAGAGAAGGTACAACAATGACAATGCGAAGACGCCAAAGACCGTAAGAAGCGGTTCTTACAGGGAGGAGAACGACCACCGGTCGTATGCAATAAATGCGGGAAAGAATGGACATATCAGCCCAAACTGCCCACGACAGTTTAAGGTATGTTATAATTGTGGAAAGGAAGGATATATCGCTCGAGATTGTATTGTAGCAAAACCAAGTCCAGCGGGGATGGTGACTCAAAAGGCTGTCCCAGAAAAGTCAAAGTCAACGGTTCCTAGAAGAGACCGTGACTAGTCAAAATGCGAGGAACCCAAACGAGGTGATCACGGGTAAGCTAATCATAAATTCTTGTGAAGTTTATACCTTACTAGATACCGGTGCTACCCATTCATTTATCTCTCCTGCTTGTGCTCAACGTTTAAATTTGACTCCGGAGAAATTAGACTTTGACCTATCTATGGAAACTTCGTTAGGAGAAAATTTTATCACATCCACTGTTTATAAATCTTGTTTGATCCAAGTTGGCACCATCACATTACATGTTGACCTTATCTCTTTAAAGATACTTGCTTTTGATGTGATTTTAGGGATTGATTGGTTAACTACTCATCATGCCAAAATTGATTGTTTTCGTAAGGTTGTTAGTTTTCATATTCCTAATCAACCTGTTATTCGAATTCAAGCAACTAAACCACTAAAATCAATCACTGTTATATCAAGCCATAAAGCCATTCGTTTATTAAAAAAATGGATGTCAAGCTTTCTTAGCCCATGTTATGTATTTGAATAAAGACACATCAGATTTGAATAATATTTCTGTTGTTAGTGACTTTCCTGACGTATTTCCTGAAGAACTTCCCGGTCTACCCCCAGAACGTGAAGTTGAATTCTTTATTGATCTTGAACCTGGTACAAAGTCCATTTCTAAAACCCCATATCGAATGGCTCCTATTGAACTTCAGGAGTTAAAGGTCCAACTACAGGAGTTGTTGGACATCGGTTTCATTCGTCCTAGTACATCTCCTTGGGGTGCTCCTGTTTTATTTGTAAAGAAGAAAGACGGGAGTATGTGACTTTGTATTGACTATCAAGAATTGAACCATGTCACCATCAAGAATAGGTATCCACTACCTCCCATTGATGACCTGTTTGACCAGTTGCAAGGAGCACAATTCTTTTCAAAGATCGATCTTCGTTCTGGATATCATCAGCTGAAGATTAGAACTGAGGATATCCCAAAGACTGTCTTCAGAACTCAGTACGGGCATTATGAATTCTTAGTCATGTCTTTTGGATTGACTAATGCTCCTGCGGCTTTCATGGATATGATGAATTGAGTATTCAAGGAATATTTGGATCAGCTCGTTGTTGTCTTTATTGATGACATCCTCATATATTCCAAAAGTCGTGAAGATCATGAGCACTATTTGAAGCTGGTACTCCTAAGGCTTCGTGAAAATAAGCTATATGCCAAGCTGAAGAAATGTGAGTTCTGGCTTGAGGAAGTAGCATTCCTTGGGTACATGGTGTCAAAACATGGAGTATCTGTGGACCCGACGAAGATTGAAGCAATACAAAGTTGGGAGCAACCGAAGTCGGTGACTGAAGTACGTGGCTTTTTGGGCTTAGCTGGTTATTATCGGAGATTCGTGGAAGGATTTTCTCGAATCGCTACTCCATTAACTCAGCTGATTCGGAAAGATATAAAATTCGTATGGAGCGAGGAATGCGAGAAGAGTTTCCAAGAGCTTAAGAGGAGACTCATTTCTAAGCACTGTTTGACAATACCATCTGGTTCGGATGGATTTGTTATCTACAGCGATGCTTCAGGCAAAGGGTTAGGATATGTTCTCATGCAACATGGGAAAGTCATAGCCTATGCCTCGCGACAACTTAAAGAATATTTGAGGAATTATCCTACTCATGATCTAGAGTTAGCAGCAGTCATTTTCGCGCTAAAGATCTGGAGGCATTATCTATATGGGGAGAAAGTGGAGATATATTCAGACCATAAAAGCCTCAAATATTTCTTCACCCAAAAGGAATTCAACATGTGGCAAAGGCGTTGGCTTGAGCTTTTGAAAGACTACGACCATATCATTCAATACCATCTTGGAAAAGCGAACGTGGTAGCTGACACATTGAACAGAAGATCATACGCGGGAACGAGTGCGATGTTGTCAACACGAAGGCCCATTTTGTGTGATTTACAAAAGATGAAGATAGAATTCAAGACTCCGGGGACCCATGCAATGATGTCAAGTATACGCATAGAACCGACTTTAATCAAAAAAGTTAAAGTTGCTCGAAGCCACGTAATCTTGAAATGATGCATATGAGGAAGAAAGTACAAGAAGGTGCTATTCCAGAAGCAAGAATTGATGAAGAAGGAATACTTCGAGTCCACTCCAGACTTTGTGTTCCTAACGATTCTGATTTGAAATACAAGATCATGATGGAGGCACACAATACACCATTTGCAATCCATCCTGGAAGTACTAAAATGTATCGTGATCTTTGACATACATTTTGGTGGAACAATATGAAGAGAGAGATTGCGAATTTTATCTCGAGGTGTTTAACTTGTCAACATGTAAAGGCAGAGCATCAAGTGCCTAAGGGTCCATTGCAACCACTTGAGATTCTAAAATGGAAGTGGGAACACATTACCATGGATTTCGTTACGGGTCTTCCCACGGTTTCTCAAGGCATAAATGCTATTTGGGTTATTGTTGATAGATTAACCAAGTCTGCTCATTTCTTGCCGACACGGAGACTTATTCCTTGAACGCCTTGCTCGTATGTATGTAAATGAGATTGTGAGATTGCATGGCATGCCAAGATCCATAATTTCGGATCGTGACCCAAGATTCACATCAAGATTTTGGGTTAGCTTGCAAAAAAGCTATGGGCACGGATTTACGATTCATTGTTCGAGATACCATCCTTAAACGGACGGACAATCGAGAGGACTATTCAAACTCTTGAAGATTTATTAAGACTCGTGTCCCTGACTTCAAAGGAGTTGGGATAAGTATTTACTATCAGTGGAATTCTCCTACAACAACAACAGCTTATCGTGCAAGTATAGGTGTGGCCCCATTTGAAGCATTGTATGGATGAAAGTGTCGCTTCTCGATATGTTGGGATGAGGTGGGTGAAGCAACATTGTTGGGACCCAATTTGGTACGTATGACTACTGGAAAAGATCCAAATGATTCGACAACGATATAAAAAGCGACACAGGATCGACAAAAAGAGTTATGCGGATCTTCATCGAAAAGGACGTGGAATTTAGTATTGGGGATCATGTATTGTTGCAGAGTTGCTCCATGGAAGGGAGTTACAAGATTTGGGAAGAAAGGAAAGCTCAATCCATGATTTATTGGTCCATTTCATTCTTGATCGAGTAGGAAATGTGGCCTATAGACTCGCGTTACCTCCAAGTATGTCTCGTGTTCATAATGTTTTTCACATATCTATGCTTCGTAAATATGTGAAAGATCCGAGCCACGTTATTGAGTTAGAACCTGACGAGATAGCCGAAGACTTAACGTACGAGAAGGTACCTGTCAAGATCTTAGATAGGAAGGAGCATGTCCTACGCACAAAGGTCATACCACAGGTCAAAGTTTTGTGGAGGAACCATGCTATAGAGGAAATGACCTAGGAGTTGGAAATAGAAATGAAAGTGAGGTATCCTCACCTTTTCGAAACACCAGGTACGTACGTCAATTTCGAGGACGAAATTTCATAAGGAGGGGAGGTTGTAAGACCCCAACTTATTATAAATGAAATTGAATTTCCTCTATTTATTATTTTGAAATATTAAGGGTTGATTTGATTGATGTGGTTAGTTATGGGTAAAATACGCAAATATTTCAAATAAGCAAGTGGTTATAAAATATTCATTGTTGTCGGGGAATATTCTTACTGTCGGGGAATATTCGTACGACGGCGCAGCCTTGTGTGGGTCCCATAACGGAAAGCGATTGGATGAGGAAAACGACAAGTATAAGTTGTTTATAAATAACGGCGTAGTTGTTACCAGATTAATCTTGTTTGAAATACTAAATGTGGTTAAAACACAAGAAGATGCTTTACCTCAGGTATTGCACCAATTATTGATTCTTACGTAAGAAGACACTACTCAATAATTGTTACAGTAATTACTGGTCAATATTTTATTTCATTGATTCAATAATTGCTATGTTGATATTTTATATTACTGTTGTTTCAATAATTGTCACTACTCAGTATTTTTCCATTATCGGAGCAATAATTCATATTATCTGAATAATATTATTAGATAACATTATTGGCAATGTCTAGAAAGTTCTGCTACAAGGAGAGGTTTGGTCACCTAATCAAGGCTACCAAGAGGAGAGATCCTTATTGCAAAGCCCCTCTTTCTTGAAACTACTGGTTTATCGATGTTGTGATTACGTAATATTATTTGTGAATAATTAATTATTTATTTATATGATGAGAAAAATATTGATTTTATGTGGATATAGATGGAGAAAATTTTTAATGTGACAATTGTTGAAAATTAATATTTTATCTTTTTCTTATAAAATAATTTATTTAAATATATTATAATAATATAATAATGGTGATATTTTTATAATGAATGTGGGATATATGAATAAATGAGGAAGAGTATTTTTGTTATTAAAAATGTTTAACACATGTATTGTGTGTTGATGGACCCCATTTTTGACTGAAATTTGATTATAGCTTGCAAAATCGCCCGTTTATGAATTTCGATAAATTTCTGTTGGGAATTTGGGAATAGTTTTTTCTGCAAAGTTGTAGAGAATTAAATTTCCTATGGAATAGACATAAGATTTGAATTTTTCTGATAAAAGGGCTATTTATTATGAATTATTGAAGTTCCGAAGTTCTGAAATAATTGATTTTTGAAGTTTTAAATAATTTTTTTAAAGAAAAACGTTTTTAACAAGTTGGTGGGCCCCACATGTGTGGTAAATGAGCTAAAATCAGATTTCTAAGGTGGGCGTTAAAATTTTATAAATATATTAATATTTTATTAAATTTTCTGCTTTGGTGTTCTAAGCATTTTCCTATAAATAGGGTGCTTAGGTTAGAATTGAAAATCACACCAGAAACTGAAATCTTCTCTCTCTATATTATCGAGCGTATTCTTGTGAGTATTTTGATACTTTGAGTGTTGCTATACGGTGCAAGTTCCCTTCAGCACTATATCTGATATTCTAGCCAGAAGTACTATTCTTTCGAGGTAAGGGATGCTATTTTTTTTTAAAATGATATTATTTCTTTCAATATCATTATGTCATAATATTGGTAAGATTTTTCTTGTGAAATTCTTGTCTTTTAGTGTCGGAGTTACTATTCACGTATACGACACTATTCACGTATACGACACTATTCACGAATACGGCACTATTCACAGAAAAATTAAATTTTTGTTTTTTATCCAAAATATCTATTATGGATATTAGCTTTGATTGTATCTATGTTTTGATCATTCTTGAATTTTACTCCGCTATGATTATTATTGAGGTATTTTTGGACATGGATAAACTTATATACGAATCCTTAATATTTATTCTTTTGATTCACTGGATTCGTTTTCTTTAAAATATTTTTCATCATCCTTTGTCCTAAATGATGATATAACTGAATATCTTTGGCCTGTAGTGCAAAGATTAATAATTTTATGATGAATATCTTTGGCCCGTAGTGTAAAGATGAACATGTGTTGAGATGAACATGACCAACTGATGAATATCTTTGGCCTGTAGTGCAAAGATGAATATTTGATTCAAGATATGTATTGATTGATGTTACAGGGATAAAAATACTGATGATGGACTTTTAAAATCATAGATAATAGTAGATTTCATTCTCTACGTAACTCTTCTATGAATTATTATTTCCGCTGCGAATATTAATCTGAAACTTGTTGTCTATTATATTCTCTCAGATTTTTCCCTGTTGAAGACTAACGATAATTTGTTCTATATTATATTAGTCATAATATTCTTTATTGGGCTAGTTGAGCTCACCCTATCCTTTTTGTTCCATTTTTCTTCTTAGGAAGCGAGAATGTAGCGAGTACTAGTCGGAGTATGTAATGAAGGTTCTAGGAAGTTGTTTTTGAAGTCCTCACTATTTTGTAAAATAGTGTATCAATAATTGTAATGAGGATTTAATTGGGTGAGGATATTATCTAGAAGACAATATTTGTATTTAAACTCACAGTTTAAGTGTTGTCGTATTTCGCACGACAATTGTATTAATAAAGTTGTAGTTGTTTCTGTACCATGTATTTGACAACTCAGAATGGGTGATGTATACCTATTTTGGGGGCGTCACAAACTTCCACGTCCCAACCGAGCTCCTCTCAAGGGACGCCAAACAGTTGCTGGCCGAAGGGGCCTTCGAAGGTGTTTCCCTTCACCCTCTTCGATCATTTCAAACTGTCAGGTGATGACGAACGGTTCAAGGGTTTCTCCTCCGAAAAGTACCTAGTCGCCTATGTCCGCGCCCAATGCCAGGTAATTTTGATTTTTAACCTGCTCTTTTAGACCTATATTTTTGTGTCCATAGCTGATGTAAGGATTGTATCTAGGCCAACGCCATTCTCGTTCGGGCCATCCCTCCTCTCGCCCGAACCACTAAAAAGAGGTTCAGGTGGGAACGGATGTGTTGCTGCTAGAAGCTAAGGTCCGAGGCCTGAACGCGGACTTGAAGAAGGAACAAGATCTCCATGCTGAGACCCGTAATAAGGTAACTCGGGCCAAACGCCAGGCTAACGAGCTCAAAGAACAATATTCGCTGCTTCAGCAAGAGTTTGTCGGCCTCGAGAGTCATACCAAGAAGCTTTTAGGGGAAAAGGATCATCTGGCCAATGAAGTCAAGGATCAGGAGAAGGCCATCACTGCCATCACTGAAAAATTATCTGAGATGCATGACAAGATGATGCATGTGATGCGGGAGAACAATGCCTTGTCTGCTAAAGTCAACACCTTACAAGGGGAACTCGCCGAGTCCAAGCAGCTTGCAATTACTGAATATGAAGAATTCGATGCCCTGAACGAGAAAGTCATGGCCCAATTCGGAGTAGGGTACGAGACTTATCGGGAAAAAGGCTAAGGCAAAGTTAATAGCTGCTGGGCTCGATGCCTCCCTACTTGACTCGTCGGACGAAGAATCCGAAGCCGACAATGACCCTCCTCCCGAATAGCTTTTTCAAGACTTGTAAATTTTTGTACTTCTTCCATTTTCCTTTTTATTTGTACTTTGCCCGAATCGTGAGCGATCGGGTTTTGTAAAAATTTCAAAGTATGAATGAAATAGAGTATTTTTGCTCATAAATTTTCGTAATCAGTTATACTCGTGACTTATCTCGATCAGTGGTGTCTTTCTGAACCTTCTAATCGGATATTGCGCTCAAGCTTATGCGATTCGAATCGTAGTCTCAATCAGTTATACTTGCATCGTCTGCGATCGATTCGTTGTTTTCAACTTTCTGATCGGTTTAAGCCCGATGTTTATCTGATCGGACCCTGAAAGCCGTATGAATATAGATGAAGTTAAACATCTCCAAAGAAAACTTTCATTTATTTCATTTAAAACTGAAGTGGTTACATGGATCAAGAATGACATAATAACTATTACTGGTAAAATTTTCTAAGTCTCCCAGCATGCCATGTATTTTTACTTCTGAACCATCCATTGCTTGAAGTCGGTATGTACCGGGCTTCGGCACTTCTATTACTTTGTATGGTCCCTCCCAGTTAGGCATCAACTTGCCAGTGTTATGGTGGGTGGATGCTTCCGACTCCCGAAGGACCAAATCTCCATCTTCAAATCTCCTCAATTTCACCTTCTGATTATAGTGTTGGGCTGTTCGCTGCTGATAGATGGCCAACCTCATCACAGCTGAATCCCGAACCTCTTCCAGCAGATCCAAGTTTGTTTTCAAACCTTCATCATTGTATAGTTCTTTTTACCGACTGACTCGAAGAGTAGGGGACCTGATCTCGACCGGTATGAGTGCATCGGTCCCGAATGCCAGTCGAAAAGGAGAGTTCCCAGTTGTTGTCCTTGGAGTAGTCCGATATTCCTACAAAATACTGAGTAGCTCTTCGGGCCACCGACCCTTTAATTCATCCAACCTTCGTTTTATCCCATTGAGCAGTGTTCGGTTGGTCACCTCCACTTGACCATTCGACTGAGGATGAGCGACTGAGGTCTTACGGTGCTGAATTCCCAATTCTTTCAGAAAGCCCTCGAACTTTGACCCCACAAACTCTCTGCCATTATCAGAGACCACTGCCATCGGAATACCGAAACGATAAACGACTCATTCTTTGAAAAATTTCAAACATTCTTGCTCGGTGATCTTCTACAGTGGTTTGGCTTCGACCCATTTCGTCATATAGTCGATAGCCACGATCACAAAACTGACTTGTCCCTTGGCCTTCGGTAGAGGCCCTAGGATGTCGATTCCCCATACAGTGAAGGGAATCAGGGATAAGACTGAATACAGTTCTTCGGGAGGTTGATGTGGGATGGTGTTGTTCAGTTGACACTTGGGACACCTTCTGACGAATTCCTTGGCCTCCGTGTAGATAGTCGGCCAGTAATACCCCTGCCTCAAAATATTATGTGCCAGTGACTTGGCCCCCATGTGATCCCCACAGATTCCTTCGTGCACCTCTCAGAGTGTGTAATCCGCTTTCGAAGGGGTTAAGCATTTGAGTAGGGGAGAACTGAAAGCCCTTCGGTACAGATCCCCGTCAATGAGCATGAAATTTGAGCTTCAGTGCTTGATTTGCCTTGCTAGGATTTAGTCCGAAGGGAGAGTCCCATCTGCTAAATAGGAGATATAAGGCGTGAGCCAGCAGTCATGTTGGTCCAGAGCCAATACATCTGTCTTCGGTACACATGGTCATTTTAAGACTTCTAGATACACTGAACCCTTGAAGGAGCTTTCTTCGGTGGTTGCCAGTCTGGATAGGGCATTTGCTATCGTGTTATCTGATCAATCCACTCCCTAGCAACTGTGTGATGTGAAGTACGCAAGCTTATCTTTCACTTCGACCAGATATTTTGACATCCTTGCCCCACGGGCCTCATACTCCCAGATAATCGCTTGTGACCAACCAAGCTGCGAGTCATCACAGATAACTATCTTCAGATTTCCAAGCTTCGACCAATCAAGTCCGGCCAATATGGCCTCGTATTCTGCTTCATTGTTCATGGCCTTGAACTGAAACCGAATTTCTTGCTGGACTTTGAAACCTTCGGGACTTGTCAAAATGACCCCTGCTCCGTTGACGTTCGAAGTAGACAACCCATCCACGTATAAAGTCCACGAGGTCGGACCCTGTTGAGTTTCGGCCAAGTTTTGCCAGCGCATCCAATCATTTGGGCCGAAGGCTTGAGACTAGAAGGGGGTGTTAAGTCCAATGGGCGAGGCCCTAAAGGGTGTTGAAGGGGTTTGGGCATATCGAGTCTTTTGGAATGGGGTCTCAATCGAAATATGGCTTTCGGGTTTGGGTATCCTAGCCCTTTGGGCCGGAACCTTGTTCTGGAAGTAAGCGTTCGGGGTCGGGCCTTCGAGTCCTCTCAATAGAAGCTCGAACCAAGTAACGAGCTCTGGTTGGTTTGGAGTGCATGCGGTGCAAGGTCATCATCTGCGTCTGAGTCTAAAGTCCAAGCCGTATTTGAATAAGGTAACTCCAGAGGTAGTGTTGGAGTTGGATTCTACTTCCATCTTTTAAGGAGATTGTGTTGGACCCAAATATTGGTAACTTACCATATTTAGGAGTCCCAATCCAACTCGGAGAAGGATTCTAGGGTGGTGAGAGTACTATAAATAAAAGGCTTAGGTTACAATTAACAGGTAATACCTATTTTTGAGCACTAAACACTTAGCCTCCATTGTTAAACCTTGTAAATGGTCTGTACTTATTCTCACACCGAAGCTATCCCCCGGCGGCACAAGCCATCAAGCTTCTGTGTGATCTGTTATTGTGCAGGTTCTAGCGCGTGGATTCTGTGATTAGACGTGTTGGAAAAACTTAGCGTTAACATTGGCGCCGTCTGTGGGAAAGAAGACACTTGTTCTAGTGTCGATTTAAAATCACCGATTCACCGAAGGAGATAAGTGATTCTTTTTTATTAAATTAAATATATACTATCTCCACCTTTCATTGTCCTTCGTCACTATCAACATCTGCCGACCACATGGGAACAGATGGGGTTCCGACCACTTCGACAATCTCTTTGGCGATTCTTCTTCAGGCCACACTAGTTTCGTCATAGTTTCTGTTGTTTACTTTCGGCAGATATAAAGTCTGATCAAAGCCTCCCACAAGGGTTGGGATGGATATTATGGCGGCATAAGGTCGGAGGGGTTATAAGGAAGGACAACTTCCTTCGGGACGGACCATCGTCCTCTCGGTCGAACAATATCCTTCGGGACGAACCAACGTCCTCCCGAACGAATTACATCCTTCGGGACGGACCAACGTCCTCCCGAACGGATTACTTCCTTCGGGACGGACCATTGTCCTCTCGATCAGATTATATCCTTTGGGACGGACCAACGTCCTCCCGAACGGTCAAACTTCCTTCGGGACGGACCATCGTCTTCTCGATCGGATTATATCCTTTGGGACGGACCAACGTCCTCCCGAATGGTCAAACTTCCTTCGGGACGGACCATCGTCCTCTCTATCGGACAATATCCTTTGGGATGGACCAACGTCCTCCCGAACGGTCAAGGTAAACATTTGTACAGTTCTTTAGAACGAATACATTTAGTTCCCCCGGAACGAACTTTATAATTGGTGTTCGGTTGTGATAAGGTTGGTTCGGTTGGTATAAGGTTGGTTCTGTTTATCTTCAGTAGTGATAAGGTTGGTTCGGTTGGTATAAGGTTGGTTCTTTATATCTTCGGTTGTGATAAGGTTGGTTCTTTATATCTTCAGTAATGATAAGGTTGGTTCTTTATATCTTCGGTAGTGAATAAGGTTGGTTCGGTTGCGATAAGGTTGGTTCTTTATATTTTCGGTAGTAATAAGGGAAATTGTTCATCTATCTTATGAGTAAACAAGAGGAGTGGGGCGGCGATATTGGGAGCCCACAATTTTAGTTCGGCACATGGAGTTCATGTGTGATATTTTGTCTTCGGCAAAATATGGCCGTTTTGTTGGGATAAATTTGTATACTCTCTCATTTATAAGTTCCTTATAAATAAGAGACTGGGGGGCAATGTTGGGATGTGATTATTTGGGTCTAGCCATGGTGCAACCCAGTCTATTTAATGGTCCGGATTTTGTGATGACCCATATGTATTTATTGTGACAGTGGAGAGTCCTTATTAAAATAGGATTGTGTTTCTTTATTTGGTGGGATAAGGAAGTTTAATTAGGACTCCTACTCCTAATTGGATTCAGTAGTTATAAGGGGATTCTACAAAAGGAATCCTTCTCCTAATTGGATGCAGGTGGAGGTTACTTCTATATATACGGCTACAAGCTAGGTTTGAAAAGGGGGAAGATCTTAGGACACAACAAAAGAACACAAGAGATACAACACAAATACACAACTTGTACTCTCAATATTATTATAGTGGATTTCTCTCTCTCCGTGGTTTTTTCCAATTGGGTTTCCACGTAAATTCTTGTGTTCATATTTATATCTCTTTATTTATGTTTGTGTAAATGTATTTCGTGAGTTTTATATAATCAACTACTCCATCAACCGTTAGCGCGATTTTGGCCTGTTGTTTTGGTGATTTCGTCAGGCGTACAAAATTTGATGTTAACAAGCAATATGAACTTTTGAAAGTCAAAACATTCAAGCTAATTTATTTATTTTATGCTATTGTTTCTAGGACTTTTTCCATTTATTGTTATACAGATAAAAAATTATCTTTGATGAGACTTGAATGAAGTTGAGTTCGTTGTTTAGTGTGCAATAGGGATGAAAGGAGGCTTCTACGGATTGAGAGATAGACAACTAATTCTCTTCCTCGTCGTTGTTGCCTTCACAATCATTATATTTTTCGGATGAGCAAAAACCCCGATTATCTTCTCAGTAGTTCCACCTCTGATCTGTTGTTCAACTGCTATGATGTTGGCACTGACTGTTATGCTGCTGGTTATGGGCTGCTATACCAGTCTCTTTCATGATTATGGGCTGCTGTCGGTTTCATTTTCTATGCCTATGGATTGTTTCATCTGGCCTTGTAATCTTAAACAGTCATGAAACCATAGGCAGGGTGTGTGAAAACCCTATATGGTTTTGGGTCAAAAAGAGCAATATATAAAACCAATGCATCATCATTAATACCCAACATGCTTAAATCCAGTGCACAATCCACTCTAACAGCAAATTAGCCTAAATCAATTTGAAAAAAAAAACTCGATCTAAATTAACAAACTTAAATGAAATCATGCAAAACTCGAATGAACTAGCACTTTATCCACAACTTAGCTACTGGCAACAACTTCAGAGAAGCTTTTCCCAAGGGCTAGAGATAGAGTCATTGAAAAAACACTACTGGGAAACAAAAATACCTAATGCACAAGAACTAGTGGTTTTACTGAAGTAATTGCAAGAAAATTTACCTAATACTCAGTTATGCTCTGCATTCTGTAGTAATAAGCAAAATAATAAAATATATCATCATCAATAACATATTTCTCTTTGCAGACTGTTAACGCCAAATTTTGTACGCCTGACGAAATCACCAAAACAGCATGCCAAAATCGCGCTAACGGTTGATGGAGTAGTTGATTATATCAAACTCACGAAATACATTCACATAAACATAAATAAAGAGATATAAATATGAACACAAGAATTTACGTGAAAACCTAATTGGGAAAAAACCACGGAGAGAGAGAGAGTAATCCACTATAATAATATTGGGAGTACAAGTTGATAATATGGAGAGTACAAGTTGTGTATTTGTGTTGTATCTCTTGTGTTCTTGTGTTGTGTTGTGTTGTATCTCTTGTGTTCTTCTCCTCTTCAAATCCTTGCTTGTAGCCGTATATATAGAAGTCACCTCCCCCCGCATCCAACTAGGAGAAGGACTTCTTTTGTAGAATCACCTTATAACTACTGAATCCAATTAAGAGTAGGGGTCCTAATTAAACCTCCTTATCCCACCAAATAAGAAAACACAATCCTATTTTAATAAGGACTCTCCACTGTCACAATAAATACATATGGGCCATCACCATATCCGGACCATTAAATAGATTGGGTTGCACCATGGCTAGACCCAAATAATCACATCCCAACAGTGCCCCCCAGTCTCTTATTTATAAGGAACTTATAAATGAGAGAGTATACAAATTTATCCCAACAAAACGACCATATTTGTCGAACACAAAATATCACACATGAACTCCATGTGCCGAACTAAAATTGTTGGTTCCCCATATTGTCCCCTCACTACTTTTGTTTACTCCTAAATAGATAAACAATTGCCCTTACAATATTGCTACTAAAGAACCAACCTTATCACAACTGAACCAACCTTATCACTACCGAAGATATAAAGAACCAACCTTATTCCAACCGAACCAACCTTATCACTATCGAAGATATAAAGAACCAACATTATACCAACCGAACCAACCTTATACCAACCAAAGATATATATAAAGAACCAACCTTGAACCAACCTTATTACTACCGAAGATATAAAGAACCAACCGAACTAACCTTATCACTACCGAAGATATAAAGAACCAACCTTATACCAATTGAACCAACTTTATTATTACCAAAGATATAAAGAACCAACCTTATACCAACCGAACCAACCTTATTACTAATGAATACAATTAGGAGTAGGAGTCCTAATTAAACCTCTTTATCCCACCATTGCCCCTAGTCTCTTATTTATAAGGAACTTATTTATAAGAGACTATTCAAAAAGTCTTCATGAGATTTTTATCCACAGGATTTTTATCCTCGGGATTTATATCCTCGGGATTTATATCCGCGGGATTTATATCCGCGGGACTTATATCCTCAGGATTTATATCCTTGGGATTTATATCCATAGAATGTTCATCCTTTCGGGAGATCAAAGCCTTCTCGAAGGACGTTTGTCTGACCTTATAACCCCTCTGACCTTATGTCGCCATAATATCCGTCCCGACCCCTGTGGGAGGCTTCGATCAGATTTTATATCTGCCGAAAGTAAACAGCCAAAGATATGATGAAATCGGTGTGGCCGGAAGAGGAATCGCCAAAGAGATTGCTGAAGTGGTCCGAACCTAACTTCATCTGTTCCCATGTGGTCGGCAGATATTGATAGTGACGAAAGACAACAAAACCTTTTATTTAATATGTGGAGGTGATTGCTCGCTCCCCTCCATTTGTGAAAATTAAGAGCCATGCATATTCTATATGAGGCTTGTTATTCTCCCGACGATCAGTGTTGATTCCAGGTGCTAGTTTTATTTTGCTGAAGCCGATGGGCTTGGATTGCCTTGGTTGGCTTCGAGAAGCATGTAGAAGATGTTGTTGCTGACTCGTGACATGATAGGCCCACACAAATTATTGTCGCTTATGTGGCAACCCTTTTTAGAATGTTAGAAGCAATGCATCTTTTACTCACCTGAATCAATAATCAAAGTGATTAATGCTTTGATTTAATATATATAACATGAATACTATCTCCACCTTTTATGATATAAATGATGTAACGTGTAAAATAATAAATACTCGGTTACAATCATGCTTCAATTGCTATTAACGGAGTACATATATACACACGTACAAGTATATATTTAATTTAATAAAAAAGAATCACTTATCTCCTTCGGTGAATTAGTGATTTTAAATTGACACTAGAACAAGTGTCTTCTTTCCCACAGACGGCGCCAATGTTAACGCCAAATTTTGTACTCCTGACGAAATCACCAAAACAGCAGGCCAAAATCGCGCTAGCGGTTGATGGAGTAGTTGATTATATCAAACTCACGAAATACATTCACATAAACATAAATAAAGAGATATAAATATGAACACAAGAATTTACGTGGAAACCCAATTGGGAAAAAACCACGGAGAGAGAGAGTAATCCACTATAATAATATTGGGAGTACAAGTTGATAATATGGAGAGTACAAGTTGTGTATTTGTGTTGTATCTCTTGTGTTCTTGTGTTGTGTTGTGTTGTATCTCTTGTGTTCTTCTCCTCTTCAAATCCTAGCTTATAGTCGTATATATAGAAGTCACCTCCCCCCGCATCCAACTAGGAGAAGGACTTCTTTTGTAGAATCACCTTATAACTAATGAATCCAATTAAGAGTAGGAGTCCTAATTAAACCTCCTTATCCCACCAAATAAGGTAACACAATCCTATTTTAATAAGGACTCTCCACTGTCACAATAAATACATATGGGCCATCACCATATCCGGACCATTAAATAGACTGGGTTGCACCATGGCTAGACCCAAATAATCACATCCCAACACAGACAATTGTTTATATATAGTTAAGGGGATTCAAAGGGCGGCACAAAGATGATTATGTATGAATTCATATGAAAAAAATTTAATCATGCAGTACAACAACAAAGCAAATTTACGTGTATACTATGGTTTTATTTGGCTCTTCGATGAAAATAGAATAACCGCCTCAAATTTAATACTGGCTCTCATTTATTACTCATCACTTTATACAGTAGTATGATGTAGTATTTGATAAGATTCTTGATTATTGTGCTTTTAAATACCCTTAAAAACTAGAGATTTCGGATCACAGCTCCAAATAAATAATTAAGTATTTGTATCCTTTATGTGGCCTACAACTTCCCTCTCACTTTTTGAACTAACTTAAAAGTTAAATCTCATCCCATTATCTATCTTCATAATTTTTCCTATCTTCATGTCTTTGTTAAACAGGAAGAGAAAATTTCAAAATACAACCATTCGCACACAAAAGAGAGAAGAAAATTTGAGTATCCCAGTTGTTAACGCCAAGTTTCGTCGGTACGTCCAATCACATAATCCACGCGCTAGAACCTGCACAATAACAGATCACACAGAAGCTTGACGGCTTGTGCTGCCGGGGGATAGCTCCGGTGTGAGAATAAGTACAAGCCGTTTACAAGGTTTAACAATGGAGGCTAAGTGTTTCGTGCTCAAAAGTAGGTATTACCTATTAATTGTAACCTTGGCCTTGTATTTATAGTGCCCAACACCTTTAGAATACTTCTCCGAGTCGGATTAGGACTCCTAGTCATGGTAGTTGCCATAACTTGGATCCAACACAATCTCCATAAAAGGTGGAAGTGGAATCCAACCCAACCACTACCTTTGGAGTTACCTTATTCAACCATAATTAGGTCTCTAGGCTCCATGCACAGGAAGTCTCACTGCACAGGCCCAACCCAATCGAACTCCCTCATCAGGTCTGAGCCTCGGCCCACAGGACTCGAAGACCCGACCCCGAACATCTTACACCGAGGTAAGGCTCCGGCCTAAAGGACTTGGATGCTGAACCCGAACACCATCATCTCACCCACGGGCTTCGGCCCGATGGGCTCACGAACCCCTTCTAGTGTCAGGCTTTCGGCCCACGTGAAGGTCGGTAAAACACTCCCGAACATTTCCCCCCAGTCTCTGATTGTAAGGTACTTATAATTGGAGACTTGAAAGGTCAGGTATTCGAAAGGTCATGACAGCTAATGATGAGTTGTCTGGGGAAGCCAAACGACCTGTCCTCATTTCTTAAAATGTTGCATGCCTTCCCATGTTTGGTCCCACCTTGGGCATTTAATAGCCGCCCTTGGGTAGCGTGTGGACACACCTACAAAACCCCCTTTCCCCCATCACTATCACTTTTCCAGATTTCTCGATTTCAAACTCTCTGTTTAACTTTTCCCGCAAGGCAATTTCTGGCGAACAGTTGTTTCCTTCCAACCTCCTCCATTTCATACTCTTCTGGTCAATTTCGTTGCATTTCCAGCTTCTTTTGATCCTGTTTAACCTCTGAAGTTCCACATTCCTATTTCATTTACCACAAATGGCTAATTCTAGCATTCCTCCTCCTGCCACGGAATCAATTCCCCCCTCCGTCACCACCGGCGACCTGGTTCCAGTTGAACTACCGGTGGTCCCTTCCGACGTCACTCCCTCCTCGGTCCTGCCTACTCCAATAAGCGCCGAGGCTAGGATCTGAAACGCTTATCACTCCAAAGAGGAGTTTTCTCATCTTCACACCCCCTCCACCATCACATCCTCTCAACTCTCCGACATCCGAATCCTTTACAACATCCCCCCTGAATACAAGCTTCGGGCACCGAAGCCCGACGAGAAGATGTTCTGGAGGCCTGAGGGCGAGTGGGTGGCCGTCCCCCTTTATATTCTGAAATACGGGATTCGGTTCCCCCTTCATGAGTTCATTTCATCCTTTCTGAGTTTTGCTGGAATCGGGTTCGCACAACTCGTGTCGAACTCATACATCCATCTAATTTCTTTCGTTGCACTATGCCAAGAGATCGGGATCACTCCTGGTCTCGACTTCTTTTTTGCCCTATTCACTGTTACCGGCTCAAAAGAACCCAGCCTGCGACAATTAAACAAACGGGCCAACCGACCCGTCATCATCAAAACCCCCTCGACTAACAAGGGGTGGCACGACAAGTGGATCTTTATCCGAGGAATCGACCTTCAACTTCTTCCTCACTGGGCTCATCCCGAGGACCCCATAGCCAAGGTGTCGAAGTTCCCAAAGGATCGTGCCGATGCCTTCAAGGCTTTCTACAAAAAATAGAGCAAAACAGAGTGGAGCCTAACAGTTTTGTCTAGTGAAGCCTGACTATACAAAAGTGGATGTAAGTACCTCCCTTCTGACCGATCAACCCCTCTTACTTTTTCATCTTTTGTCTCAGATATTTTATGTCATAACCCATTCTCTTCTATGCAGTGACAATTTTTAAGCCCGAAGGGGCCGCTGAATCCCTAACTCCTCTACCTATTACCACCAAACCGATTTGTCCGCCGATAACCGACGGCTCTCCCGACGAAGAAACCATCCCCATCACCGAGCTATCGGTGGGGTCCACTTCAGGTCCCGACCCCCCGACCACCAATAAAGTGCTTTAAAGATGAGCCGAGATGAGAAAGCGACTTTGTTAAAGAAGTCCAAGAAGCCTTCCAAGCCTTCGAAAAAAGTCCCCATCAAGGCCATCTCTTTAATCTTTCCAAAGTCAACTCCTCCACCCCCTGCTCACGTCGCTATGATCGAGGATTCGGAGGAGACCGAGGAGGTTCCTCTCGAACCTCAATCTAAGAAACCGCGACTCACCGAAGGCCCTGACCAACAATTTCCCGAACAACAAGTGGTCGAGGCCGACCCCTTCATCGCCTCCACGCCTTCCTCTAAGCCAAGCTCATCTAGCGGATCGCCAACTACCTGTTGGCCGAGGAGTCCCTCCGAAGTGTTCCCTTTCCAGCTGTTTGATCATTTAAAACTTCCTGGTGATGACGACCGCTTTAAAGGGTTCACTTCCGAAGACTACCTGATAGCCTACATCTGAGCTCAGTGTCAGGTAACTTTCAAATTGGTTAACTTCTTCGATAGTTTCTATTATTTATCGTGTATCGCTGACCAACTTTTTCTTCTACTATAGGCCACGCCATCCTCTCCCGAGCCATTCCTCTTTTAGCCCGAACAACCAAGAAAGAAATTCAGCTGAGGTCAGATGTGACGCTGCTTGAGGCTGAGGTTCGAGGACTAAACGCGGATTTGAAGAAAGAGAAGGATCTGCATGCCAACACCCGAAACAAGGCGACTGCGGCTGAGCGTCAGGTCGGTGAACTAAAATCACAATATTCCTTGTTGCAAGAAGAGTTCATCGGCTTGGACAGTCATGCCAAGAAGCTCCTCGAGGAGAAGGAGTATCTGACTAGCGAGGTTGACGATCGGGAGAAGGCTATTGCTGCCATCACCGAGAAATTCTCTGAGATGCATGATAAAATGATGCGTGTGATCCGGGAGAATAACGCCCTAATGACTGAAGTCAAAGCCTTGCAGGGAGAACTCACCGAGGCCAAGTAGACTGCCATCATTGAATACGAAGAGTCCGATGTCTTAAACGATAAGGTCATGGCCCAGTTTGGTGAAGGGTATGAAACCTATTGGGAAAAGGCTAGGGCGAAGTTGATAGCTGTTGGTCTCAATGCTTCCCTCCTTGATTCGTCGGACGAAGAATCTGAGGCCGGGGATGATCCTCCTCCTGAGTAGCTTTTTTTTATTTTTGGACTTGTAATTTTTTGTACTTCTTCAGTTTCCTTCTTTATCTATACTTTGCCCAATCCTTACACGATCGGGTCTTGTAAAAATTTGAAGATATGAATGAAGTATGATAATTTTGTTTATAAATTTCTATGACCAGTTATACTCAGGACTTATCTCGATCAGTTGTGTCTTTTCGAACCTTCTGATCGGATTGTGCCCAAAGTTTGTCTGATTCCAGAATAGTAGTCTCGATCAGTTATACCCGCGACTTTTATCGATCAGTTATGTCATCTTCCACTTTCTGATCAGTTTAAGCCTAATGTTTGTCTAATCAGACGCTAAAAATCATATGAATATAGATGAAGTTAAACATCTCCAAAGAAAAACTTTCATTTATTTCATTTAAAATTGAAACGGTTACAAGGATAAAGAAAGAATGACACAACTATTACTGGTAAAATTTTCTAAGTCTTCCAACATGCCATGTATTCTTTACTTCTGAATCATCCATTGCTCGAAGCCAGTATGTACCTGGCTTCGGCACCTCTACCACCTCATAAGGTCCCTCCCAGTTAGGCATTAGCTTGCCAGTGTTCTGGGGGGTTGATGCTTCCGACTCCCGGAGGACCAAATTGCCTACTGCAAACCTCCTCGGCTTCACCTTTTGGTTGTAGTGTCGGGCTATTCTCTGCTGATAGATAGCCAACCTCAACATATCAGAGTCCCAAACCTCTTCCAGCAGATCTAAATTTGTTTTTAAACCGTCATCATTGTATAATTCTTTGTACAGACTGACTCGAAGAATGGGCGATCCGATCTCAACTGGTATGAGTGCATCGGTCCCGTATGCCAGTCTGAATGGGGAGTCTCCACTTGTTGTCCTCAGAGTAGTCCAATATTCCCACAAAACACTGATTAGCTCTTCGGGCCACAGACCCTTTAATTCATCCAACCTTTGTTTTATCCCGTTGAGCAGGGTTCGGTTGGTCACTTCCACTTGACCATTCGATTGAGGATGAGCAACTGAGGTCTTACGGTGCTGAATTCCCAATTCTTTTAGAAAGCCCTCAAACTTTGACCCCACAAACTGTCTGCCATTATCAGAGACCACTGCCATCGGAATACCGAAACGATAAACGACTCCTTCTTTGAAAAATTTCAAGCATTCTTGTTCAGTGATCTTCTGCAGTGGTTTGGCTTCGACCCATTTCATCATGTAGTCGATAGCCACGACCACAAAACTAACTTGTCCCTTAGCCTTCGGCAGAGGCCCTAGGATGTCGATTCCCCATACAGCGAAGGGAATTGGGGATAATACCGAATACAGTTCCTCGAGAGGTTGATGTGGGATAGTGCTATTCAGCTGACGTTTGGGACACCTTCTAACGAATTCCTTGGCCTCCGTGTAGATAGTTGGCCAGTAATACCCCTGCCTCAAAATCTTATGGGCCAGTGACTTGGCCCCCATGTGGTCCCAATAGATTCCTTCATGTACCTCTCGAAGTGTGTAATCCGCTTCTGAAGGGGTTAAACATTTGAGCAGTGGGGAGCTAAAGGCCCTTCGGTATAGGTCTCCGTCTATAAAGATGAAGTTTGAACTCCTGTGTTTGATTTTCCTTGCTAGTATTCGGTCCGAAGGTAGAATCCCATCTGCCAGGTAGGAGATATAAGGCATAAGCCAGCAGTCAAGTCGGTCCAGAGCCAATACTTCTATCTTCGGTACACTTGGTCGTTCTAAGACTTTTAGATACATTAAGCCGTTGAAGGAGCTTGCTTCGGTGTTTTCCAACCTGGCTAGGGCATCTGCTATCGTATTATCCGACCGATCGACTCCCTAGCAACTGTGCGATGTGAAGTACGCAAGCTTATCTTTCACTTCGGCTAGATATTTTGACATCCTTGCCCCCAAGGCCTCATACTCCCCCGACAACTGCTTGACCACCAGTTGCGAATCACTGTAGATGACCAACCTTTGTACTTCCAAGTTTCGGGCCAACCGTATCCCTACTAGGATGGCCTCATATTTTGTTTCGTTGTTCGTGGCCTTGAACTGGAACCGAATTGCTTGCTGGACTTTGAAGCCTTTAGGACTTATCAAAATGACCTTTGCTCCGCTGACGTCCAAAGTAGATGACCCATCCACGTATAAAGTCCACAAGGTTAGACCCTGTTGAATTTCGGCCACTGTGCTTATGTCGGGCTCCGTGAAAGAGCACTCCACCACAAAATCTGCTAATGCCTGCCCTTTGATTGCCGTTCGGGGATGATACTCTATAGCAAACTGCGTTAACTCCATTGCCCATGCGGCTAGATGACCCGATACATCCGGTTTATGCAATATTCTCTTTAACGGTTGATCCGTATATACCACCACCATCCGACCTTGGAAATAGTGCCGAAGCTTTCTGCTTGCAATGATCAGGGCATACGCGAATTTCTCCAGGTTCGGGTACCTTGTTTCTACGTCTCGAAGAACATGACTGACGTAGTATACTGGGAACTATTTTCCTCCTTTGTCTATCACCAATGCCGCCCCTACTGCCATCGGGCTTGCAACCAAGTATAAGTATAAAGGCTCAACCAGGATCGATTTCATTAGCAATGGTGCTGAAGACAAATATTTTTTGATCCCTTGGAACGCGTCTTCGCATTCTGATGTCCACTGAAAGCTCTTCTCGTTCTTCGACCCTTTGAGAGTGTCAAAAAAAGGCAAACATCTTTCGGCTGATCTTGACACGAATCTCCGAAGGGCGGCTATCTGGCCTGTCAACCTCTGCACATCTTTGAATGTCTTCGGAGATTTCATGTCTAAGATCGCCGCAATTTTCTCTGGGTTTGCTTCGATTCCCCTTTTGCTGACCAAATATCCCAGAAACTTCCCTGAACTTAAGCCGAAGGTACATTTGGTTGGGTTCAGCCTCAGTTTATGTTCTCTTACTGTTTCGAAGTAGTCTTCTAGGTCCTCCAGATGATCCCGGACTGACATACTTTTTACGATCATGTCATCCACGTACAGTTCCATACTTTGGCCCAACTGCCTTCTGAATACAAAATTCATCATCCGTTGATAAGTTGCCCCTGCGTTCAGCAATCCGAAGGTCATCTTTCGATACGCATATATGGCCCGATGAGTGATGAAGCTCGTCTTCGGGATATCTTACTTGTCCATCAAAATCTGGTGGTATCCCGAGAAAGCATCCATGAAGCTCAGCATGCCGTACCTCGATGTGGCGTCAATCAACTGATATATGTTAGGCAAAGGGTAAAAATCTTTCGGGCAAGCCTTGTTCAGATTAGTGTAATTAATGCATAACCTTCACTTTTCATTCTGTTTCTGGACCAGAACTACATTCGCCAACCACTCAGGATAGTCGATCTCGAAGATGAATCCCGCCTCCAGCAGTTTGGTGATATCTTCATCTATGATCCTCTGCCTTTCTGGGGAGAAAATCCTTCTTTTTTGTATAACAGGCTTTCTCTTCTGGTCCGTATGCAACCTATGTAGCGCTACTGACTCACTCACCCTAAGCATGTCGCTAGGTTCCCAAGCAAAGATATCGGCATACACCCAAAACAAGTCCACCAGTCCTGTCCGCAGTGGTTCTGTTAATCTTGCCCCAATCTTGATCAATTTTTCTGCGTTCCCCGATATCAACTCAACATCTTCTGTCTCTTCTACTGGCAGTGCCATCGGCTCAGTACTGCTTTCGGTGAATGGCTCTATCTCGATGGCCATTATCTGTTTCTGTTTGCTGACCCCGATCCCTGAGGAAATCAAGGTATTCCGATAGCACCTTCGGGCGATATCAAGGTCTCCTTTTACCTCCCCTATCCTTCGGTGTTAGAAACTTAATCTTGAAGTGAGGGATGGACGTGACTACTTGCAAGGCCGCCAGTGTCGGTCTGCCCAAGATGGCGTTGTAAGCCGAATCCACTTGTACCACAAAAAATTTCACTATTATTTACGCGCTTCGAGGGGTCAGGTTGAACTTTGACCGTAACTCGATGGTGCCTGAGACATGCATCGGGTCCCCGCTAAAACCGTACAATGGGCCTTCTCCGCCCAATTCCATCCTCTTCCCTTCTAAATCCATCCTCTGGTAGGCGTGCATATACAGTATATCGACCGAGCATCCATTATCGATCATCATCCTTTTCATGTCTACTGGTCCGACCTGTGCTGTTATTACCAGCGCCTCGTCATGTGGTTCAATATGATCGGTAGGATAGTCTTCATCCGAGAATGAGATGGATACTCCTGAATATGCCCTATCCTTTCTGGGCGATGAACCAGCTACCGACAACATGGCCTCGAGATGCCCACTCCTCTTCCTTCCGATTACATGCCCTACCGACCCGGCCAAAATTACATCAATAACCCCTCGGGCTTGTGGGTGCGTTCATACCGTTTGTTCCCCCGTCGGTTCCTCTTCACCTCCCGGGGCTTCAACCTTCTCGATGACGACCACATCGCACTGGTTGCCCATTCTGGACATTCTTCTCTATCAGATCTTTCAGGTTGTTACACTCCTCCGTCGTATGTCCCTGACACTGATGATATGCACAATATTTATCCCGACCCCTCTTCCTAGGCTTCGGGATCACTGGGCTTGGCTCGAAGAAGGGTTTGTCCCGCATCTCCTCTAATATTTTAGCCCGATCAGTGTTGAGTGCGGTGTAGACTTTGTTAACATTCTTATTCGGGAAGGGTGGTTGTCCGCTACCCGAACCCCCTCCATTATAACTTTTCTTTCCATAGTTGTCCGATTTTCCCTGGTTATCCGACCGTTGAAAGCTGGGCTTATCCCGATCCTTATACTTCTCATAAGGCTAGGAATGGGGTTTAAAATTTCCCATTGCCTCTTCAATTGTTATGTATCCTTCGGCCCGGTGGAAAGCTTCTGTCAAATCTCCTGGAGGGTTGATCACCAAGTCTTTCATCAGCTTCTTCGACTTCCCAATGTCCAACCTGGTCGTGAAGAAACCCAGGGCTTGCGGGGAATTCAGCTCTGCTACCGACCCCACAGCTTCTTGGAACCTCTTGACGTACTGTCCCAGACTCTCATCTGATTTTTGTCGAACCTGCATGAGGGAAGCCGTGATCTTTCCCTTCCTCCTGTTGCTTCTGAAACGGGCATGAAACTTCTCCCGAAGGTCATTCCATGAATTAATCGATCCTGCCGCCAAGGTTCCCATCCATTCTCCGACGCTCTTTTTCAGAGTTGTCGCGAACATATGACATTTGGCCGCGTCCGAATGCCCGTAGTATGTCATCAGCCTATCGTATCCATCTGAATGGTCGTATGGATCCCCCAGCCCATCATATGTCTCCATCAGGGGCATCTTCTTCTTGGGATCGGCGGTAACATGATTTATCTCGGGTGAGAAGGGCGACCCTATACAAGCCAAAGGCTTCCCCATCGAGTTCTTTGCTGATAGCAACTTCTCTAATTCAGCCACCCTTCGAGCGAGGGGGTCAGTCTCCTCTTTACGAGGCGATGATATGTGTTTGTCCCTCTCGTATTCGGGAGACGCATCCCACCTCCTCTGTCCCAATTTGCCTTGATGCACTAGTGCTTTTTCAACTGAACGACTTCTCCTTCTACTTCGGTCGTCCCGTGAACGACTTCGGTTTCGGCTCCTTTCTCTTTCGGCCTCTCCCCGTCGAGGTGACCGGGATCGGCTCCTATGCCTACGCCTTTTTGAGGTGGCTTCCTGCTCTCTATGCACCTTCGCCATCTGCTGTTCGAGCTCCTCCTACTGAAGGAGTAGGGCCATCATAGCGTCTTTGTTCTATTGCATCTTCTTTTTCAAGATGAACTCCCGTTGATCTCGGCTGCACTCCCCTCGATCCTTTCCTCGTACCTCCAGTGCTTGAGAGTTGTTTTTGCCTGCATGACTAGCCTGATTAAGTGTATGCTGGCTGTCATGGAAAAGTTTTCACCGGAGGGAAGCAGCCGGCTCCACCTGATCTCCCTGGACTCGAGAGCCCAGCCTATCTTTCACCGACCCCTTCACCAGTGTGGTTTGGTGGGTCTTTGCCTTTTCCTGGTTAGAAACACTGTTCTCCTTACTCGCCATGGCGTCCTATAGGAAAAGTTGGTTTGTGATTGTAAGAACACTAAAAGCGCCCTCCTTCTAACTCCAATGTTAATGCCAAGTTTCGCCGGCGCATCCAATCACAGAATCCACGCCATTAGAACACGCACAATAACAGACACACACGTAAGCTTGATACCAGCCGCCAGGATAGCTTCGGTGTGAGAATAAGTACATGCCGTTTACAAGGTTTAACAATGGAGGCTAAGTGTTTCATGCTCAAAAGTAGGTATTACCTGTTAAATGTAACCTTGGCCTTGTATTTATAGTGCCCAACACCTTTAGAATCCTTCTCCGAGTCGGATTAGGACTCCTAGTCATGGTAGTTACCATAACTTGGGTCCAACACAATCTCCTTAAAAGGTGCAAGTGGAATCCAACCCAACCACTACCTTTGGAGTTACCTTATTCAACCATAATTAGGTCTCTAGGCTCAAGTGCAGAAGTCCCAATTGCATGCAGCCCAACCCAATCGAACTCCCTCATCAGGTCTGGGCCTCAGCCCACATAACTCGAAGACCTGACCCCGAACATCTTACACCGAGGTAAGGCTCCGGTCCAAAAGACTCAGATGCCGAACCCAAACACCATCATCTCACCCACGGGCTTCGGCCCGATGGGCTCACGAACCCCTTCCAAAGGTCAAAGCCAAATTACACGTGAAGGCTCAGAAACACTCCCAAACACCGGTTATAATCGTATTTACTATAAAGCCAATAAATTTACACAATTAATCAAACGAGCATCCCTACTATAATTTACACTAATGTAAGTATATATAAATATGAGCATCATCAAAGAAGTAAAACCAAATGAAATTTCTAAAAACCCCACAATGTCATTGTGAATACTGAAATAAGCGAAAAACTCCAGACTGCGGGGTTAAAATTCAACAATAAATTTGAACAAAAAATATCAAGGACATTCTCATACAAGGTTTTGACAAAGAATCCCAATCCCAATCCCAATTCCAATTCCTTTCACAAAGAAGTTGCCGATCCATATCGATGAAAAGCGTAAAATATTATAAAAAGTAAAAATAGTCAGAGAACACAAAATTCAACAGTCGATCAAATACCGATGAATCGCAACAAATGGGTAATCTCCGAATTAGGGTCGTCTGCTTGAAATCGTTGAGAGAGTTAGGTCATAATAGCAGAGAAAGTCATTCGCTCTAGCGGACAGATTATTTTTGCTGTTGTTATGGGGGCAAAAGTGACCAGAAAAAATATAACTCTTGTCCGCTAGAAGAACTGGCGGAAGGCGAGTTTACTTTTTTAATTTGGACTATTGATATTTGGTATGGAGGATAGAGATCGTATTTTCCCATTTTTGATCCATAGCAAATACATGCTATGGATCATTGCCCTATGTATATATATATATATATATATATTCTCATATCTTAAAGAAATCTCAAAATCTTTTTATGACGTCATGATACCGCATTGTATTTATAGTCCGTTTGAGGATTTCGTCATTTGGTGATTTTATCATACTACATCATACCATAGTGGGCTGACGATCCTTAGATCACATCCAACTCTAAGTAATACTGCATTGATGACTCCATCATTTTTATTATCTCTACACCAGGTTCCATGATGCATTGATGATATAAAAAAAAAATACATTTTGATATATTTCAAATCATTTTGTCTAGCCGAAGCAATTAGCATAGACATACGAATAGCGGTATTATTTTTAAAACTCATTGATTTCATCATTTGATCCAATGTTTTTCAAAAAAATAGAAGTGCAAACATCAGCACTAAGTCAATAAATTTCAAAAGTCTAGCATAGCTAGTAGATTTAGAATATCCAGGTATCCATCAACTTCAAGCATTACTCCATTACTTCATTACTTAACCACTTTATCAATCTTCAACTTCATCAATGCTCTCTATACTACAACCGTTTTCTACCAAATATAGTTCATCAAACTTACCGCACATTGGAAGTTTAGGAACTTGCCACAATAATATGAGTTTAAGAACTTATCCTAGTTAGACCATAGGCGTCCATTCGCTGAGGGGTTCAAAATATACCATATTATTACGAGTCACGAACTTACCATATGCATTAGTTTTAAGAACAGCACCTAATCCTAATAATATCTGACTAATCTTAATAGTTTCTAACTATCAAATATATACATGAGAAAAGTATCACCTTTTCACCACATATACATTGATAGCGCGACACCAACATTCTAATGATTATCAATGTAATAAACTGAGTGCAAGCACAAAACCCTCGCCCATACAAAGGTTTGTACAACTCAGCCATCACATGAGTCCTCAATTGAAATCCCACCTAACTTTATCTTACTCTTAACTTGCTCTTTGCTCGATACAAATTTTTCGTACCTCATCATTTATAACTCTTCACGAGTTTACCTCGTACTATTTCATAGTACACTAATTTCATAGCATCAAGCTATAATTATTCAAACATTACAAACCATCTTTCCTTTATAACTTAAACAGATCACGTCGTGATCTTATTCTAGAATCATCTCCTTTAAAAGTCTTTTCTTAACTCGTGATCGTTTTGTTTTACGATCCTCTTTCTTTCCTTTTTCATCATTTATGATTTCATTTATGCTTTTAATCTTACAGACTTTGTCTATTCATCATTATTCGTTATCTTAGCTATTGGAGTTAGGTAACTCCCATTTCTTATCTTTATATCACTTCAAGATTCTTCTTTGAATTTTCTTGTTTATATAACAATTCTTACTTTAAGAATTTCTAGCTTCATTTACATTGCTCAACATTTCATTTGAGTTCCACATTTTCATCATACGTATCCACCTTTTATGCTTGGTACACATCGAGTCTCTAATAGTTTCAATATGGTACGCTGAGTGGTTTCCCACAAACAACCAACAAACTAGGTTCTGAGTTGCTAGTTCATATAAACCTCCGCTCTATGAAGGAATCGTTTAGCCCAGATACCATACATCAACCATTAAAGAGTACAATTGTACCATACTTAAATATAACTTTTTGATTCTTAACTTCTTTATCATTCTCTTCTTATAGACATCACCTTACATCCTTATTATTGGAGTTGGGTAACCCCACTTTCATATTCCTTATAACTCTGCGAGATTCTTCTTTGAATCCTCTCACGCATGTTTTAATCCCTTCTTTAAAAATTTCTTAAATTACTTCTTATTTTTCAAACTCTACTTGAACTTATTCTTTCATTATCTTCACCTTCCTTCTCTAAGGTTATAGACTACTGTAGTCCTATCTAAGGTTCATAACCTACAGCTTTGATACCAACTGTAATGACCCCAAAATTCATACAATATAATTCTCAACTTCGGTCTTTAATAACACATCCACCTTCTGATTTTACATCATTATTCGATTTAAACTATATAAAATGCGAAATAATTTAAACTTTTATGTCTTTTTACCTTAATTCTCTGAATCAAAACCTTTATCATCTATATGTCTTTGAATCAATCTAATTTTATGATTCACTTTATCACTGTTATTATATAAAATTTTACATTTCAATCTGATAACCTTTACATATCAGATAACTCTAACTTCAGTTTTACAACTCAACATAAAACTATACATCATAAAACATTTAGTACATCTCATGAATCTTAATCATGGTATTAAGAAATAACAACTTTAGCTAAAATATTAATCTTCGTGTATTATTTCTGATCCACGTCATTCAAGTAGCACATAGTGTTACCTTCAATCCCTAACCTGCAAAAATGGTTATTTTCAAGGTTGAGCTCGATAAACCAAAGAAAATCTAACGGTTTTCATGCATCACGTAGCACATAATAACATGCTCAACATATATCTCATAAACATTGGACTAACATAACATACATCTTACAGTTCATATAACAAGTATAAAGATTGAGTTCCTTACTCAATCAACATGCTTTACTCAATCAACGTAGTCATAAGTTGACTTTAACGTTGCATACATTCAACATATATATAACACATCGTGCTCTTTACAATAAAGATTTAAACAGTTAATCACAAAGTTCACATAGCAAATAGGAACTAAAAGACTTGCCTTGATCGTTGTTTACCAATAACAGTTTAACAGCTCACAGTTATCTCCACTTCACGTGCCCTACACAATTATATAATTATGCACATCAACTATTAGTCACATAGCAACGCATAGTAGTTGTAATGTATATGACGCCCCCAAAATAGGTTCAATCCACCCAATCTATTCTAAGTCGCCAAATACATGGTACATAAACAATTACAACATTATTAATACAATTGTCGTGAAAAATACGACAACACATATACTTTGAGTTTAAATACAAATATTGTCATCTAGACAATATTCACACCCAAATAAAGTCCTCATTACAATTATTGATACACTATTTTACAGAATAGTGAGGACTACTATAACCACTGCCTTGGAACATCAGTCCACACCCCGACTACTCCCTGCTATATTCTCGCTTCCTGAGAAGAAAAATGGAACAAAAAGGAAAAGGGTGAGCTCAACTAGCCCAGTAAAGAATGTTATGACTAAGATAATATACAACAAATTATCGTTAGTCCTCAACAGGAAAAAATCTGATAGAATACAATAGACAACAAGTTTTCAATCCACAACTGCAGCGGAAATAACAATTCATTAGAAGAGTTAAGTAGAGAATGAAATCTACTAACATCTCTGAATTGAAAAGTCCATCATCGATATTTTATCCCTGTAACGTCAATCAATATACATCTTGAATCAAATAGTCATCTTTGCACTACATGCCAAAGATATTAATCAGTCGGTCATGTTCATCTCAACACCTGTTCATCTTTGCACTACGGGCCAAAGATATTCATCATGAAATCATTCATCTTTGCATTACAGGCCAAATATATTCAGTAATATCATCATTTAGGACTGAGGATGATGAAAAATATTTTAAAGAAAACGAATCCAGTGAGACAAAAAAACAAATATTAAGGATTCGTATTTTAGACAATTCAAGTTCAAAAATACTCCATAATAAACTATTGTGGAGCAGAATTCAAAAATGAAGATCAAAACATAGATCCAATCAAAGATAGGAACCATAACGGACAATCTTGGACACAGAAAAGAAAATTTAATTTTTCTGTGAATAGTGTCGTATTCGTGAATAATGTCGATATCGTGAATAGTCAGTGATACGTGAATAAGAATTCAAACACTAAAAGGTAGAAATTCAACAAGAAAAATCATCATGTTTCGTGAATAGTACTTATGAATAGTAACTCGTGAATAGTAACCCCGACATGAAAAGATCAGAATTTTACAAGAAAAATCTTACCAATATTCCGGCATAATGATATTAAAAGAAATAATATCATTTCTAAAAAAATAACATCCCTTACCTCGAAAAAATAGTACTTTTTAATCGAATATCGATATATATATTTGAAGGAACTTGCACCGTATAGCAACACTCAAAGTATCAAAATACTCACAAGAATACGCTTGATAATATAGATAACTTCAGTTTCTGGTGTAATTTTCAATTCTAACCTAAACACCCTATTTATAGGAAAATGCTTAGAACACCAAAGCAGAAAATTTAATATAATATTATTATTTATTAAATTTTCAAGCCCACCACAAAAGAATCTGATTTTAGCCATTTAACACATATGTGGGTCCCACCAATAATGAAAAAAATATTTTTCTTACAAAAAATAATTAAAACTTCAAAAATCAATTATTCTGGAACTTCAGAACTTCAATAATTCATAATAAATAGCCCTTTTATCAAAAAAATTCAAACCTTATATCCTTTCCATAGGAAATTCCATTCTCTACAACTTTATAAGTTTAAGTTTTTCCATATTCCAAGTAGAAGTTGACCGAAATCCACTAACGGGTGATTTTACAGGCTATAATCAAATTTCAGTCAAGAAATGGGGTCCACAAATATGAAAAACATGTTTTTAATATTTATTGAAACAAAAATATTCTTCCTCCTCATTTATTCATATATCACACTTTCATTGTAAAAATATCACCATTATTATATTATTAAAATATAATAATATATTTAAATGAATTATTTTATCAGAAAAAGATAAAATATCAATTTTCAACAATTGTCACATTAAAAATTTTCTCCATCTATATCCACATAAAATGAATATTTTCTTTATCATATAAATCAAGAATTAATTATCTACAAATAATATTACGTAATCACAATCTCGACAACCAGTAGCCGCTCCCAAGAAAGAGGGGCTTTCAATAAGGATTTCTCCTTCTTGGCGGCATGAATTAGGTGACCAAACCTCTCCTTAGACGTAACTTTCTAGACATTGCCAATAATGCTATCTAATAATATTATTCAAATAATATGAATTATTGATCCGATAATGGAAAATCTTGTGTAGTGACAATTATTGAAACAACAATAATATAAAATATCAACGTAGCAATTATTGAATCAATAAAATAAAACATTGAACAAGAATTACCGTAATAATTATTGAGTAGTGCCTTCTTACGTAAGAATCAATAATTGGTGCAATACCGTGCTATCGTCTTGTGTTTTAACCACCGTGTATTCCAACAAGATAATGGTAACAACTACTACCAAGTTATTTATAAATAACTTATAGTTATTGCTTTCTTCATCCAATCACTTTCCGTTATGGGCCCACAAAGGTACGTCGGCTTGTCAGTCGTTTAATATTCCCAACAAAAAGAATATTCCACGACCAAACGAATATTTCCCCTAAAATAATGAATATTTTATAACCACTTGCTTATTTAAAAATATTTATTTTTTACCCATAACTAACCACATTAATCAAATAAACCCTTACTATTTCAAAATAATAAATAAAGGAAATTCCATTTTATTAAAAAAAAATTGGGTCTTACAATGTAAACTTTACTCTACATCTCATAACCCTTCCTATTACATATACACAATGTTCAATTTTATCAGTTAACTTTCAACTTATATCTCAATTGTTTTTCATATTCAAGTTCATTCAAGTGTTTAAGTCTTTCTAGGACTACTTATTGGTTTTATATTAACACTATTCAATATCTTATTGTATTCATTTCATTTGATTTAAAACACTTTTTATGTTCATTATCACTTATCACTTGCTTTTTCGACGCTTATTCGTCACATCGCCTAATTTGTCTCTCAGGTGTGCTTAGTATGCGATTCAACTTATCTAATATATCATTTATTAATGTTAATCATCATTATACTTCATAATATTCATGTTCTATAACTTGGAACAACATCTATTATCGTCGACATCACTATACTTGTGTATGTGCATGTCCGACGCCCTCCGATTGCCTCCGAATACGCATCAGTCATAAAGATGACCATTTTGACTACTGTTCCCGACCTCCAATTGAAACACTTAAAGAATAAAAGTTGTAGGTCTATTCGTCATCGATTCGGATCATCTTGAATTGCCTCAATCGAAGTTCGTATGAAAAAGTTATGCCTATTTTACTAAAACAGGTCAAAGCAGTCACACCTGACATACTTTGGGCGCAACTGCTCCCAATTAAGCCTTGGGCACAAGAATAAGAATGCTCCTCTACACATATGTATTGCACTCTAAATGACTTAGGGCACAAATACAGTATTTACTGCTAGCGTAAACGGACCTCAAGCTACCGTTTTCTTCGCGATTTTTGACCCTTTTTCTCCTACTAATCTTCATAACTTGAGTTATACACATCCAAATTAGTCCATTTTTGATTCTATGGATTCGTAATTCATAGAACTACAACATACTAGAATTATAACAATTTATAGAAATACTAGCTAGCCTAAATCTTAACCCAAAACTCATGCTCATACCAAACTTTCATGTTTTAACATGTTTAGCGAATAATTCACTACGAATTCGTTTCTTAACCAAATTGATTCATTCAACTTGCGTTCTTTTCGTTTTTCGACGTACTAATCACATCTAGTATCAATTTCAGATTATATACATGATCTAACCATCAATTTAAGCCTTAAAATAGACCTAAAATACATATATTAAGACCTTGTTTGGTTGACACACTTTAAAACCCTTTCTATTTTATTTTTATAATTCTCTTATCCTATAGTACTCATGTCACACATTACCCAATTAAATTATAATCTTCATTTAGCCAACAAAATATTTAATTAGCTAATATAGTTATAATTTGTTTAACAAATCATTAATCCTCTAATTTATTTATTTAATTAAATTAGAATATTTCCATTCCATTAGTGTAATAAAGTACGCATCGATTATAAAATTATTTAATCAATATTATCGTATCTAAATAAATTATTCTCCAAAATTTTCATCGAATATCCATTTTATTCCATAAATATTTCAACTAAAATATTTATTCTATTTAATAAATATTTTACTATTTACTTAAATTCACTATCGTAATACATTAATATAGTATATTTTCATGCAATATATTACCTTCTCATTTTATTAAAACAATTATATTAATTCACTATTTAAATTAAGTGAATTACTCACATTATTCATGAATTTAATTCAAAACATTTCCATTGCCAATAAGGTATAACCATCAAATTATATTATTTCTAATATAATTTCAACTTAATTAAATTAAGTAATATAATATAGTTAATTTCCTTTTCATAACAATTCCGTTTAATTTCTTCAATAGTTAAATAAGCTATTAAACCTCATGCATAATAAATTTCTACTCACCAAACCACATAATCTAAAATAGATACATCTCATAATAAAAATTTTATTTATTAAATTCTTATTGTAATAACCTATAAAAATTCAGGTTGTCACAATCGTAGTATGAGACTGGAGAGTCTAGCCGATCAATGCGACGCCGTGTGATGGGAGATGCACTGCAGGATCAGGAGCCTACCCATGGAACACCTGGCAGCCACTGAGGCGATGGTTGATGACAATGATGTAATAATACCCTTTTGTTTGGTAGTGTTAAATTAAGAATGATGTAAACCTCTAGCTGTGAGAGGTCGTATGTAAATATGATGTACCCCCATCTTGTGTGTAGGGGACTATACCTTTTGATGGATTCCATGTCTAGTTGTTTAGAATGGGATAGTTGGTATATTTGTGGAAATATGCCAGATATTCGTGTCACAAAAACTTTTGGTTTATGACTATCATTACGCTTTTATGACTAATTTTTTGATCACATAGATAAAACTCGAGAATGAAGATAATAATTATCTTTGTGATTAATGAAAGTTTTATTAAGCTGAAAGGAATGTTTCAGTAGGCTGAAATGATAGTTTGGCAAGATGAGCATGATGATAATGCTATTATTAAAGTTAAAATTATTTGTTGTATTTTTAAAGACTTATAACATATAATGAAACTCGAAGTGATAATGTAAGATGTTGTTTAAACCAGATAATGCCACCTAGACGCCAAACTCGTTATCAGAGGGAGCAAGCTAACCCTATGGAGAACTTTGCTGACATGATAGCTCAGGTTATGCAGACTCGTGCAACTGCAGCAAGGAATCAAATGGATAATAGATTAGCCAATTTCAAAGATTTTAAGGCTGTGGGACTGCCAGAATTTAGTGGAACCACGGACCCCATTGAAGCTCAAACATGGGTGAAGGAGATGGAAAAGGCCTTTATCATTGCTAGGGTAGCGGAAGAGCAAAAGACCACTTTTGCTACCTACTTGATGAAAGGTGAGGCTAATCACTGGTGGGAAACCAACCAAGCTAGAGCATAAACAGAGATAGTTACATGGACGATGTTTAAGGAGTTGTTCTTCGAAAGTTATTTCTCAGAGGCCATGCAAGCTAGGATGGAGGTGAAGTTTCTAGAATTAAAACAGGAGAATATGATAGTTGCCGAATACGCAGCTAAATTTAATGAGCTGGTTAGATTTGTACCTCATCAGGTGGAGACTGAAGTGCGGAAGGCACGAAGATTTGAAAATGAACTGAGGCCGGGGATCTATAGCAGGGTTACAGTGCTACAAATTCCTACGTTTTTGGCATTGCTAGAAAAGGTCATTATTGCAGAAGGTAGTAATGAGGCTGTATCAAGATTCAACCGAGAGAAGAATAAGAAAAAGATTAAAAGTGGACACCAGAATGCCAGCAGTGGAGGCAGTGACAGTAAGAAGCATAAGTGGAACAGTGGTAATGGCTCAGGAATGCAACAAAGAAGTACACCATAGAAGAGGTCAACAAGTAGTAAGTGCGAAAGATATCACTCTAGGGAGTGTATGAAGGAAACGACTATATATTTTAACTGTGGCCAGTTGGGACATATCGCATTAAAAGGTCCTAAACCAAAGAAGGAGGGCTGCTATTCTTGTGAAGGATCAGGACATCGTTATAGGGACTGCCCATTTAAGAAGTGTACTGACGGGGGAAGTGGAAATAAGAGGGGTACACCAAAGTTAGCAATCGGAGGGCCAACTCAACAAAACAAGCAAATGGCCTGAACTTTCAACATGACTGTGCAGGACGCAGTTGTATCCAAGGAGATGGTGTCAGGTATAATGCCGATCAATAATATAAATGCATATGTATTGTTTAATTCGGGAGCTACCTGTTCTTTTGTGTCTGATGAATTTGCTAAATGATTAAACTTACCTTGTGAAAAGCTAAAGAACCCTATGAACATAGAAGTTGCAAACAAAGAAGTGAACCCTATATAGTTTATCCATAAAAATTGTGGTGTGGAAATTAGGGGACATAAGTTAAGCGTGAATTTAATTCCGATACACTTAGGGGAGTTTGATGTTATCCTAGGTATGGATTGGTTGTTTAACCATAAGACGGTTATAGATTGCCAAAAGAAGAGTATACACCTTAAGACCCCAAATCAGTCTAAGGTTGTATTTTATGGTAGCAAGTCGCCAAGACAAACGAGTTGTCTAATGATGATGCAGGCCAAGAGAATGTTACGCAAGGGATGTGAAGGTTATTTGGCTCATGTAGTGGGTACACGGGTGGTGAATTCGGACATGGGGCATATACCTATTGTGAATGAGTTTGGGGATGTCTTTCCAGAAGAACTTCCGGGATTTCTACCAGACAAAGAGATAAAATTTGTGATTGATTTAGTACTGAGTACAGGGCTGATATTGAAAGCACTGTATCGAATGGCTCCGATACAAATGAAAGAATTGTTGCTCCAACTACAAGAATTATTGGACAAGAAGTACATCCAACCCAATGTGTCTCCGTGGGGAGCACCTGTGCTGTTTGTAAAGAAGAAAAATGGCTCGATGAGACTATGTATGGACTACAAAGAGTTGAATAAGGTGACAATCAAGAACAAGTACCCGTTACCAACCAATGACAAGTACTTATCCCAACTTCCTTTGAAATCTAGGACACATAGCCTTAATAGATCTTTAAGAGTTTGAATAGTCCTTTCCAATTGCCCATTTGTTTGAGGACGGTCCGCCGAACTGAATCGTAAATTCGTGCCCATATCTTTCTGCAAGCTAACACAAAATCGTGAAGTGGATCTTGGGTCATGATCTGAAACTATGGATACTAACATGCCATGCAATCTCACAATCTCATTCACGTATATACGCGTAAGGCGTTCAAGGGAATAAGTCTCACGTATAGGCAAGAAATGAGCAGACTTGGTTAATCTATCTACAATAACCCAAATCGCATCTATACCTTGAGAAACCTTGGGAAGACCCATAACAAAATCCATAGTAATGTGTTCCCACTTCCATTCCGAAATCTTAAGTGGTTGCAATGGACCCTTTGGCACTTAATGCTCCGCCTTTACACGTTGACAAGTTAAACACCTCGAGATAAACTCCACGATCTCTCTCTTCATATTGCTCCAACAAAATATATATCGAAGAACATGATACATTTTGGTACTCCCAAGATGGATTACAAATGGTGTGTTATGTGCCTCCATCATGATTCTATGCTTCAAGTCAGAATCATTAGGAACGCAAAGTCTGGAGTTGACTCTAAGTATTCCTTCTTCATCGATTCTTGCTTCTGGAATAGCACATTCTTGCACTTTCTTCTTCATACGCATCAACTCCATGTCTTTAGTTTGAGCAGCTTTAACTTTATCGATTAAAGTCGGTTCTACTCGTATATTTGCCATTATCATGTGGGTACTTGGAGCCTTTAACTCTATCTCCATCCTTTTTAAGTCGTACAAAATGGGTCTTTGTGTTAACAACATCGCACTCGTACCCGCATACGATCTTCTACTCAATGCATCAGCTACAACGTTTGTTTTTCCAAGATCATATTGAATGCTATAGTCATAATCTTTCAACAGCTCGAGCCAACGTCGTTGTCGCATGTTGAGTTCCTTTTGGGTGAAGAAATATTTGAGGCTTTTATGATCCGTATAAATCTCAACTTTCTCCCCATACAGGTAGTGTCTCCAGATTTTCAACGTAAAAATGATTGCTGCCAACTCCAAATCATGAGTAGGATAATTCCTCTCATATTCTTTGAGTTGTCGCGAGGCATAGGCTATGACTTTCCCAGGTTGCATAAGAACACATCCTAACCCTTTGTCCGAAGCATCATTTTGAGATAACAAATCCATCCGAACCGGATGGTATTGCTGTATCAGTCTCGAAATGAGTTTCCTCTTGAGCTCTTGGAAACTCCTCTCGTATTCCTCACTCCATACGAATTTTGTATCTTTCCGAGTCAGCTGAGTTAATGGAGTAGCGATTCGAGAAAATCCTTCCATGATTCTCCGATAATAACCAAATTAAGCCCAAAAGCTACGCACTTGATCACCGACTTCTTGGTTGCTCTAAACTTTGATTACTTCAATCTTCGCTTCAATCAATAGATACTCCATATTTTGACACCACGTGCCCAAGGAATGCTACTTCCTTAAGCCAGAACTCACATTTCTTCAGCTTGGCATAAAACTTGTTGTCACGAAGTCTTTGAAGTACCAGCTTCAAATGGTGCTCATGATCTTTATGGCTTTTGGAATAGATGAGGATGTCATCAATAAAGACAACAATGAACTGATCCAAATATTCCTTGAATACACGGTTCATCATATCCATGAAAGCAGCAGGAGCATTAGTCAATCCAAAAGATATGACTAAGAATTCATAATACCCGTACCGAGTTCTGGAGGCAGTCTTTGGAATATCATCAGTTTTAATCTTCAGCTAATGATATCCAGAACAAAGATCGATCTTTGAAAAGAATTGTGCTCCTTGCAACTGGTCGAACATGTTATCAATGCGAGGTAGGGGATACCTATTCTTGATGGTGACATGGTTTAATTCTTGGTAGTCAATAAAAAATAACATACTCCCATCTTTCTTCTTTATGAATAAAACAGGAGCACCCCAAGGAGATGTACTAGGACGAATGAAACCGATGTCTAATAACTCCTGTAGTTGGACTTTTAACTCCTAAAGTTCAATAAGATCCATTCGATATGGGTTTTTAGAAATGGGCTTTGTACCCGGTTCTAGGTCAATAAAGAATTCAACTTCACGTTATGGGGGTAGACCGGGAAGTTCTTCAGGAAATACATCAGGAAATTCTCTAACAACAGAAATATTATTCAAATCTGACTTATCTTTGTTCAAATCCATAACATGGGCTAAGAAAGCTTGACATCCATTTTTCAATAAACGAATAGCTTTATGGCTTGATATGACAGTGACTGATTTTAGTGGTTTAGTTGCTTGAATTCGCATAATAGGTTGGTTAGGAATAAGAAAACTAACAACCTTACAAAAATAATCAATTTTGGCATAATGAGTGGTTAACCAATCAATCCCTAAAATCACATCAAAAGCAAGTATCTTTAAAGAGATAAGATCCACAGGTAATGTGATGGTGCCAACTTGGATTAAGCAAGATTTATAAATAGTGGATGTAACGAAAGTTTCTCCTAACGGAGTCTCCACTGATAAATCAAAGTCTAATTTCTCCGGAGTCAAGTTTAAATGTTGAGCACAAGCAGGAGAGATAAAAGAATGGGTAGAACTGGTATCTAGTAAGGTATAAACTTCACAAGAATTCAAGATTAACTTACCCGTGATCACCTCGTTTGGGTTCCTCATGTTTTGGCCAGTCACGACAAACGCACTTCCAGGAACTGCTGATTCCGACTTATCCGGAATAGCCTTGGGAGTCACCATCCCCGCTGAACTTGGTTTTGCTACAGAATAATCCCGAGCTATATGACCCTCCTTTCCACAGTTATAACATACCTTGGATTGTTGTGGGCAACTTGGGCTGATATGTCCCTCTTTCCCGTATTTATAACACACGTCCGGTGGTTGTTCTCCTCCCCTAGCAACAGTTGATGCTGGTGCTACTACTGATGTCTTCCCGTCATTGTTGAATCTCCTATTTTTAAAATTTCCACTTGACTCACCTCTCCTATTATCATTGCCACGATGACCACTCGAGTGGTTACCGCTTTTGTCTGTATTTTTCCCTCCTCGTCGGTTATTCTCACTCTGATGACTGTTGTCACCGGTATGACCCTTGTTGTGGTCCCTCAGTTGAATATACTCATTATCTCGCTCTAATAATTGAGCCCTGTTGACAACATCTGAATACAGAGAAAATTTATGAGAGATAAGGTATTGACGAATCTCAGGTTTTAGACCTCTCAGAAACATCCGCGTCATACGTTCCTCATTCTCTACCAAATGAGGTGCAAACCTGGATAACTCCGCGAACTTCACCTCGTACTGAGACACTTTCATGTTGTTCTTCTCCAGTCTAATAAACTCTACCTCCTTCATATGACGAATACTTTCAGGAAAGTACTTGTCATTGAACAATTTTTGAAATCTTTCCCAAGACATGTTAAGTGCGGCTGGCTGGGTACGCTTCACAGATTCCCACAAGTAATCTGCCTCACCGCGGAACATAAAGGTGGCGAATGGAACCTTCTATTCCTCCGTGCATCCCAAGACATCGAATATCTTGGTAATTTGCTTGACATATGTTTCTGCCTTAATCGGATCCGGCTTTCCCCAGAAATTTGGTGGTCCCAACTCTTTGAACTGCTTGGCTATGACAAACCGCGCATTGCTATCATTTCCACCCGTATTTTGTACACAAGTCTCCTTCGTCTGATTTTGCATGAACTGCAAAAAACTCCTAAACATTCCATCATTCATCGTTTGCTCGGTAGTGTTGTTTATAGGAGAAATATTGCCTTCCTGTTGCATGTTCTCCTAGTTTGTGACTAAAGGTTGTTCCACAGTCTCATACACTCCATTGTTAACGTTCTCAGCTGCCATTCTTAAATACTGCCATAAAACAAGGGTTAATTAAACAAACTAACATATCACATAATATCCCTATATTATGACCGACCAACAAATAAGCTTAGGTAGGACATACTAGCGAAGAATTTACTCATCTCTCCACTCCTAGTTCTATTCCCCGATCTCCTCCAGAGACCATATCCCTAAGCTCTGATACCAACTGTGACACCCTCAAAATAGGTATACAACACCCATTCTGAGTCGCCAAATACATGGTACAGAAAGCAAACTACAACTAAAATAATACAATTGTCATGCAAAATACGACAACACATACTGTGAGTTTAAATACAAATATTGTCTTCTAGCCAATATCCACACTTAAATAAGTCCTCATTACAATTATTCATACACTATTTTATAAAAAATAGTGAGGACTACTAAAACATCTTTTTAGAACCATCACTCCATACCCCGACTAGATCCTACTATGTTCTCACCTCCTGAGAAGAAAAATGGAACAAAAAGGAAAAGGGTGAGCTCAACTAGCCCAGTAAAGAATATTATGACTAAGATAATATAAAACAAATTATCATTAGTCTTCAATAGGGAAAAATCTGATAGAATATAATAGACAACAAGTTTTAGATCAACAAATGCAGCAGAAATAACAATCCATTAGAAGAGTCACGTAGAGAATGAATTCTACTATCTTCTAAGATTTAAAAGTCCATCATCATTATTTTATCCCCGTAACATCAATCAATATACATCTTGAATCAAATATTCATCTTTGCACTACAGGCCAAAGATATTCAATTGTATCACCAGTTGGTCATGTTCATCTCAATACATGTTCATCTTTGCACTACGGGCCAAAGATATTCATCAGTTAATAATTCATCTTTGCACTACAGGCCAAAGATAATCAGTAATATCATCATTTAATATTGAGGATGATGAAAAATATTTTAAAGAAAACGAATCCAGTGAGACAGAAGGACAAATATTAGGGATTCGTATTACAGTTTATCCAAGATCAATAATACTTCATAATAACCAATTGTGAAGCAGAATTCAAAAATAAAGATCAAAATATGGATACAATCAAAGATAGTAACCACAATAGACATCTTGTACAAAAAGGAAAATTTTCATTTTTCGGTGAATAGCGTCGTATTCGTGAATAGTGCCGTATACGTGAATAGTGCCGTATACGTGAATAGTAATCTCGACACAAAAAGTTCCAAATTTGATAAAAAGTTCAGACCAATATTTCGGCATAATGATATTGAAAGAAATAATATCATTTACGAAGAAAATAACATCCCTTACCTCAAAATAACAGTATTTCTTATCGGAATATCGGATGTAAAGCCGAAGGAAACTTGTACTGAACAACAACTCTCAAAGTATCTAAATACTCATAAAAATACGCTCGACAATATAGAGAGAAAGAAAACTTGTTTCTGGTGTGATTTTCAATTCTAACCTAAACGCCTATTTATAGGAAAATGCTAGAACTCCAAAGGAGACTAAATTAATAAAATAATATATATATTTCTTCCTTCCACGCCACCTACCAAGACCTACAATCAAGCATGCCAAATCTGAAAATTTTTGGCAGCCCACGTGTTTAAAACAAAAGTGGGTCCCACCCAATTT
>JAINUW010000383.1:0-253651 GCA_020205615.1 Panax quinquefolius | reverse complement strand
AGAGGCATTTTTGGTCTGGTAAGCATGCAAATGGTGCATTTTTGTCTTTGCGATCTTGGCGCCGACCCACACGACCACGCTTTCTGCAGACCGCCCAACTTTTATTTCTAGTACATCAAAGCAGTGATGAATTCAGTCCAAGATACCTACATAAACATCAATAAACATTGTCAAGGAATGAATTACTGAGTACACATGAATGTCTAACTTAATACCATAATTTCGATGCTATGCACAGACATACTCATACCCAAATTCAGCAACTAAGCTATTCATGCAAAGATAATCTACTATCACAATTTAAAAAATGCAAATGAACTAACAAAAGCAACCTAAACCAAATAAATAACAAGTAGGGATAGAAATAATGGGTTGCCTCCCATCAAGCGCTAGGTTATAGTCAATTAGCTTAACTGTCTTTGAATCTCATATCGAAGAAAGAATTGAGGTGACTTTCTGTCTGTCCACCTCGCTACCAAAGTAATGCTTCAAATGCTGTCCATTCACCTTAAAAGGCTGATCTAAAAATTTATCGAACACTTCTATCGCACCATGTGGGAAGATAGTCTTCACTGTAAATGGCCCCGACCATCTTGATTTCAGCTTCCTGGGAAAAAGTTTAAGTCTGGAGTTAAAAAGAAAAACTCTTTGTCCCGGTTCAAATGTTCTCTCTATGATCTTACGATCATGCCATTTCTTCATCTTCTCCTTGTACAACTTCGAATTCTCATATGGTTATAATCTGAATTCATCCAACTCATTGAGTTGGAGTAGGAGTTTCTCCCCTGCAGCTTTCAAATCAAAATTTAGCTTCTAAATTGCCCAGTATGCCTTATGCTCTAGCTCCATAGGAAGGTGACAGGCTTTTCCATACACAAGTTGAAAAGGTGACATGTCCAATGGAGTTTTGTATGCAGTCCTATATGCCCATACTGCATCATCCAGCTTTAAAGACTAGTCCTTCCTCGTGGGATTTATAACTTCTTCAAGGATTCTTTTAACTTCTCGATTCGACACCTCAGCTTGGCCATTCGTTTGTGGGTGATAAGTTGTAGCAATGGGATGGTTCACCCCCATACTTAGCTAACAAAGTCAGAACCGCTTTTGCTTGCGAATGATCGCCTTCAATCACCGATGATGGCCCTAGGAGTCCCAAACCTCGTGAAGATACTTCTATGTAAAAACCTGAGGACTACCTTGGCATCATTTGTCGGAAGAGCTATCGCTTCTACCCACTTCGACACATAATCCACTGCGAGCAAGATGTAGAGATTTCTGCAAGAAGAAACAAAAGGGCCAATGAAATCAATCCCCCACACATCAAAAATTTCTACTTCGAGGATTGTATTCAATGGCATTTCATTTCTTTTCGAGATGTTCCCCACTCTTTGATATCTATCACACCTCTGGACAAAACTGTATGCATCCTTAAAAATTGTCAGCCAATAGAATCCTGCTTGTAGTACTCTAGCCGTTGTTCGCTCTCCACCATAGTGACCCCCATACACAGAAGAATGACAATCCTGCAGAATTCCCTCGATCTCGCTATACGAGATACACCTTCTTATCATTTGATCAGCACACTGTTTAAACAAATAAGGCTCATCCCATATATACCATTTGACATAATGCAGAAATTTTTTCTTTTGATGACCCACCAAGTCAGAAGGTATCATCTTACTCACCAAATAGTTTGCGTAGTCTGCAAAACATGGCACTTCTCCTTTCACCACAAACAACTGCTCATCTAGAAAGGATTCATTGATTACAACTTTGTCGTCTGCCTCCCTTTCTGGATTCTCTAGTCGAGATAAGTGGTCCGCCACTTGGTTTTTAGTGCCCTTTCTGTCCTTGATCTCCAAATCAAATTCTTGCAATAATAATATCCACCTGATCAACCGAGGTTTGGCATCCTTCTTTGCCACTAAATGTCTAATTGCCGCGTAATCTGTGTACACTATCACCTTTGTGCCAATCAGATATGCTCGAAATTTGTCAAAGGCATACACCACTGCCAATAACTCTTTCTCTGTGGTGGTGTAGTTCAACTGTGCATCTGTAAGGGTCTTGCTGGCATAATATATCACATGAAACATCTTCTCTTTCCTTTGCCCCAAAATAGCCCCTACGGCATAATCACTGACATCACACATCAGCTCAAATGGCAACTCCCAATCTGGTGCAGTAATCACTGGTGCTAAAGTTAGCTTCCCCTTTAAGTGTTCAATTACCGACACGCAAGCCACATTAAAATTAAACTGTGCATCCTTCTCCAATAAACTACATAGTGTTATCTTGGAGAAGTCCTTGATGAATCTGCGGTAAAAACCTGCATGTCCCAAAAAACTGCGAACACCTTTTACTGAAGTAGGTGGCGGCAAGTTTTCTATAGTTTTTAGCTTAGCCCTATCCACCTCGAGTCTCTTCTTCAAAACTTTGTGTCCCAGTATGATTCCTTCTTGTACCATGAAATGGCACTTTTCCCAGTTCAGCACTAAATTTGTCTCCACACACCTCTTCAAAACCATTACCAAATTTTCAAGATAGAAATCAAAAGAGTCCCCGAAGACTGAAAAATCATCCATAAATACCTCCACATTCTGCTCCACCATGTCTGAAAAAATAGCCATCATGCATCTCTGAAAGGTGGCTGGAGCATTGCACAACCCAAAAGACATCCTTCTAAAAGCAAAAGTGCCGTATGGACATGTGAAGGTAGTCTTTTCCTGGTCTTCTGGAGCTATCATAATCTGATTGTAGCCTGAATAACCGTCCAGAAGGCAATAATACTCATGACCTACCAGTCTATCCAACATCTGATTGATAAACGGTAGTGGAAAATGATCTTTCCTTATAGATTTGTTGAGCCTGCGGTAGTTCATTCAGACTCTCCACCCCGTCACTGTACGTGTTGGAATTAACTCATTATTCTCATTAGTCACGACGGTCATACCATCCTTTTTTGGTACACACTGCACTGGGATCACCTATGAGCTATCTAAAATCAGATAGATTATGCCTGCATCCAGCCATTTCAGTACCTCTTTCTTGACCACTTCTTTCATTATCGGATTAAGCCTTCTTTGCTGCTCCACCGATGGCTTACTATCCTCTTCCAACAGTGTCTTATGCATGCAAAAAGAAGGGTTGATCCCTTTGATATCTGCTATGGCCCATCCAATAGCTGATTTGAACTCTCTAAGCACTCGTAGTAGTTTTTCTTCCTGAAAAGATGTTAGTGCAGAAGAAATAATCACAGGTAGCTTTGAATCTTTATTTAAAAATGCGTACCTGAGATGATCTGGAAGTGGTTTTAATTCAAGTTTTCGAGGTGTCTCAAGAGATGGCTTTAATTTTACCGATGTTTCTCTAGCTTTCGTTAATGGCTCGACAGGTGTTCTGAATTTTCTGAATTGTGGAGTGGTATCCAGATATTGCACAAGTTCATCGAATTCCTCATCCTCCAATTCTGAATTTTCAGCAATGACACTCCTCAATGGTTCATAATCCACCAGACTTTGAACTTCATCATTTAATACACAGTCCACCAAATCAACTCTGAAACATTCTTCTTCATCTGTCGGGAACTTCATTGCCTTAAAGACATTAAGATAACATCCTGATCATGTACACGCATAGTGAGTTCCCCTTTCTGTACGTCTATCAAAGACCTTCCTGTGCATAAGAATGGTCTCCCCAGTATGATTGGTATACTTTTATCTTCCTCGTAATCCAGAAAGATGAAGTCAGCCGAAAAGATAAATTTGTCCACTTTCACTAGTACATCCTCAACTATTCCTCATGGATACGTGATGGATCTGTCAGCTAGCTGCAAAGAAATGTTTGTCGGCCTTGGTGCCGACAATCCTAACTGATTAAACACTGATAAGGGCATCAGATTGATACTTGCCCCAAGATCACATAGACACTTACTGAAGCTCATCTTCCCGATCGTGCATGGAATTGTGAAACTGCCCAGATCCTTCAGCTTTGGAGGTAATTTACGCTGAAGCACTGCACTGCACTGCATTCCTCTGTCAAGGCTACTGTCTCAAACTCGTCTAATCTCCTCTTCCTTGACAATATACCCTTCATGAACTTTGCATAACTTGGCATCTGTTCCAATGCCTCCGCGATAGGTATATTAATCTGCAGCTTCTTAAAAGCCTCCAAGAACTTACTGAACTATTTATCTTCCCTCTGCTTATTCAATCTCTGCGGATACGGAACCGGAGGGTGAACTAATGGTACTGTACTCTTAGGCTTCTCAACTGAACCGACTTTATCTTTCTCTTCTTCTTCAGAACTCGTAATCCTCATGATTTTCTTCGCTTTCGATCAATCGCTCGCATCGCATCGCTACCACGCGCGTCATCCCCTTGTAAACCCGTAGCGCTACCGTGAATTTTTCTTCTGATATTTCTTCCCAGACCCGAGTGTTATAGCCTGACCCTATTCCTTCCCTTCTCTTCGTGGATTTGCCTCTGTATTACTTGGAAATGAACCCTGGGGCCTGTTGTTAAGCATGCTCGCCATTTGTCCCATTTGAGTTTCTAGATTTTTAATAGCCACTACTTGGCTTTTGATCATAACCTCTATATTCTCCATGTACTTCATCATCATCTCCTCCATTTCTGATTTCTTTTCTTGTAGAGGTGCAGCTGGAGTGTGATGTTGTTGTTGAGAAAATCTCGGTGGAAAAGGTGGTCTTGGAGTAAACTGTTGCTGCGCTGGCTGTGACTAAAACTGATTATTCGGCTGAAACTAATTTTGCTGATATCCTTGATTATTTGTCCAACTGAAGTTAAGATGATTGCGGTTGTTGGAGTTGTATCTGTTCTGAAACTGTCCTTGGTCTTTCCTGTAATTGCTCACATCTTCGTCTCGATTCGAGTGATAGCACATTGATCTCATCGAGTGTGACCCGACAAATCTCACATCACATAAGGCAAGCAATTTGTTTTCGCTTTGCTCTCTGCTAATGAATCTATTTTCTTCATCCTAGTTGCCATCTGTGCCGATAACTGAGTAATAGCATCCACTTCCAATAAACCTACAACCTTGGGCTGTGGCATCCTAGCTGTAGGATTCTGAAAGTCATTCGCTACCATTATTTCAATAAGGTTATAGGCCTCTTCATAGCTCTTTGCCCATAATGCTCCACCTATAGCTGCATCTATAATCGGCCTAGACTGTCATCCTAATCCATTGTAAAATGTGTTGATCACCATCCAATCTGGCATACCATGGTGTGGACACTTTCTCAGCATCTCTTTATACCTCTCCCATGCTTCGTATAAGGATTCTCCCTGTTGTTTCTCGAGCTGAGAGATAGCTGTCCTCATTTTTGCAGTCTTAGCCATTGGGAAAAACTTGGCTAAGAACTTCTATGCTAGGTCCTCCCATGTTGTAATTGATCCTGAAGGCAAAGAATGAAGCCAACTTCTCGCTTTATCCCTCAATGAGAACGAAAATATCCTAAGTCTGATAGCATCCTCCGTCACCCCGTTGTATCTGAATGTATCACAAATCTCAATAAAGCTCAACAGGTGTTCATTCGGATCATCCGTAGCAGCACCCCCAAAATGAACCGAATTCTGCACTATCTGAATAGTGCCCAGTTTTATCTCGAATGTATTAGCTGCTATTGCTGGTCTGAATATGCTAGACTGTAATCCATTAATATTAGGCATGGAATAGTCTCTTAGAGCCCTATGCTCCTCCCTTTGCTCTTTTCTTTGTCCCTCGTTTGACATATCAGATGTAGTACCCTCTAACCGTGCTTGTAAATTTCTATGCACTCTTGCTTTTCAACCTCTTCCGTTAATATTATCCTGTACTGGTATCAATTTATAGCTTAAAACTATAAATAGAAATTTATACAATAACAAAAAATAGCTTAAAACTGATGATAATAATAAAAATTTATACGCCTTTCCCCGGTAACGGCGCCAAAAACTTGTTGCCTCTTTTTTAGTTCAAAAAAAAGAGCTCTAACTCATGCAAGTATACATGTGTTAATAAGCAATACAGAGTAAGTCGAGTATCGATCCACGAAGAAAGTTGTCTAAATTAAACTATTATGCATCGACTAAATCACTATTTTAATATGCTTAAACTAACGCTTATAATTGTGAATTACTCTAAATGCAAATAATAACTAAAATGAGAATAATAACGTAATAAATCAAATATGAAAAATAATGGGATCCTAACTTCATTTAATAGATCATCTAATTACAACCGTCATGCAAGACTATTCATGTATCACAGGAAATTAGCCAAGAGCACATATGTAGACATAACCATTTTTCAATGTATCATGACCTACTCACATAACATCCACATACAATAGACATCATGTAATCATCAATAAAACCAATCTCACTATATTTCTATGTAAAATTGCAGCAATATTGAATTTAAGCACAAGCCCTTATATAACTCATACGGTGAAACAATATATGTCTATCTGGTTCACGAAATACAAAACTAAGCAAAACAACCCCATATACGCATGCTATCATGATTACAATCCATACTCACATGTTATTTTTCAATTCCATACAAGCACATAAAACGAATGGTAATCAGTCATTCATGCATTCAAAACAACCATAATAGATATTCCTCATGATATGCAAACAGTCCAAAAATCAAGCCATAAGTTAAACTACGTATTAAAATCCATTAGAATCCCATAATGGAGTTTAGTTCATGACTGAACCAAAAGCCATTATGGGATCAAAGCAATACATTGATAATAAACAAACAATTGAAAGAGAGAGATATAATTGATAAAACCCAATTGCTGATTACAATCCCAACGTAACGTTTAAATCCTCACTAATATCCAGCAACATAAAAGTAGTTCATCCACAGTGATTGAAATCCAAAAGAAGAAGTAGAACACAATGAGTTTATGCTTGGTTCATCAATGGAATTCTCTCACAGTGTAAACCCTAGTTCTATTATGAAAAACACGTAAAAACGGATGATAATTGCGTCTAACACTAGCCAAAATTGTTTTAACCAACTCAAACTCTTACAATTTAAAAATTAAAATAAAATTAATTAGCAGCTGTAGATGTCACGCCCAGGCGCGCATGTTTAAAATCTGTTCAATTCGGTTGCTTGCGCGGGCGCGCGTGTTGAAGTTCTATTGGCATTGCCGCAAGAACTTCAACTGTGCAACCTCGTGTTCTGCTTCTTGCTTCTTCCTCGCCAAGTCACTCTTGATTCTTTGACATGCAACTTTTGCTCTATTGTTCACCACTGCTTAGCTTCTTTTGTCCACTGATCCTCATATTGTGCCTTCATTGTTCACATGCCATCTACCAATGCCGAGCTCATGCCATTTCCTGCACTTTTACACCCAAGGAGTTCTCAATACATGCAATGCGAAATATTATGAATTGCAACTAAAAATACACTAAAATGTACTTGAGATGGGCATAGTTCTTGTGAATTGATATTCAATAAGTAGGTATAAAACCCACTTATCAACAGTTGGTGACGTTACTGACAGGTGCGTTACAGAATCAACCGCAAAATCAAGCCGTGACATTTAAGGATTTCAAGGCGGTTGAACCACCAGAATTTCGTGGGTCCATGAATCTAGTTGAGGCACAAACCTGGATCATGGAGATAGAGAAGGTGTTTGATGTAGCTAGGGTAGGGGAAGATCAGAAGACTGCTTTTACAATATTCATGTTGAAAGCAGAGGCTAGCTATTGGTGGCAAGCCAATAAAACTCGAGGAGGACAAGGGGTGATGACATGGGATAGATTTAAGGAGATATTCTTCGAGACCTATTTCCCAGAGAGTTTGAAGAATCAGATGGAGGTTCAGTTTCTAGAACTGAAGCAGGGAACAGTGACGGTATCGGAGTATGCCATAAAATTTAACGAGTTGGCGAGGTTTGTGCCATATCAAGTGAACACGGATGAGTGAAAGGCAAGGAGATTTGAGCAAGGACTGAAGCCATGGTTGTACAATAGAGTCTCCCTGTTCTAGTTAAAGATGTTTGCAGCGGTGCTTGAGAAAGCAATTCTCACTGAGAGTGGAGGTGAGGCTGTAACAAAGCACAACCAAAAGCAGAGAAAGAAGAAGAATTAGGCTGAAGCTAAGAATGGTGGTGGTAACAGTGGAAATGGTAACAATAATTTGAAGAGGAAGTGGAATGCAAATGTGGGAGCTAGAAATCAGCAAGGTAACCAGCAGAAGAAGAAGATTAATGCATGTGCTACATGCGGGAGGTTTCACACGGGTATATGCTTAAGGGGGAAGCGTGTGTGCTTCAACTGTGGCCAAGAGGGTCACATTGCCCCAAACTGAAATCAACCCAAGAAGGATGTGAAAGTAGTATGCACACAAGCCAATCATATTTGATGATAAAGCATATACTTTGTAACAATCTTATTCATTTATTAATAAAAAGTATTAATTTATTAAAGGCTTTAAATTATCTACATGATGCTGTTTTATAATATGTGATAAACCCATAGTTTTAAGCAATGCCTTTAGAATAATGATGATGATCATTCTAATGAGATCTAAATTCTTAGAAAGCTTAAAACTAAAATAGTTCCCAATCATTGGATTACTAAATTGGGGATTAGTGAATCCGGATAGATTGGTACATATGTTGCTTGCTCATTGGATGAGGATGATTAATCTCATGATCATATGTGTGGAGACACTAAAGCAAGTATGTAGGTGCTTATTAGAGAATAAGTTCACTTAACGTGGCTCGCTAAGGAATACCTAATGGAGTTTTACTTGCCTATCAATAGGAATTCCTGTAGTGATAGTAGTACAAGTGATCCTTGGACTTGAGATCATCATAGTATCTTGTGTATGATGAGTTATACTTTGACTTATTCCTTAAGACCCTTAGGGTATATCAAAGGGTATGCTTGGGTATAATAAGTTGTACATGGAGATAATGTATGATCAATAAAGAATCTACCACTTCTATTAAAAGAAGAGAAATGTCCTATGTGATTCGATAAATGACAACCCAGTAGTCCTTGGCCAAGGCAAAATGAAATTAGAAAGGAGTTTATAATTTGCATTATTTGGAGTTGTGCATTTAAGAGTCGAAATACATATAATTAAATAAAATAAGACTTGTGATGAATTCCATGTCTTATATTTAATTGGGACATTGCATGGTGGAAGGATTGAATTGTCAAGAACTATTTACTCAAAGGTTCTTTTTATGATTAATGTTGAAATCTATATTATCCGGAAAGTTGTTGATCGCTAGGGAGGCTTATCCCTATTGTAGAATAAATATTATTTATTTAAATAAATTAATTATTTAATTTATTTATTTAAATAAGATTAGAATTGTTTCTAATTGATTTATTCACAACCTGGGTTTAATATGGAGAACCTAAAGGGTCACACCATAAAAGGAAGAATAATTATTTAAGAAGTTAATGGCATAATCATAATAATATGTTATGTATATTTAATTTTATCTATGGTGATAGAATAAATTAAATAGCTTAATATTAATTATTTAATATTTTAGAAATATTAAATATAAATTAATAAGAGGAGTCTTATTAATATTATTACAATTATTATTAATATTTTAATTTCTAAAAGAGTTTAGGAATTAATTTAATATAAGTACTCTCATTTATTCCTAATTGGATTAGGAAGGAAAATTAGTTAAAGGAGTTTAATTAATTATCCCTAATAAGATTAGGGAGCCCCTTTAATTAAAAAGGGTTTAATTAAATAATACCTTATTTTTAATAGGGTTACTTGATATCTTTATAAGAGGAGTCTTATATCAGATATCAAGACTACGTTATAATTCCAAGAGTTGGAGAGTACGCTCTTTTTCTATAGAGATAGAAAAACTAGGGTTTTGCCAAATACCCATTTTCTTGAATCCTTCTTCTTCCTTGGTGGATCACCTCTAGAGGCCAAACACTTGGGTGGCTAACGTTGATCAAAGAAAGGAACCAAACCCGGTGAATTCAAGTTGAACGCGAAAGGATTTGGAGGTGAACTTGTACCTGAGGAAGCTCGATCTTCAAGGGTATGATTTTATTCTTTATCTTTTCGTTTAATTAATAATTGTGCATAAAGGGTGATCCGGGTATATGGTTTGTAAATTTTTTTTAAACTCTGATTTTACACATTTTCGCTTATTTTTGCAATTTGATTGCGTTCTTGAATATTACAAACCTAACAAGATGCTTGCTACACCTGCGAGTCAAAGGATCATTTTGCTCACGAGTGTCCAAAGAAGAAATCGGGTGAGGCAAATGGAAGCAAGGGAAGTGGCAGTGGAGGTACACTGATTATTGCTGGATCAACGTCAACAAATAAGCCCACATCAAGAACCTTCAACATGACGGTGCAGGACGCGGTGCAATCAAAAGATGTCATGTCAGGTATTATCCTAATCAATAATATAAATGCGTATGTATTATTTGATTTGGGTGCTACTTGCTCGTTTATATCTAATGAATTTGCTAAGAGGTTAGAAATACCTAGTGAAGAGTTGAATTTCCCTTTAAACATAGAAATTACGAATGAGGAGGTAATTCCTGTTAGATTCGTATACAAGAATTGAAGGGTGAACATTAAGGGAAATGTTATGATGGTAGATTTAATTCCAATAAAACTTGGAGAGTTTGATGTTATTTTGGGAATGGATTGGCTATTCAATTATGGAGCAATAATTGATTGCCAAAAGAAATGTGTAAACCTTTTGACTCCATCAAAGGTAGTTTTCCATGCTAGCTAATCGCCTAGACATGCGAGATGTCTGACAATTATGCTGGCCAAGAAGTTGTTGAGTCAAGGCTGTGTGGGTTATTTAGCTTACATAGTAGATACCTAGAGGAATGGGGTGAAACCGGAAGAGATACCAGTGGTTAGGGAATTCGTAGATGTGTTTTCGAAGGATTTATCAGGACTTCCGCCTGATTGAGAGATTGAATTCGTGATCGACTTAGCGCCAGGAACAGCTCTGATATCGAAAGCCCCGTACAGAATGAATCCGGTAGAGATGAAAGATGTAACACCCCGAAATCCGGTCTATTTTCACATCCGGATTCCGTACGTCAGGATCCCATCTTCTTCCAAACATACATTATTATATAGCTAAATATAACAATATACCTCCTCAACTCCCAGGTTCTAAAACCTTAAAACCTCTTTCATTACAAATAATGATAATTACATTATTCTTTACATCTTGAACGAGTGACTTTTATCCACCACTAAGGATACATAATCGTTCATTAAACTATTCTATAGTTTAATTCAATCATTCTATATTACAAGTCTTCGCTTGATCTTCGCGCACACTCATACACTAAATGGCTCTTTGTCTGGATACCGATCAGCGTGATCTTTACGGGATCCTTGAGTTCTTCTAACATAATTCGCTGAAAATGTTTTTATTTCAAGCAAGTGTGAGCATTCAATTGCCCAAAATGTCATAACTGTTGAACAAAGAACTTTAAGAAGTCAAATATTCTTTTAAGACCTCAATAACCGAACAAAGGTTATGCAGCAGCCTGAATTATAGGAATAATCTCGATTCCTATCATTTTAAAACATTAGTCATATTCACTTTGAAATACTTTCATTCTCTACTCTCTTTCATACACATTCTGTGTGGCTAGAATCAATAGCACAGACTTAACAATAACGGTTTATGTATAAACAGAAGATGCTAACATTGAACAGTTCAATCACAGAACAGTTCATATCATAGAAACACCGAAGTGTTCTCACATTGTGGCACAAGGCCTCATTCGTTCTACCACCTTTGTACAAATATCACACATTCACACATAGACATAACTTCTCAAGTTAAACATCTGAGAAGTTTTAGAAACTAGCATTCATTTAAAATATGAATGAAGTTAGGAAACTTGCCTTACGCTCAGCTACATCTTATAGTTTACGCTAAACTGCTCATTCCAATTCCTATGTAGCACATAAGGAAATAACACATACACAAATCAGTCATATACTAGACTTTATGCATTGGTTTACTTAACTTTACTTCTTAGGGTTTACGTTCTTACAAACTAAATTTACGCGACCAACTTCCTTTACCGGTTAATGGCTTCATGACATACGGAGATATCTTATTCAATACATTCATCATCTTTGATTACATTCTTATCTTCTTCTTATAACCTCTCTAGGACTTAGCACACATCGTTTCTCTACTAGAAGTCTATATGGTACTCTGAGTGGTTTCCCACAAACAACCAACAAACAAGTTTCCGTCTCATCTACACTGCCCACACAATGAGTTAGATCGGTTGCCAGTTTTGTATATACCTTCGCTCTCTGAAGGAATTGTTTAGCCGAGCTCCCATATGTCAACCATCAAAGGTTACAATTGTACTACAATCTAACTTATCTTAACTTATCCGAACCATTAAACTATAATGTTCGTTAAATCAAATTCTTATTCCTTATGGCTTTCTGGCAACTAAATGCCATACCTCAGGATTTATTCTTATTGTCCAAGTCATACAGTCCTTTTTATACTCAGAACGATCATTCCATATTCATTCTACGCATTTATAGCCTTAACCATCTTATGTTACCTTATTCTTATCTTACAACGTCCGATTCATTCGACACGGAACGTCTTCCAAGTTATAAACATTAACTCGGCTTCTTTACGTTATACATGCTTGTCATTAATTCAGCTTCTTCACCGATCACAGGTTTAATCATTGGTCTTCATTATCCCAGGGTCAAACCATACACGGGGTGTAGGTTCTACCCGTTTAATATTCGCGTACACTTAACCTTTACGTCGGTTCAAGTGTTTAATGCTTACATTTCATTCTAACATTCTCCTCTGACTCACATTCGGCTTTCGTTAATCTTATTACCATTCTCTAAGACTTTCTTGATAATTCATATCTTACTTACTACCTTCATCAACGTTTAAGTTATACAACCAATGTACACTTAGAACGTTTGCTCGACGTGAATACAATTCACGAGAATCGTTTACGTATTCAACGTTTACGTTGTTCATCCCTTAAATTCTTATTCAACCTTTACTTGAGGTTTTAATCGCTTTCATTCATTACTATTACCTAAACCCCATGTTCAATATTCTTTCTTAATGTCAAAGCCATACGGTTCGTTGTATGCTATGACCGATCACTCATAGCAACAACGTTGCATTCACAGTGTCTAAATGCTTTACATTCATCTCTCATTACCATGACATAACATCGAAATTTTATTCATTATCCTCGTTACTCAACGTCTAAGGAATCACAATTGTAGTAATCCCCCATGTTCGTTTATCGCGACTACGGTCCCCGGACATCGGTTCCGTAACCCACGTTCACATTCTTTGTCTTTTAATCTCGTTTAATCTTTTCGTTAAACCTTCATCAAAGGTTTAATACAATTAATTAAATGTTACATTAGTTGAAATATATGTTCATATTTCTTTCTTTCACACCCCCCACTAATTGAGCACTTAAAAGCTCATCATTGGCTTTTCCCCTTCCTTTACCTCATGGCTGCGCCTTTCTCTCGCAGTGTCAAATCACGAGGTCAAGCGCTTCTGCACGCCACACTATTCTCTATTTCTTTCACTGTGGTGCCACTCAAGAGTAGTGATGGCTTCGAACCTCATATTGTGAAGCGCCGCCTTCAATTTCGCTTGGCTGGTACGAGGCGCCGAGCACAAAACCTAGAAAATTTTTCTAAGTCTTAGAATTTGCTTAAGATGCTTACTTCCCGATTCCATAACTTATTCGTTATAACTCGGAATGAGGTCATTCCAAAGCCATTCTCTTCCTTATCTTACGTACTTCAATTACCCATAGAGAGAACTTCATTCTGAATCCATTAACATACCATTCAATTGGCTTAATCTTCGCTCGTTGTTCATTTTACGTTATTAACGTTCTTCATTCGTTAGTCAGTAATTCGGTCATCCGAACTCAGAATTCGTTTGTTCTTGAGTCCACAACTCACGTTTTATATGTTCTCTTACATTCTTATGAAACCCTATATGTTCGGGTTCATTTACTAACTTTCTAATTCTCGTTCTTCTTTTACAAATTTTTTGCCATAACTTCTTTATAGCTAAGTTTTAATCCGTTCTTCATGAACATTTCTAACATTCTTAACCAAGCAATAAGCAACTAACTTATACGCGATGGTTTTAAACTTGTCCATCAACAACAATTACAATACGATGGTTTTAAATTTATCCATGAACAACGTTCTTCGCGTTCTTCGTTCGTTCTTCATTTTTAATCAATATTTTGATTACGATTTTACTTTTTCTTGGAATTTGATGTTATAGAACACCATTCCTTACTTAATTCATCTACTCATTCATATAATCCACTCAGATTGTTCTAATTCATTACGAATCTTACACTTCCTTAAGAAATTTATAAACTAAATTTCTAATTTCTAATTTCTTATTTCTTCATTTTCTTATGATTTCAACCATATGAAATCATTTTTAACATCTTTTACTTCCTATTCTCGTTAAGCTATGTATTTAACATATAAAGCTTAAAGAGAATTTATAGAAGACTAGGTTTCAGATTACCTTCCTACTTTAATCTCCTTCCGTCGGACAAAGTTTGCTCATGAGCCAACTTTTCCTCTTTCTTCTCCTTCTCTTCCCCCATCTGAACTCTCTCTCTTTCTCTCTCAAGTTATAAGATTTTCAAAATCCTAAATAAATGATTTAAGCTTCCTATTTATAGAAAATCAAGGCTAGGGGTATTTTGGTCATTTCAACCCACCTCCTTACTATTCATGGCTTAGCCACTAAGTAATCACTTTACTTGGTGGCCAAGTGGCCGCCCCACATGCCCATGGGTCTCCCCCATGGGTTGCCCCATGGGTTTTACCCATCCGGTGACCCATCGGTTCGATCCACGATTTATTTTCTTGGATCGAGCTTAATTAAATCTAACATTGGGCCTTACATTAATTCTTACTGGGCCTACCCTAGGCTTGATTACACATTCCATTGGTCTTGATATAATCCAAGTCTAATTGGATTCTTCAAAGTCCATGAACTCCAAGTCCATTAAGACTAATCACATTCTACGCATCCCATTCTCGTATTCTCTTCGTATATAGTTTGTACGATATTCGTATTCTACGTCGTAATAATCTTTGTACTATACTCGTATAATAACTAGTATCATACTCGTATTTCTCATGCATAATAACCCTAATTATTATAGAAAATCATTAAATTCTCAGAACTCACGTTTCCTAACCCTTAGGTTTTAAGTCCGCATGTGAAAACTTTGTTTTTTCCATAATTGAAATATTATTTAATATTCCATTACGTCTTAGAATTATATAATTATGCGTTTCTCAGAAATTCAAACTAAATATTTGAACAGAAACGGATGAATAATGCATATTTCGTCTTTTTTCCCTGAAATATTTTTGTTCCCGAAATTTTTTTATTTTTGTCTTGAAAATTCTTACTCGTTCAGTCTAGCTCGTAGCCAGAATCCTCCCAATTAATAATCATTCTAGATTATAGAACGATAAATAAACACATAGCACAGAATAGTATTAATAAAAAATTCATTTTATTAATAACTAATTCTTTAAATCTTAAATTTTGGACAATCCGATTTTTCGGGTGGTCACATTCTTCCCTCCTTATAAAAATTCCGTGCTCAGAATTTCTAAAACCACACCCATTCCCGGGTCATCACATTCACCCCTTCTTCATAGAATTTTATCCTTGAAATTTTATCTTACTCATCTTCTCAACCTCTCTTCAAAGAAGTTCTTATCTTTCATACATTCCCTACCCTTCATAACTTATCAAGAATTATGAAGTGAAAGGAATAAATAGGAATATAAGGATTTCTTTAAAGCATTTTATACTTTTACTGAGGGGTCAAATCGACCATGAACTCTTACTAGGTTTAACAACATTTCACCGTTAACCCTTCTTACACGGTCAGTTTACAATCACAAAGAAGGTAAACTACCTCTTCCATACGTAGGTGATCAACCCATCGTATAATCCCATTTCAGGGTATGTTCACCTCAGACTTAGTCATTAGATTCTGCACCAAAACAATTTGGTTCGGCATAACTCTTCAAAGAAAGCTCGATTTTCTTTTAATCATGACATACCATTTGTCTTAGCCAAATCAAATAGCCTCGACCATAGCAATAAATTGGACATCAACTTGAAACATTCGTCTAGTCAAATTAATTGACATCGACTACTTCTTTAAATTCTTTCGTAATACATCAAAACATTTTATAACGTCGTGATACCGTACTTTTCACAGTACATTGAGGACTTCGTCAGTTTATGACTTCGTCATTATACATCATACCATCGTGGGTTGTTGATCCTAAGATCACTTCCAACACTAAGTTTAGTTGTATTAATAACTCCATCCTTTTACCATCTTTGTATCAAATGCACTGATGATATAAAATTCATTTTGATATTTAAAATCAATTTCTGTCTAGCCGAATCAAGTAGCATAGACATATCAAGAATAGTTATTTTAAAATCCATTGGTTCCAAAAGTTGAACCAATTCTTTCATTTTCAAAATGCACACATCAGCATGATTTCAAGAAACATCGAAATCTAGCATAGCTAGATGATTTGGAATATCCTATTCTCCATCTTTCTTCATTGTCTTACTTGCAATAATACTTAATCTTCTCTAGCACCTTCAATGCTAAGTCTACTAAAAATAACTCGTTTTCAGTCTACACATTCCTATACCTTCGTACAGTCCATCAACTTACCACACATTATGAGTTCAGAAACTTTCCACAATAACATGAGTTTAAGAACTATCCTAGTTAGACCATAGGCGTCCATTCGCTGAGAAGTTCAAAAACATACCATATAATTATGAGTCACGAACCTACCATAAGTATGAGTTTCAAGAACTCGTACCTACCTTATCGTTCTCTACCTATCAAACATATACATGAGAAAAGATTCACCTTCTCGTCATATGCATATTGATAGCGCGACCAATTCAAATGATTATCACTGTAATAAATTGAGCAGTTGTTACACCAAAGCACAAACTTCTGCTCATAACAAAGGTTCATATAACTCAGCTATCACATGAGTCCTCAATTGAAATTTTACAACTTCTACTTTCTCTTTACTTAATACAAATTTTCTTTAATTAATATGCTATCTTTCATAACTTAATTTGAGTTCTTCTTCCTGTACTACTTCGTAGTACCATTCATTCATAGCATTAGCTGTGAATCATTCATCGTTTAACAACTCGTCTGTTACTATGATTTACTATGATCACGTGGTGATCTTCTTATCCTTCTCTCTACGATTATAGTCTTAGGTACTCATACCTAAGGTTTATAACCTATCAGCTCTGATACCAATATGTAACGCCCCAAAATCTGGTCTATTTTCACATCCGGATTCCGTACGTCCCGATCCCATCTTCTTCCAAACATACATCGCTAAATATAACAATATACCTCCTCAACTCCCATGTTCTAAAACCTTAAAACCTCTTTCATTACAAATAATGATAATTATATTATTCTTTACATCTTGCACGAGTGACTTTTATCCGCCACTAAGGATACATAATCGTTCATTAAACTATTCTATAGTTTAATTCTATCATTCTATATTACAAGTCTTCGCTTGATCTTCACACACACTCATACACTGAATGGCACTTTGTCGGGATACCAATCAACGTGATCTTTACAGGATCCTTAAGTTCTTCTAACATCGTTCGCTGAAAATGTTTTTATTTAAAGCAAGTGTGAGCATTCAATTGCCCAACAAGTCATAACAGTTGAACAAACAACTTTAAGAATTCAAATATTCTTTTAAGACCTCAATAACCGAACAAAGGTTATGAAGCAGCCTGAATAATAAGAATAATCTCGATTCCTATCATTTTAAAACATTAGTCACATTCACTTTGAAATACTTTCATTCTCTACTCTCTTTCATACACATTCTGTGTGGCTAGAATCAATAGCACAGACTTAACAATAACGGTTTATGTATAAACAGAAGATGCTAATATTGAACAGTTCAATCACAGAACAGTTCATATCATAGAAACTTTGAAGTGTTCACATTGTGGCACAATGCCTCATTCGTTCTACCACCTTTGTACAAATATCACACATTCACACATAGACATAACTTCTCAAGTTAAACATCTGAGAAGTTTTAGAAACTAGCATTCATTTAAAACATGAATGAAGTTAGGAAACTTGCCTTACGCTCAGCTACATCTTATAGTTTACGCTGAACTACTCATTCCAATTCCTATGTAGCACATAAGGAAATAACACATACACAAATTAGTCATATACTAGACTTTATGCATTGGTTTACTTAACTTTACTTCTTAGGGTTTACGTTCTTACAAACTAAATTTACGCGACCAACTTCCTTTACCGGTTAACGGCTTCATGACATACGGAGATATCTTATTCAATACATTCATCATCTTTGATGATTTACATTCTTATCTTCTTCTTATAACCTCTCTAGGACATAGCACACATCGTTTCTCTGCTAGCAGTCCATATGGTACTCTGAGTGGTTTCCCACAAATAACCAACAAACAAGTTCCCGTCTCATCTACACTGCCCACACAGTGAGTTAGATCGGTTGCCAGTTTCGTATATACCTCCACTCTCTAAAGGAATTGTTTAGCCCAGCTCCCATATGTCAACCATCAAAGGTTACAATTGTACTACAACCTATCTTATCTTAACTTATCCGAACCATTAAACTATAATGTTCGTTAAGTTAAATTCTTATTCCTTATGGCTTTCTGGCAACTAAATGCCATACCTCAGGATTTATTCTTATCGTCCAAGTCATACAGTCCTTTGTATACTCAGAACGATCATTCCATATTCATTCTACGCATTTGTAGCGTTAACCATCTTATGTTACCTTATTCTTATCTTACAACTTCCGGTTCATTCGACACGGAATGTCTTCCAAGTTATAAACATTAACTCGACTTCTTTACATTATACATGCTTGTCATTAATTCAGCTTCTTCACCGATCACAAGTTTAATTATTGATCTTCATTATCCTAGGGTCAAACCATACACGGGGTATAGGTTCTACCCATTTAATATTCGCGTACACTTAACCTTTAGTCGGTTCAAGTGTTTAACGCTTACATTTAATTCTAATATTCTCCTCTGACACACATCCGGCTTTCGTTAATCTTATTACCGTTCACTACGGCTTTCTTGATAATTCATGTCTTACTTACTACCTTCGTCAACGTTTAAGTTATACAACCAATGTACACTTAGAACGTTCGCTCGATGTGAATATGATTCACGAGAATCGTTTACGTATTCAACGTTTACGTTGTTCATCCCTTAATCTCTTATTCAACCTTTACCTAAGGTTTTAATCGCTTTCATTCATTACTATTACTTGAACCCCATGTTCAATATTCTTTCTTAATGTCAAAGCCATACGGTTCATTGTATGCTAAGACCGATCACTCATTACAACAGCGTTGCATTCACAGCGTCTAAACGCTTTACATTCATCTCTCATTACCATGACATAACATCAAAATGTTATTCATTACCCTCGTCACTCAACGTCTATGGAATCACAATCGTAGTAATCCCACACGTTCATTTATCACGACTACGGTCCCTGAATATCGGTTCCGTAACCCGCATTCACATTCTTTGTCTTATAATCTCGTTTAATCTTTTCGTTAAACCTCCATCAAAGGTTTAAAATACTTAATTAAGTGTTACATTAGTTGAAATACATGTTCATATTTCTTTCTTGCACATTCCCCACTAATTGAGCACTTAAAAGCTCATCATTGGCTTTTCCTCACACCGGTAGGCACCTTGGGCCCCTTCCTTTACTCATACTTGCTAATACCATCTCTGATGTCAAATCGCTGAGGTCAAATTGCCAGCGCTTATTTCTTATTCTCTATTTCTCGTACTGTGGTACCACTCAAGAGTAGTGATGGCTTGGCCTCAAGACCGCAGTAGCATGCCTCCTAAGGCTTGACTTGAAAGCGTAGCATTGAGCACAAAACCTAGAAATTTTTTTTAAGTCCTAGAATTTGCTTAAGACGCTTACTTCCCAATTCCATAACTTATTCATTATAACTTAGAACGAGGTCATTCCAAAGCCATTCTCTTCCTTATCTTACGTACTTCGATTACCCATAGATAGAACTTCGTTCTGAATCCGTTAACATGCCATTCAATTTGCTTAATCTTCGCTCTTTGTTCGTTTTACATTATTAACGTTCTTCGTTCGTTCATCCGTAATTCGGTCATCTGAACTTGGTATTCATTCATTCTTCAGTCCATGACTCACATTTTATATGGTCTCTTAGATTCTTATGAAACCCTACACGTTCGGGGTTCATTTACTAACTTTCTAATTCTCGTTCTTCATTTACAAAAATTTTACCATAACTTCGTTATAGCCAAGTTTTAATCCGTTCTTCATGAACATTTCTAACGTTCCTAACCAAGCAATAAGCAACTAACTTATATGTGATGGTTTTAAACTTGTCCATCAATAACAATTACACTACGATGGTTTTAAATTTGTCCATCAACAACGTTCTTCGCGTTCTTCATTCGTTCTTCATTTTTAATCAATATTTTGATTGCGATTTTACTTTTTCTTGGAATTTGATGTTATAGAACACCATTCCTTGCTTAATTCACCTACTCATTCATATAGTTCACTCAGATCGTTCTAATTCATTACGAATCTTTCACTTCCTTAAGAAATTTATAAACTAAATTTCTAATTTCTTATTTCTTCATTTTCTTATGATTTCAACCATATGAAATCATTTCTAACATCTTTTACTTCCTATTCTCATTAAGCTATGTATTTAACATATAAAGTTTAAGGAAAATTTATAGAAGACTAGGATTCGGATTACCTTCCTTCTTTAATCTCCTTCCGTCGGACAAAGTTTGCTTACGAGCCAACTTTTCCTCTTTCTTCTCCTTCTCTTCCCTTATCTGAACTCTCTCTCAAGTTATAGGATTTTCAAAATCCTAAATAAATGATTTAAGCTTCCTATTTATAGAAAACCAAGGCTAGGGTATTTTGGTCATTTCACCCCACCTCCTTACTATTCACGGCTTAACCACTAAGTAATCACTTTACTTGGTGGCCAAGTAGCCGCCCCACATGCCCATGGGTCTCCCCCATGGGTTGCCCCATGGGTTTTACCCATTCTGTGACCCATCGGTTCGATCCGCGGTTTATTTTCTTGGATCGGGCTTAATTAAATCTAATCACATTACACATTCCACTGGGCTTGATTACATATTCCATTGGGCTTGATATAATCCAAGTCCAATTGGATTCTTCAAAGTCCATTAAGACTAATCACATTCTACGCATCCCATTCTCGTATTCTCTTCGTATATAGTTTGTACGATATTCATATTCTACGTCGTAGTAATCTTCGTACTATACTCGTATAATAACTAGTATCATACTCGTATTTCTCACGCATAATAACCCTAGTTATTATACGAAATCATTAAATTCTCAGAACTCACGTTTCCTAACCCTTAGGTTTTAAGTCCGCAGGCAAAAACTTCATTTTTGCCATAACTGAAATATTATTGAATATTCCATTACATCTTAGAATTATATCATTACGCGTTTCTCAGAAATTCAAACTAAATCTCCGAACAGAAATGGAAGAATAGTGCCTATTTCGTCTTTTTCCCCGGAAATATTTTTGTTCCCGGAATTTTTTTTTTCGTCTTGAAAATTCTTACTCGTTCAGTCTAGCTCGTACCAGAATCCTCCCGATTAATAATCATTCTAGGTTATAGAACGATCAATAAACACATAGCACATAATAGTATTAATAAAAAAATCATTTTATTAATAACTAATTCTTTAAATCTTAAATTCTGGACAATCCGATTTTCCAGGTTGTCACATTCTTCCCTCCTTAAAAAAATTTCATCCTCGGATTTTCTAAAACCACACCCATTCCCGGGTCATCACAAAAGAACTAAGGGTGCAACTGTAAGAACTGTTAGATAAGAAGTACATTCAGCCGACCGTATCACCGTGGGGAGCGCCGGTGTTATTTGTGAAGAAGAAAGATGGGTCAATGCGTCTTTGCATTGATTATAGAAAATTAAACAAAGTCACTATTAAAAACAAATATCCATTGCCAAGAATAGATGACTTGTTTGATCAGTTGAAGGGTGCTAGATATTTTTTGAAAATAGATTTGAAAAGTGGGTATCATCACCTCAAAGTAAGAAAGGAGCATGTACCGAAGACGACATTTCGAACTCGGTATGTACATTACGAATTTTTGGTGATATCTTTTGGTTTGACAAACGCCTCTGCAACGTTAATGGATTTGATGAACAGGGTGTTTAAACCATTTTTGGACAAGTTTATGGTGGTACTTATCGATCATATTCTGGTGTACTCTAAATCTCAAGAAGAACACGTGGAACACTTACGTCTGACGTTGGAAATGCTAAGAAAAGAAAAGTTGTTCGCGAAATTCTCTAAATGTGAATTTTGGCTAGAACGTGTACAATTTCTCGACCATGTAATTGACAAGGATGGGATTTCAGTGGATCCATCAAAAGTCGAAGCTGTGATAAATTGGGAACAACCAAGAACTCCATCAGAAGTAAGAAGTTTCTTGGGATTGGCAGGATATTACAGATGGTTTATTCAATATTTTTCAAGATTGCCACTTCGTTAACAAATTTGACGAGGAAATCTATAAAATTTGTTTGGACAAAAAAATGTGAAGAAAGTTTTAAGGAATTGAAGAAGAGGCTCAGTGTAGCACCTGTCTTGTCATTACCGGATAATACATGAAATTTTGTGGTGTATAATGATGCTTCACATAAAGGATTAGGTTGTGTCCTTATACAGAACGGCAAAGTCATTGCGTATGCATCAAGGCAAATGAAAGATTATGAAAAAGGGTATCCGACTCATGAATTAGAGTTGGCTATGGTGGTGTTTGCTCTGAAGATATGGAGACACTATCTTTATGGAGAAAAATGTGAGATATACACCGACCATAAGAGTCAGAAGTATATTTTCACATAGAAGGACCTGAACATGCGTCAAAAGAGATGGATGGAATTAATAAAAGATTATGATTGCGAGATCTTTTATCATCCAGGCAAAGCAAACGTGGTTGTAGATGCTTTGAGTAGGAAGGGTCGTGAGAAGTTGATGTTGTTAACCAACTAGGAGGAGCTCATTTCAGCAATGGCAAGGCTAGAGTTGGAAATCAAAATTCCAAAAGAATCTGACGAAAAATTATACCAGATGGAAACTAGTCCAACCTTGGGGGACAAAGTTAAGAATGCTCAACTATAGGATGAAGAATGTAGAAAAATAAAAAAAGGTGTGGTCGAGGGTAAAGAGGTGAAGTATAAGGTTGATACTGAAGGAATACTAAGATTCGAGGGACGAATTTGGGTTCCAGTAGTACCGGATATTAAAGAAGAAATCTTGACAGAGGCTCATAGTTCAAGATATTCGATTCATCAGGGAAGTACAAAGATGTATCAAGATTTGCGGCGACATTTTTGGTGGCTAAATATGAAAGAGATGTTGCAGAATGCGTTACAAAGTGCTTGACATGTCAGAGAGTGAAGGCAGAACATCAAAGGCCAAGCGGATTACTTCAACTGTTTAAAATACCGAAATGGAAATGAGAGCTTATCATAATGGATTTTGTGGTAGGTCTTCCAACGACTCAGAAAGGATACAATGCGATTTGGGTGATAGTGGATAGATTAACGAAATCAGTCCACTTTTTGCCAATAAAAATTAGATTTAATCTTGATCAGCTGGCAAAACTATACGTTAAGGAGATCGTCTGAAGACATGGAGTTCCAGTGTCAATTGTATCGGATAGAGATCCGAGGTTCACATAAAATTTCTGGAAGAGATTACAAGAATGCATGGGAACGCAACTGAAGATGAGTACAACATATCATCCGCAAACTGATGGCCAAAGCAAACAAACAATCCAGACGCTAGAAGATATGCTTAGAGCATGCATCATAAATTTCAAAGGAAATTGGGATGATCATTTACCATTAGTGGAATTTGCATACAACAATAGTAACCACGCAAGCATTGACATGCCGCCATACGAGGCATTATACGGCAGGAAATGTAAAACTTCACTATGCTGGGATGAAGTTAGTGAACGTCAACTGGTAGGACCAGAACTGGTGCAACAGATCACTGAAGTTATCAAGCTCATCAGAGCAAGACTAGTAGTTGCTCAAGATCGACAGAAGAAGTATGCTGATTAACACAAGCAGAATCGCGAATTTGAAGTAGGAAATTTTGTTTTCCAGAAAGTTTCTCCTTGGAAAGAGAAAATTTGTTTTGGCAAGAAAGGTAAGCTAAGCCCAAGGTTTATTGGACCTTTCGAGATACTACGAAGAGTGGGAGAAGTAGCTTATGAGGTAGCTTTACCTCCAGAATTAGAACATGTTCACAATGTTTTTCATGTGTCGGTGTTACGGCCGTATAAATCTGATTACAAGCATGTGGTCGAGTATGAACTGTTGCAGTTCAGTAAAGATTTGTCTTATGAAGAGATTCCTATCCAGATAGTCGACAGCAAAGAACAAGTGCTCAGGAATAAAGTGATACCTTCTGTGAATGTGATATGAAGGAACCACAATGTCGAAGAGGCTACGTGGGAACTCGAAGCTGATATGATGAAGAATTACCCTGAGTTATTTGTTTAGCTCATGTCTTCGATTCTGGGGACAGAATCTTTGTAAGGAGGGAAGAATGTGACAATTTGATTTTTTGAGTTGAGATTCTGAGGACAGAATCCTTGTAAGGAGAGAAGGATGTAACAATCCAAGATTTTATTATATGTAATATAAAATATTTATTAAATTAAATAAATGTTTTATTGATGTGATTGTTGTTAGTAAATATTTATTTGATGTGATTGTTGTTGCTAAATATTTATGAATTAATAAAATTCTAAATTTATATGATTTATAATTTAGAGAGTTGTAATATAGCATGAGATGTTATATTGTTATTTTGATTTAATAATTAAGATGGTATGTTAAATTATTAAATAAAATTATAATGAGATTATAATTTTGTGATAATTGTTTAAGTGGAAAATTTATTTAAAATATAGTATGTGTAATTAATTTATTTGATTAATGTTGGATATGAAAATCTAAATAAATAATATGTGATTAAAATCATAAACTAAATTGTTTATTAAAATAAATTAAGGGAGTTTAATTTAGTGTTTGCCAAACAAGGTTTAAAATATTAACGTCTTTAAATTTTAAAGAGTTTTGCCAAACAAAGCCTTATAGCTTTTGAATTTTGAATTATAAATAAAATAAATAAAATTATAAATATAATATATTTATAACCTATACGTTTATTAGCTTGTAACTGATACAATAAATATGCGTATTATTATTGGTTATCAGTTTGGTTTTTACGCATAACTTAGTTACTAAGCCTAGGAAGAAAACTGAGAATTCAGAGAGGATCTTGAGAGAGAATTGAGAGAGAACCTAAGGATTTTCAAAGCAATTTTAGTGGTGTTAGCAAGGATTGAAAGCAATTTGAAGGTATTTCTTTAACACCTTGATATTATATATATATATATATATATATATATATGTATATATGAGTTTTACGGCAAAACTTTTATATTCTATGAATTCCATCCTTTTGAATTGTTGCTATACAACTAAATTGTGGTGATTATCTGTGCTGGTTATGTTTGAGTTTGTATGAAAACAAGGAATTTTATGCTAATTTTGTTCAAAAAGTAAGAAAAATGTTTATAATGAATATTTTGCATATGGCTTATGAAAGTACAAAATTCGATGGTCAATTCGTATGCTAAATTGTAAATTGAGTCTTTTTTATGCTAGTTCATTAAGAAACGAAGAGAACGTAGTTTGAACGAAGTGATTTGGACAAGAACTGAGATTACAATGTGAATTTTTGTGAAGGAACTCAAAAATGGAGTTTTTATATGAAAACATGAAATTCAAGGAATTAAATTAGTTAAAGTGGTTGTTAAGTTGTTATAAGTGGTTGAATATGTGAGGAATCATGTTTGTGTTAGTTTTATACCAATTGTCTATGTTAATATTACTGTTTTGTGGGTGAAATTAGTGTTAGTTGGCTTAAGAATAGTGCCAAAATCACGTTCTGCAAAACTAAAAGCGGTGCATAAGCTTGTAGCCTTGTGACCTCTTTAAGCGTGGCGCGTCTTCTTTATACTGCCATGTGATAATCCTAGGCAAAATCCCAGGCGTGGCCGCGCCCGATGTCTGCCAGACCTAGTGAAGTCTGTTAATTCTGCAGACTTTGAAACTTTAATGTAACCTAGTTTAGTGACGTGTTAATATGAGAAACATGTAAGGTAAGGGTTAAAACAGAATAGTATCATGTGGTTGGTAACTCTAAACTGTAAGGTTAGTAAGTTGTGAAAATGATATATTATAATTTAAGAAACTTCGTGAATAATAAATAAGTGTTATGAAATTACACTTGTGATTCTGAAATGGGTATGGTAAGGTGAGACTTGTACTAAATTAACAAGTTAAGCTAGAAATGGATGTTATTTTTGAAGTGGATGTTAACATATCTAATAGATATTGTGATTCCACTAAAATGTGTAGGTGAACGTGAGTTGTAATTTATAGCTTACGCACGAGGCAAGTTTCTAATTCCTACTCTTTATATTGAGCAAGTTTTGAATTCTAATTATCGTTGATTTACTCTAACTTGTGTATAGTTAAGGAAGTTTCTTTAGTTCATTCTTTTATAGTGAATGCTTCTTGAACTCTAATTCCTAGTATTGAATTGTTGCATTTCAATTACTTTGCACAAGTTATTATCAATCTTATTAGGGATAATTAATTAAACTCCTTTAACTAATTTTTCTTCCAAATCCAATTAGGAATAAATGAGAGTACTTATATTAAATTAATTCCTAAACTCTTTTAGAAATTAAAATAATAATAATAATTGTAATAATATTAATAAGACTCCTCTTATTAATTTATATTTAATATTTCAAATATTAAATAATAAATATTAAGCTATTTAATTTATTCTATCACCATAGATTAAATTAAATATACATAATATATTATTACGATTATGTCATTAACTTCTTAAATAATTATTCTTCCTTTTATGGTGTGACCCTTTAGGTTCTCCATATTAAACCTAGTTTGAATAAATCAATTAGAATAATTCTTATCTTATTTAAATAAATAAATTAAACAATTAATTTATTTAAATAAATAATATTTATTCTACAATAGGGATAAGCCTCCCTAGCGATCAACGACTTTCCAGATAATATAGATTTCAACATTAATCATAAAAGAACCTTTGAGTAAATAGTTACCGTACAATTCAATCCTTCCACCATACAATATCCCAATTAAATATAAGACATGGAATTACTTGTCGAGTCTTATTTTATTTAATTATATGTATTTCGATCCTTAAATGCATGAACACGAAATAATGAAAATTAGAAACTCCTTTCTAATTTCATTACGCATTAACCAAGGACTCTTGGGTTGTCATTTATCGAATCACATAGGACATTTCTCTTCTTTTAATAGAAGTGGTAGATTCTTTATTGATCATACATTATCTCCATGTACAACTTATTATACCCAAGCATAGCCTTTGATATACCCTAAGGGTCTTAAGGAATAAGTCAAAGTATGACTCATCATACACAAGATACTATGATGATCTCAAGTCCAAGGATCACTTGTACTACTATCACTACTGAAATTCCTATTGACAGCAAGTAAAACTCCATTAGGTATTCCTTAGCGAGCCAATGCTCAATGAACTTATTCTCTAATAAGCACCTACATACTTGCTTTAGTGTCTCCACACAAATGATCATGAGATCAATCATCCTCATCCAATGAGCAAAGCGGCGTATGTACCAATCTATCCTGATTCACTAATCCCCAATTTAGTAATCCAATGATTGGGAACTATTTTAGTTTTAAGCTTTCTAAGAATTTAGATCTCATTAGAATGATCATCATCATTATTCTAAAAGCATTGCTTAAAACTATAGGTTTATCACATATTATAAAACAGCATCATGTAGATAATTAAAAGCCTTTAATAAATTAATACTTTTTATTAATAAATGAATAAGATTGTTACAAAGTATATGCTTTATCATCAAACATGATTGGCTTGTTTGCATACTACTTTCAATCTCCCACTTGCACTAAAGCCAATCATCATGGTATCTCATACTCTTCTTCTCTAATTGACGATTATCCTGCTGTTGGATAAGCTTTAGTTAATGGATATGTAATGTTGCTCATGAGAGTCCACTATCTCTATAGTGATTTCCCATCTTTCAATAATTCTAATAATTAAATGAAAGTTCCATAACACATGTTTAGATCCAAGATGAGACTTAGGAACTATTCCTAGTTCTATAATGAACTTTTAATCCAAACAATCAACTTGCAGCTTCATTTATAGCTATATACTTTGTCTTTATCACTAAACCAAAGAACTCTTTCTTTGTTTGGAACCTTTTTAATTCATCGCACCACCTGCTCAAGGTAACCCTTTACCGTAAAGTGGATTTTTCTCGTCGTCTTGTCTGCATCTGAAAAACTTGAGTCTCATTAAGCCCTCTAGTTTTAATTATGACCCACCATGAATATGATCACATCCTTAGTGCTTGGGTTAAGCACTTTAAGATGTTTTTCACCGCCTTACAAATGATCTTTTCCGCATATGACCGATCAACATTAGATCTTGTATATTTCATTGCATACATGATAGTCACTCATGCGATCTCTCTTTTCAGGAGTCTGTGGGGACTATAAAGAGAGATACACTCCATAGCTCATCAACATGAGACATCTCTTGGAGTTTGCCATGCTAAACGACTTTAGCATCAAATGAATATACGTTCCTTGGGTTAAGTTGAGCATCCTTCTAAATCTATCTATATAGATTTTATCCCCAATTAAGATACTCTTCCAAATCATTCATGGAGGAATGTTTAGATAACTTTATCTTTACTGATTGTAGCATTGGTATGTCATTCCTTATCCGTAATATATCAACATATAGTACTAGGAATGTCACGATGCTCCCACTGTCCCTTTTGTACACACTAGGTTCATTCTTATTTTTGATAAAATCAAACTCTTTTGATTGGCTCATCAAAACGAATGTTCCATATTTGAGAAACTTGCTTCAATCCATTTCTCCGAGTGTCTACAACACTTACCTCATCGTATATGTAATCGGATCATCATCTTCTATGATGTGTACCTCATCATCATCATCTATGATGAATCCATACCTCCCGTGTATCTTCTAGTACTATTCCGATTTACGATTCATTTGTGGTATAATAGGTCTATCTACATGTTCCTCTTATTTGACTTATAGTATTTTGTGGTTCTTGAACTCTTCAAGATCTATAATCCTCCCACTAGCCCCTTTTAATGATAAACACATTTATCTTAGAAGGCAGCGTGTTTCGTAACAAACACCTTTTGCTAAGTAGAATTATATAACATATACCCTAAACTTACTTTAGGATGTCCCACAAATCAGTACATGTCAAATCTTGTCCCAAGCTTATCCTTGAAACCTTTTCACATAAGTTGGACAACCCCTTATCTTAACATACTTAAGATTAGAATCCTCCCCATCCATAACTTTTATGGAGTCTTGAAATGGATTTTGAGGTTACCTTTTTCGTAGATATATGCAAACCATTTCTAGGACATGATCCTGAAGGATCTTTGGAATGTCGGTAAAATCATTTTGGACCGTACCATGTTCAACAAGGTATGATTTTTCCTTTCAGATACATCAATCAATTATTACGTATCATGAGGTGTCCATTATGAGAAAAATCATTTGAGATGATCTAGAAACTTATTGCACAAGTATTTATTCCTTGATCTAATCAAAGAATCTTAATATTTTGCCAATTTGTTTCACTTCTGAATTCTTTGAACCTTTTAAATAATTCACACTTGTATTTCAACAAATACATACATTCAACTCTTTGAATGATCATCTCCTTTTCTTATACTAATTTGTTCAATATGCAAAATTATTTTCATGTAAGTCAAGTATACAAAATTTATTAAGTAATATTTCAGTTCTATACAAAACATTATTATTATAACTAGAACAACAATTGTTCTTAATTATAATACCAAAGATTTCATTGTCCAACAATAAAATGGAAATAATATTTTTAACAAGAACTGGAATACAATAACAACTTATTGACTTAATAGATTTGCCCGTAGGCATTGCTAAACTATAAGTTTCTATGGTTAATATGGCAACCTTTGCTACATTTCCCGCACATTGGATTACTTATATTTGTTTAGCTTTCTACTTCTGCTTGGTCCCTTCATAAATCTATATTTATGATAACCAAAGTCGGTATCCAATACCCAAGTAGAACCTTGACTTAAAGAAAATTTATTTCAATCATGAACAAAAATTGTATTGTAACCGAAACTTCACTAAGCTTCTTTGGTTAGCCTCTGCAAGATGCTTCTCGCAGTTTCTTTCCAGTGTCCAGGCTTATTGCAGTGGAAGCAAACTCCTTTGCTATCCGTATAAGTTTTGTTCTTATTATCCTTTGTTTATGCCTTTCTATTTACCTTCTTTGAATCGTTCTTCTTTTCAGAAGATCCTTTGGCCCTTACTAGTAAGACTTGATCTTTCTTGGTTGGAAAGTGACTCTCAACATTTTTCAACATGTTAAGCAAATCAGCGAGGCAGATATCTAGCTTGTTAATATGAAAAAATTCACAACAATTGTGAAAGGATTCCGGGAGTGAGTGCAAGATCAAATCTTGGCTCAACTCTCCATCCATGACAAAACTCGTTGTCCTAATTGATCAATCAAATTGATTATGTAAAGGACTTTTATCTGTACTGTAGTGTCATCGGTCATTCTAGATCGGAAGAGCTCCTTAGATATCTGATATCTATCAGTCCTACTTTCCTCACCATCAACTACTTGATGTGCAGGAATATAGTAAGAGCATGCATAGTTTCATGCTGACGCTGAAGCTCGTTCCTCATGGATCTGAGCATGATGCATTGAGCCAATCAGGCATCATTTTGCCACTTTCTAAAAGTAGCAATCTCTTCCTGAGGCATTGCATTATGCGCAACCATTGCGAGGATAGGCGATATGGGACATAAGATAGCTTTTCAAATATGAGAACTATTCTCAAATTCCTTAACCAATCCGCTTAATTGATTCAGTTAATTTAGCATCTAATATGCTTCATGATGATAGTAATTTAGACATCGTAAAATTACGTAAATGAATTTGTAATTAACAACTTTTAACATACATTCTTTTATTAATTACCAAAATAAATTAGGTCTTGTTTTTAAATTGGTATCTCCCACTATTTTTTTCAAACTATATTACCCTCACTTATATAGTTCGGCAAAATCTAATTAAAGATTTGCTAGTGAGAATAAGGATCCCATTTCAAATGTATATAGCCTTGTGGTGACACAACAAACTATATATAAATAAATAGGTAGACAACTTTTGTCAATTACATCAACTATCGACTCCTTTTCTTTTTGCCTCTTAGATTATTTTGATCAAGTGGTGGCACATCCAATCAAAATTATCCAAGTTAAGTCCGACCTAGCACTCCATATATTCAAAAAAAAAATATCATCCTTGTGGTGACACAACAAAACAATATTGTTCAATTTTCTTTATAAGCATCAAATATGATAAATTAACATCTTAAATACTTAATACTTGCCTTGTGGTGACACAACAAACTCATATTAAATATTTAATACTCTATTAATTTTATCATGCTAGAAAGGCGACGTTCGTTATTCCAAATATCTTTGAGCGCTTAAGACTTAATATAAAAATTGAGGGGTTTATTATTAATTTGTCTCATCTTGTTTAAGCGGCATTTACATATATATATATATAAAAATACGCGTCATATTAATGAACATCTGAAGCATGTTTGCATAATATATAATATATATAGTATAAGCATGCACATATAGAATACTATATTCTACCCGGATTGATTATGGACTTTTATTCTAGTTTGGTTCACTAGAGCCACCAAGTGAACCAAAAGGTCAAACTCCCCAAGGGGTGTAAGAATTAATATTTAAATATAACTATTACATTTAAACCCGGCTCCATTACAAACGGGTCTTCACGCTTCTTGTCCCTTGATCTCCAATTCTTCAAAATAATTCTAACTATTCTTATTACAAAACTATTTAAAATAAATAGAAACCTTGATCGTGATCGAAAGGAAAGTACATAGAGAGAGATAGAATTTACATTAAGAAAAATTAGAGAAGACGAGGTACATGCACGACCCCATTTAATAAAACCCATACATTCATGCATCCAACTAAAATAAAATCCAATCACATTGGTCAATTGTCCATAATCAATCTCATTTATTATCATACATATCACCATATGCATCAATACATAACATTCATCTGATGAATAATAAACATTCAATATATATATTGATATCATTTAATGGGCAAATTTAGTTAGTATAAAATCTATTTTTGAATCAAAATAAACTCCTTTATTTTAATCCAAATTTAAATTAAAATAAAACTATTTTATTTTAATTCATCCAATTTTGAATAAAATGAACTATTTTATTTTAATCAAAAACTTTAATCAAAATAAACTCCTTTATTTTAATTAATTATGGAATCCAATTCCATGTAAAAAAAAAACTTTATAAAAGGAAACACGGATTTTCTTTTCTATTCACAAATAAACTCCTTTATTTTGAATAATATGAAATCTTATTTCATATCTAAATAAACTCTTTTATTTAAGGAAACATGGATTCACTTTCCTATTCACAAATAAACTCCTTTATTTTAGAAAACATGAAATCCAATTTCAACTCCAATTAGTTATCATGGAATCCAATTCCAACTCTAATTAGTTAGCATGAAATCTAAAAAATTAAAATAAATTTTTATTTTAAGATTAAAATAAACCTTTTTATTTTAATATTAAAATAAATTTATTATTTTAAAATTAAATTAAAATTTTTATTTTAATAATAAAATAATTATAAACCGTAACATATATATATATATATATATATATATATATATATATATATATATATATATATATCTAATCCAACTGTTTATCGTGATCCAGTATTTGGAAGCTAATATATTTCGTATGTAAATTACTTACTATTCTCAAATCTCGTAATAAGAGAAGGATTTGTTTTAAAGTAAACATAATTCAAAGAATACATATTAACTAATATATATATGTATAAAAGTTATCCTGACAAAAGTTAAAATCACCTGTTGACATTATTACCACGGATAAGAAACGAAGTGCTTCACGCCAATAACGGAATACAAAAATATCACGAATTTTTTTTTTTTTTTTAAAAAAAAAATTTATACAACAAAATTATGTCCAATTAAATTATTCTAAACACATATCAATATACATATCAAATTAAAATAATTAATAATTCGCATAAAAGTTTGACTCTGATGCCACTGTTAGGTTTGTAATATTCAAGAACGCAATCAAATTGCATAAATAAGCGGAAACGTGTAAAAATCAGAGTTTAAAAATTTTACAAACCATATACCCGGATCACCCTTTATGCACAATTATTAATAAAACGAAAAAGATGAATAAGAAATATACCCTTGAAGATCCGAGTTTCCTTAGGTACAAGTTCACCTCCAATCCTCTTCGCGTTCGACTTGAATCCACCGGGTTTGGTTCCTTCCTTTGATCAACGTTAGCCACCCAAGTGTTTGGCCTCTAGAGGTGATCCACCAAGGAAGAATAAGGATTCAAGAAGATGGGTGGTTGGCTAAACCCTAGTTTTTTTTATCTCTATAGAAAAGGAGCGTACTCTCCAACCATTGGAATTATCACGTTGTCTTGATATCTGATATAAGACTCTTCTTATAAAGATATCAAGTAACCCTATTAAAATAAGGTATTATTTAATTAAACCCTTTTAATTAAAGGGGCTCCCTAATCTTATTAGGGGTAATTCATTAAACTCCTTTAACTAATTTTCCTTCCTAATCCAATTAGGAATAAATGAGAGTACTTATATTAAATTAATTCCTAAACTCTTTTAGAAATTAAAATAATAATAATAATTGTAATAATATTAATAAGACTCCTCTTATTAATTTATATTTAATATTTCTAAAATATTAAATAATAAATATTAAGCTATTTAATTTATTCTATCACCATAGATTAAATTAAATATACATAACATATTATTACGATTATGTCATTAACTTCTTATATAATTATTCTTCCTTTTATGGTGTGACCCTTTAGGTTCTCCATATTAAAACCCTATGTGAATAAATCAATTAGAACAATTCTAATCTTATTTAAATAAATAAATTAAACAATTAATTTATTTAAATAAATAATATTTATTCTACAATAGGGATAAGCCTCCTAGCGATCAATGTAAGACCCGACTTTTATAAATAAAGATGAATTTTTCTATAAATATTATTTTGAATATTATGGAATAAATTTGATATAATGTTATAATTGTGGGTAATATTTATAAATTTTGCAAAGTATGCAAGTTGTTATAAAATATTAGTTTGGTGGGGGAATATTCTTTTGTTAGGGAATATTCGTGATAACTACTCAATCATTAGTGAACCCCATAATGTAATTATTGGGTTTGATTGAAAAAACGACAAAAATATTTTATAAAAATAACTAATGGAGGTGTTACCGTTAAAACCGTTGAACTACCCGAAGGGTAAAGTACAATACGATGTCTGGCGTGGTTGCATAGTAGCACACTAGTATTGATTATTGATGCTTACGTGAGAAGTCACTCAATTATGCTTAATTATTACTCACATAATTAACGATCATATCTCTTATATTATTGATTCAATTATTGTCACAAAGATCATCTCGTATAATATGTTATAGTATTAAATCAATAATTGAGACGATAAGTTATAAATGATTAATAATTGTTGAAAGATTAAATATGTTTTGATGAAAAAAAAAATGATTTGTGGTAAGTTTGATTATTTTATGGGGGCTCATATGTCATCATCTAAGAGTCTCTTCAATCGATAGTATTTACCTTCGTCGATAGTAATTACCTTCGTCAATAGTAATTACCCTTGTGAATAGTATTTACCTTCGTCGATAGTAATTACCTTCGTCAATAGTAATTACCCTTATGAATAGTATTTATCTTCGTTAATAGTATTTACCTTCGTTAATAGTAATTACCTTTTTACCAGACGTCGAACCACTTGTCGTTTCACATTACAAAAGGCCGAACCACTTGTCGTTTCACATTACGAGCGCCAAACCACTTTTCTTTTCACATCATTAGTTGTCAAGCCACTTGCCTTTTTACACGGCGGTGCTAAGCTAGAAATCTTCTATAAATAGAGGCCTAGGGCTTTATTATTTTTCACGAATTCATTCAAGCTATAGAGAGAAAAGTATAGAGAAATAAGAGAGAAAGAAGAAGAGTATTTTTATTACTACTGCTACTGCTGCGATTCAATCTCCTACCAAATGTAAGGGTGTTATTCTTTCTTATTCATGAAGAAAACGCATTGTTATTTCATTGCTTATTATTCATTTGAATAACTCAGATATCTGAGGTTAACCCTATACTTGGTGACATTCTTCTATTATTCATTGGAACATCACATGCATGTGTTTTTACAATTTGACCGGTTCCGCCTTTTTTATTATTATTCATTTGGAACATCCTGTGCATGTGTTTTACACCCACCTAGTTCCGCTCTTTATTATTATTCATTGGAACATCCATGCGTCATGTGTTTTACGCCGACTGGTTCCATTCTTTATTATTCATTGGAACATCCATGCATGCGTTTCTGGCGGACACTGTTCCGTTATTTATTATTCTGTTGGAATAACTCGCTCATGCGCCTCTCATCGCATGCATAGTGATTTCCTTTGTTATTCTATTCTTTATTATACCTAGTTGGTTAAAACTTTGACTTCTATACTCCATGAAATTAGTGGAATATCCTTGATATTTGCGTTTCATCCAAAGATATCTTTCATGGAAATATTCTTCGATCATTCTTGAATTTTACTCTACAAAACAAATATCATGTTGATAATTTGGGCGTTAATAATTCCTGGATAAAATAATTCTTGAACTTGTTTTATTGAATTCTTATATCATTGTCATCATCTTCATGTTTATATTATGTTGAAAGTAATCATGGCTCAGAGTGCATAGATGGACTTGGTATGATTATGACTGAGACTATTCGGTGTAATCATGGCCGTAATGTTATAAATGATGTGATAAAAATACTCATTTGGCCGTAGTGTTAGTTAGTGGACGATTGTTGGCATGATCATGACCATTAATGAATACACAAATATTCTTGGCCCGTAGTGCATGAATAATTGTGGTCGTGATACTAAAGAATATCTTCTACCGTAGATGCGGGGGTGATTCGATGATGTGGAATATTTATTAAAGTCGAGTCTCAAATATAACGATAATGAAAACCTTTTAAAACCTAAAAGATAGTAGACTTTATTTTCTACTTGACTCTTTTAATGGATTGCATATTCATTTGTAGTTAAACCGGTTTGTCTCATTGTATTTTATCGCTTTAACATTGTTGAAGACTATTGATAATTTATTATGCATTATCTTAGTCATAATATTTCTTCTTTGGGCTTGGTTGAGCTCACCATTTCTTTCTCTTTGTTCTCTTGAAAATGAGAATATAGTTTGGGATGAGTCCTGGAAGCGAGTGATGGTCCCGAAGATAGCATTAGTAGTCCTCACTATTCGTGAAATAGTGTGATAATAATTGTAATGAGGACTCCTTTTTGAGTTTGTATAATATCTAGTAGACGATATTTGTATTTAAACTCACGCTTTATGTCGTATTGTACCACGGCGCTTATGTTAGTAAGTTGTATTTAAATTACATGCCATGTAAGTGGCGACCTAAGATGGGTGATGTATACCTAATTTTGGGGGCGCCACGGTTGATATCGAGCTTAGGGATATGATCCCGGCTAAGATGTGAGAATAGTACTAGGAGGGAGAGCGGGGAATACCTTCATAGTATGACCTACCCAAGTTTATGTGCTATTTTATTGGTTGGTCGAAAGATAGGGATAATTTGTTACATGTCAATTAACCTTTTGTTTTGTGGCGATGTCTGAAAATGACATCTCGAGAATGTTGAGAATAGCAATGGAGCGCAGCGATCGTTGATTCACCACATATCAATAATCGTGGATAATGCATCATCGTGAAGCGCGACAATCCTCAACAAACAACAACAACCGACCAAATGATGAATGATCAAATGTTCGAGGCTTTATGCAATTTATGCAATAGCGGTGAGAGCGACTCTGTCCAAAACGTAGGTGGAAACACGGAAAACTCTCGAGGCGGTCACCGCTAAACAATTCAAGGAGCTGGGACCACCGGAGTTTAAGGAGAGCCAAAACCACTTCGCGAAGCATGGATAAAGCAGATTACCAAGATATTTGATGTCTTGGGATGCTCCGAGAGCAAAGGTTCCCTTTTGCTTTTTTATGTTGTTGCGAGAGCGGATTCTTCGTGGGAATCGGTAAAACGTACTCAACTTCTTTGTCTCAAGATATCTTGGGAGAAGTTCCAGAGTCACATCAACGACAAATACTTTCCTCGAAAGTATTCGCCACATGAAGGAGGTGGAGTTTATCAAGTTGGAACAAAACAATAAGACCGTGTCGTGTCTGAGGCAAAATTTGCGAGTTATCACGGTTTCATACCGCACTTGGTGGATAATGAAGAGAGAATGGCGCGAATGTTTTAAGAGGTTTAAAGTCGGAGATACGTCAACATCTTATTTCTCATAAACCGTGTTTGTATTCGGATGTTGTAAATAGGGCTCGATTAGTAGAACGCGATAATGAGTCAACACAACTAAAAGAGAGCGGTAAACAAAAATTATAATACCGGTGAGAGTAGTCATCAAGCGGTGACAACAAGCGTGGAGGGAATCAACAGGGCCGGATATGGTAACCACTTGGTGGTAATCGTAGGCCAAAACAATAAGAATGGACATTTCAAGAAAAGGAGATTCAACAATGATGGAAAGACGTCAGCACCAGCACCCGTTGTTAAGGAAGGAGAAAGACCACCTATCATATGCTTCAAATGCGGAGGAGAGGGACACATCAGTCCAAACTGCGTCAATGCCGTCCAAAGCATGTTATAATTGTGGAAGAAAAGGTCACTTAGCTCAATTTTGTCGCTCATTTCAAAGACAAATTCAAATAGGATGGAGGCATCAAAGTAGTCCCGGAAAATTCAAACCGAGTGCAAGGGAGAGCGTTTGTTGTGACCTCCCAAAGAACAAGGAATCCGAATGAGGTCATCACGGGTAAGCTTATCATAAACTCTAATGAAGTCTATACTTTATTTGATACCGGTTCTATCCATTCTTTTATTTCTCCTACTTGCGCTCATCGATTAAATTTAACTCCGGAGATATTAGACTTTGACTTATCTGTGGAAACTCCGTTGGGAGAAACCTTCATTACATCCACTGTTTATAAGTCTTGTTTGGTTCAAATCGGTACCCTCACATTACCTGTCGATCTTATTTCATTAAAAATACTTGCATTTGACGTGATTCTAGGGATTGATTGGTTAACTACTTATCATGCAAAAATTGATTGTTTTCGTAAGGTTGTTAGCTTTCATATTCCTAATCAACCTATTATGCGAATTCAAACGACCAAACCATTAAAATCAATCACGGTCATCTCAAGCCATAAAGCTATTCGTTTATTGAAAACGGATGTCAAGCTTTCTTAGCTCATGTCACGATTTAAACAAAAATACGTCAGTTTTGAAAGATATTTCTATTGTTAATAAATTTCCTGACGTATTCCCCGAAGAACTTCCTAGCCTACCCCCTGAGCGTGAAATTGAATTTTGTATCGACCTTGAACCCGGTACAAAACCTATTTCCAAAGCCCCATATCGAATGGCTCCTATTGAACTTCCGAAGTTAAAGACCCAACTGCAGGAATTGTTAGACATTGGCTTTATTCGTCCTAGTACTTCTCCTTGGGGTGCTCCTGTTCTATTCGTGAAGAAGAAAGATGGGAGTATGCGACTTTGTATTGATTATAGGGAGTTGAATCATGTCACCATCAAAAATAGGTATCCATTGCCACGTATTGATGACCTGTTTGACCAGTTGCAAGGAGCCAAATTCTTTTCAAAGATTGATCTTCGTTCCGGATATCACCAATTGAAGATTAGAACCCGACATTCCAAAGACGGCTTTCGAACTCCTATGACGGGCATTATGAATTCCTAGTCATGTCCTTTGGATTGACTAATGCTCCTGCTGCCTTCATGGATATGATGAACCGAGTATTCAAGGAATATTTAGATCACTTTGTGGTCGTCTTTATTGATGACATCCTTATTTATTCCAAAAGCCGTGAAGATCATGAGCAACACTTGAGGCTGACACTCCAAAAGCTTCGTGAATATAAGCTTTATGCCAAGTTGAAGAAATGTGAGTTCTGGCTTGAAGAAGTAGCATTCCTTGGGCACGTGGTATCAAGTCATGGAATATCTGTTGACCCAGCAAAGATTAAAGCTATTCAAAGCTGGGAACAACCTAAATCGATGGATCAAGTACGTAGCTTTTTCGGTTTAGTTGGTTATTATCGGAGATTCGTGGAAGGATTTTCTCGAATCGCTACTCCATTGACTCAAATTGACTTCGGAAAGATACAAAGTTCGGTTGGAGCGAAGAATGTGAGAAGAGTTTTCAAGAACTCAAGAGGAGACTTATTTCAAAGACTGCTACGACAATACCATCCGGCTCGGAGGATTTGTCATCTACAAATGATGTTTCGCAAAGGGTTGGGATGTGTTCTTATGCAACATGGAAAAGTTATAGCTTTATGCCTCGCGACAACTCAAAGAATATGAGAGGAATTATCCTACTCATGATCTAGAGTTGGCAAATTTGTCTTCACACTTAAAATTTGGAGGCATTACTTGTATGGGGAGAAAGTGGAGATCTTTACGGATCATAAAAAGCCTCAAATATTTCTTCACTCGAAAGGAACTCAACATGCGACAACCACGTTGGCTTGAACTGCTTGAAAGATTATGATCATACCATCCAATACCATCCCGGAAAAGCGAACGTGGTAGGCGACGCGCATTGAGTAGAAAATCATATGCAAGTACGAGTGCGATATTGTCAACGCAAAGGCCCATTTTGTGTGACTTGCAAAGGATGGAGATAGAGTTAAAGACTCGAGGACGCATGTGATGATAGCGAGTATACTGAGTAGAACCGACTTTAATCGATAAAGTTAAAGTCGCTCGAGCTACGGACACGGAGCGATGCGTATGAGGAAGAAAGTGCAAGAAGGTGCTATCTTGGAAGCAAGAATCGATGAAGAAGGAATACTTGAGTCAACTCCGCACTTTGTGTTCCTAACGACCACGATTTAAAGTATAATATCATGATGGAGGCGCATAATACACCATTTGCAATCCATCTCAGGGGTACCAAAATGTATCATGATATTCGCTATACATTTTGGTGGAGCAATATGAAGAGAGAGATAGCGTTGTTTATCTCAAGGTGTCTAACTTGTCAACGAGTTAAAGCGGAGCATCAAGTACCAAAAGGTCCATTGCAACCACTTGAAATTCTAGAATGGAAGTGGGAGCACATTACCATGGATTTCGTTCTGGGCTTCCTAAGGTTTCTCAAGGCATTGATGCGATATGGGTCATTGTTGATAGATTGACCAAGTCTGCGCTCATTTCTTACCGATCTGAAAACTTATACACTTGAACGCCTTACTCGTATGTACATAAACGAAATTGTAAGATCGCATGGTATGCCGTATCCATAGTTTACGATCAAGACCCAAGATTCACTTCACGATTTTGGGTTAGTTTGCAAAAAGCTATGGGCACATTTTACGATTTAGCTTCGGCATATCATCCTCGAGATCAGACGGACAATGGAGAGGACTATTCAAACTCTTGAAGATCTATTAAGACTCTGTGTCCTTGATTTCAAGGGTTGGGACAAGTTCTTACCATTGGTGGAGTTTTCCTATAACAACAGCTTATCAAGCAAGTATTGGCATGGCTTCATTCAAGCATTGTATGGAAGAAAGTGTCGTTCTCGAAGATATCTTTGGGATGAGGTGGGTGAAGCAACGTTGTTGGGACCGGAGTTGAGTACGTATGACTACGGAAAAGATTCAAACGATCCGACAACGATAAAAAACCTCACAAAATCGACAAAGAGTTATCTTTGATCTTCATCGAAAGGACATGGAATTCGATATAGGAGATCATGTGTTGTTAAGAGTTGCTCCATGGAAAGGAGTTACAAGATTTGGAAAGAGAGAAAACTTAATCCTCGATACATCGGTCCATTTTAATCCTCGATCGAGTAGGAATCATGGGCCTATAGACTCTTTTACCGCTTGAATATGTCTCGTGTTCATAATGTTTTTCACATATCTATGTTACGTAAATATGTGAAAGACCCGAACCATATTATTGAGTTAGAACCGGACGAAATAGCGGAAGATTTGACGTATGAAGAGGTTCTGTTCAAATTTTGGATAAGAAGGAACATATTCTACGCTCCAGGTTATACCTCAAGTCAAAGTTTTGTGGAGGAACCACGATGTTGAGGAAATGACTTGGGAGTTAGAATCAAATGAAATAAAGGTATCCTTACCTCTTCGACATACCGTATCGTACCCTAATTTCGAGGGCGAAATTTCATAAGAAGGGAGGTTGTAAGACCCCAACTTTTATAAATAAAGATGAATTTTTCTATAAATATTATTTTTGAATATTATGGAATAAATTTGATATTATGTTATAGTTGTGGGTATTATTTATAAATTTTGCAAAAGTATGCAAGTTGTTATAAAATATTCGTTTGGTCGGGAATATTCTTTTTGTTAGGGAATATTCGTATAACTACTCAATCATTGGTGGACCCCTATAAATGAAATTATTTGTCGGATTGAGAAAACGACAAAAATATTTTATAAAAATAACTATGAGGTGTTACCAATTAAAAGCTGTTGAACTACCCTTGGTGGTAAAGTAATAATGTCTGGCGTGGTTGCATAGTAGCACACGGTATTGATTATTGATGCTTACGTGAGAAGTCACTTTCACCTATGCTTAATTATTACTACAATAATTGCGCATCATATCTCTTATATTATTGATTCAATTATTGTCACGATATCATCTCGTATAATATGTTATAGTATTAAATCAATAATTGAGGCGATAAGTTATAAATGATTAATAATTGTTGAAAGATTAAATATGTGTTGATGAAAAAAATGATTTGTGGTAAGTTTGATTATTTTATGGGGGCTCATATGTCATCATCTAAGAGTCTCTTCGTCGATAGTATTTACCTTCATCGATAGTAATTACCCTCGTCAATAGTAATTACCCTTATGAATAGTATTTACCTTCGCTCATATAGTAATTACCTTCAATCAATAGTAATTACCCTTATGAATAGTATTTACCTTCGTCAATAGTAATTACCTTTACCGGACGTCGAACCACTTGTCGTTTCACATTACAAAGCGTCGAACCACTTGTCGTTTCACATTACAAAAGCGCCAAACCACTTTTCTTTTCACATCATTAGTCGTCAAGCCACTTGCCTTTTCACACTTGCGGTGCTAAGCTAGAAATCTTCTATAAATAGAGGCCTAGGGCTTCATTATTTTCACTTAATTCATTCAAGCTATAGAGAGAAAGTATAGAGAGAATAAGAGAGAAAGAAGAAGAGTATTTTGTTACTACTGCTTCGCTTCGCAGTATTCAATCTCCTACCAAATGTAAGGGGTGTTATTCTTTCTTATTCATGAAGAGAATCATTGTTATTTCATTGCTTATTATTCATTGGAATAACTCAGTATCTGGCAGTTTACCTATACTTGGTGACATCCTTCTATTATTCTCGCTTGGAACATCCTCTGCATGTGTTTTACAATTTGGACTGGGTTCCGCTCTTTATTATTATTATGTTGGAACATCCTGTCTGCATGTGTTTTACACCCATCCGGTTCCGCTTTATTATTATTACATTGGAACATCCTCGTCTGTGTGTTTTCTGCCGACCCGGTTCCATTCTTTATTATTCTGTTGGAACATCCTGCGTCATGCGTTTTTCATGGGACTGGTTCCGTTATTTATTATTCTGTTGAATAACTCACTGTCTTGGGCCTATCGCATGCATGGTGATTTCCTTTGTTATTCTATTCTATATTATACCCAGTTGGTTAAAACTTTGACTTCTATACTCCATAAAATTAGTGGAATATCCTTGATATTTGCGTTTCATCCAGTATCTTTTCATGGAAATATTCTTCTGATCATTCTTGAATTTTACTCTACAAAATAGTATCATGTTGATAATTTGGACGTTAATAATTCCTGGATAAAATAATTCTTGAACTTGTTTTATTGAATTCTTATATCATTGTCATCATCCTCATGTTTATATTATGTTGAAAGTCATCTGTGGCCTGTAGTGCATAGATGGACTTGGTATGATTATGACCAGAGACTATTCGGTGTAATCATGGCCGTAATGTTACAAATGATGTGATAAAAATCCTCAGTGGCCGTAGTGCATTGGTGGACAGTTGTTGGCATGATCATGACCATTAATGAATACACAAATATTCTTGGCCAGTAGTGCATGAATAATTGTGGTCGTGATACTAAAGAATATCTTTGGCCGTAGTGCAGGGGTGATTCGATGATGTGGAATATTTATTAAAGCTGAGTCTCAGCTATAACAGTGATGAAAAACCTTTTAAAACCTAAAAGATAGTAGACTTTATTTTCTACTTGACTCTTTTAATGGATTGCATATTCATTGCGCAGCTAAACCGGTTTGTCTATTGTATTTTATCGGTTTAACATTGTTGAAGACTATTGATAATTTATTACGCATTATCTTAGTCATAATATTTCTTCTTTGGCTTGGTTGAGCTCACCCTTTCTTTCACTTTTTCTCTTGAAATGAGAATATAGCTGGGACGAGTCGGGGAAACGAGTGATGGTCCTGAAGATAACATTAGTAGTCCTCACTATTCTGTGAAATAGTGTGATAATAATTGTAATGATAACTCCTTTTTGAGTTTGTATAATATCTAGTAGATTTATATTTGTATTTAAACTCACGCTTTATGTCGTATTGTACACTTACGCTTATGTTAGTAAGTTGTATTTAAATTCTGTACCATGTAAGTGGCGACCTAAGATGGGTGATGTATACCTAATTTTGGGGGCGTCACAATCAACGACTTTCCAGATAATATAGATTTCAACATTAATCATAAAAGAACCTTTGAGTAATTAGTTACCGTACAATTCAATCCTTCCACCATACAATGTCCCAATTAAATATAAGACATGGAATTACTGTCAAGTCTTATTTTATTTAATTTATAGCTTACGCACGAGGCAAGTTTCTAATTCCTACTCTTTACATTGAACAAGTTTTGAATTCTAATTATCGTTGATTTACTCTAACTTGTGTATAGTTAAGCAAGTTTCTTTAGTTCATTCTTCTATAGTGAATGCTTCTTGAACTCTAATTCCTAGTATTGAATTGTTGCATTTCAATTACTTTGCACAAGTTATTATCATGTTGAGCAAGCTTTGTTTCCAGCTTGCTATCAATTAATGTATATTCAATAACTAGGTTCCTGATTTGACAAGATTATAGACCTAGCTTATTATTGTTCAAGAAAAGGTTTATCATTTTATTCGTTTTATTCAATGCTTATGCTCTCTAATTATTTCCAAGCATGAGTTTAATATATAGTCAATTCATAATTATTCTATATTATGTTGTTATTGAACAACCGTAATGTTATCAAACTTTGATAATTCAACTAATCCTTTAGTTGATGATCGTTAAACTCTAAATTACCCATGAAGCTTATCCAAACCAAACTTTCTTTGGTGCGGACTTGTACTCTAAAATTGAGAAGAACAACCCTATTATAGGGGGTACGCAATGCGTTTAGATGTTTGTGCACAATACATGGTACAAAAGGCTGATCCCCCTAAGTACGTGAAGTCCCTACAGTATTACTTGTAACCGTGGACATAGTTCGTGGTCTTATGACCCTCAGATATATCTCATATTTTGATTCCAGTTTTTGGTTATCCTTGATAGAGTACTACTCAATTTTGATGAGCCTATTCATTGGCAGTTATTAGTATCTTGTTGTTTCATTGTTATATCTAGTGAGCATTTGTTTTGCTCACTCTTACATGAATATAATTATTGCAGCTAAAGTTGAGAAGGTAGATGAGCCTTCAACTAGCAAAGAAAAGGGAAATATGTGGAAGTGATAAAGACTTGTACTTTTATTTATTGTCTTGACGTTGGATTTTATATTTAATGATGTAATGTAATTATTTTAATTCCGCACTTAATTGATGTTTAAGGTTAGACAACCTGGAAGATTTTTTTATTTAATGATGTAACCTTATTTAACAGGAGGATTTATGATCCTAAACCCTTGTGTGAAGCATCACTATACACCATAAAATTTCCTGTAATATCTAGTAACGACAAATAAGGTGCCACACTGATCCTCTTCTTCAATTCTTTAAAACTCTATTCACACTTCTCCGTCCAAACAAATTTTACAGATTTTCTTGTCAAATTTGTCAACGGAGTGGCAATCTTGGAAAAATCCTGGATAAATCGTCTGTAATAACCTGCCAATCCCAAGAAACTTCTTACTTCTGATGGAGTTCTTGGTTATTCCCAATTTATCACAGCTTCAACTTTTGATGGATCCACTGAAATCCCATCTTTTTCAATTACATGCCCAAGAAATTGTACACGTTCCACCCAAAATTCACATTTAGAGAATTTCGCGTATAACTTTTCTTTTCTTAGCGTCTCTAGTGTCAGACGTAAGTGTCCAACGTGTTCTTCTTGGGATTTAGAGTACACCAGAATATCATCGATGAATACCACCACAAACTTGTCTAAAAATGGTTTAAACACTCTGTTCATCAAATCCATGAACGCTACAGTGGCGTTTGTAAAACCAAAAGACATCACCAAAAATTCATAATGTCCATACCGAGTTCGGAATGCCGTCTTCGGTACATCCTGCTTTCCTACTTTCAGTTGGTGATACCCACTTCTCAAACCTATTTTCGAGAAATATCTAGCACCCTTCAATTAATCAAACAAGTTATCTATTCTTGGCAACAGATACTTGTTTTTAATAGTAACTTTGTTTAATTCTCTATAAGCAATGCAAAGATGCATTGACCCATCCTTCTTCTTCATGAATAACACCGGTGCTCCCCACGGTGATACACTTGGCTGAATATACTTCTTGTCTAACAGTTCTTGCAGTTATACTATCAATTCCTTCATCTCTACCGGAGCCATTCTGTACGGGGCCTTTGATATCGATGCGGTTCCTAGCGCTAAGTCGATCACGAATTCAATCTCTCGTTCAGGCGGAAGTCCTGGAAAATCTTCCGGAAACACATCCACGAATTCCCTAACCACTGGTATTTCCTCCAATTTTATACCCTCAATCTTTTGAGTATTGACTATGTAAGCTAAGTACCCTACACAGCCCTGACTCAACAACTTCTTGGCCTGCATAACCGTCAGACACCTCATTTGTCTAGGGGATTTACTACCATGAAAAACTATCTTTGACGGAGTCATAAGGTTCACACATTTCTTTTGGCAATCAATTATCGCTCCATAATTGAATAGCTTATCCATTCCCAATATCACGTCAAACTCCCTATGTTTTATTGGGATTAAATCTACTTTCATTACATTCCCCTTAATGTTCACCCTACAATTCTTGTATACAAATCTAACAGGAATTACCTCCCTATTCACAATTTCTATGTTTAAAGGAAAATTTAACTCTTCACTAGGTATTTCTAACCTCTTAGCAAATTCATTAGATATAAACGAGCAAGTAGCACCCAAATCAAATAATACATATGCATTTATATCATTGATTAGGATAATACTTGACACGACATCTTTTGATTGCACCGCGTCCTGCACCGTCATGTTGAAGGTTTTTGCTGTGGGCTTATTTGTTGACGTTGGTCCAACAATAGTCAGTGTTCCTCCACTAGCATTTCCCTTGTTTCCATTTGTCTCACCAGTTTCTTCTTCGGACACGCGCGAGCAAAATGATCCTTCGACCCACAGGTGTAGCGAGCCTTCTTCTTGGGTTGATTGCAGTTCGGGGTAATGTGACCCTGTTGGCCACAGTTAAAACATACCCGCTTCCCCCTTAAGCACATACCCGTGTGAAATTTCCAGCATGTAGCACATGCGTCAATCTTCTTTTTCTACTGGTTACCTTGCTGATTTCTAGCTCCCACTTTTGCATTCCACTTCCTTTTTAAATTATTGTTGCCATTTCCACCATTACCACCACCACCATTTTTAGCTTCACCTTCATTCTTCTTCTTCCCCTGCTCTTGGTTGTGCTTTGTTATAGCTTCACCTCCACTCTCAGCGAGAATCGCCTTCTCAAGCAATCACCATGCAAATGTCTTTAATCGAATAGAGACTCTGCATTGGCCTGGCGTGGCTTTTTAGTCCTCGCTCAAATCTCCTTGCCTTGCGCTCATCATTATTCACTTGATATGGTGCAAACCTCGTTAACTCGTTGAATTTCGTGGCATATTCGGACACCGTTATTGTACCCTGTTTTAGTTCTAGAAATTATACTTCCATCTGATTCTTTGAACTTTCTGGAAAATAGGTCTCAAAGAATATTTCCTTGAACCTTTCCCAAGACATTACCCCTTGACCTCCTCTGGTTTTATTGGCTTGCCACCAATAACTAGCCTCTACTTTCAACATGAATGTTGCAAAAGCAATCTTCTGATTCTCCCTTACCCTTGCAACATCAAAAACCTTCTGTATTTCCATGGTCCAGGTCTATGCCTCAACCGGATTCATGGACCCACGAAACTCCGGTGGCCCAACCGCCTTGAAGTCCTTAAAAGTCGTAGCTTGATTCTGTGGCTGATTCTGTAATGTTCCCGTCAGTAGCGTTACGACCTGGTGAACTAGATTATCCTCAGCATTGTTGTTATTCTCAGTATTCCTTTGTCGTGGTTGACGTCTTAGAGGCATTTTCTGTTAAAATACTGTGACGCCCCCAAAATAGGTATACATCACCTATTCTGAGTCGCCAAATACATAGTACAAAATACAATTACAACTTAATTATACAACAGTCGTGTAAAATATGACAAAACATATGCTGTGAGTTTTAATACAAATATTGTCATCTAGACAATATCCACACTCAATTGAGTCCTCATTACATTTATTATCACACTATTTAACAGAATAGTGAGGACTACTAATACTATCATCTGGACCGTCACTCCGTTCCCTGACTCGTTCGAGCTATATTCTCATTTCTTGAAGAAAACAGTGAAAGAAAGGGTGAGCTCAACTAGCCTAGTAAAAAATATTATGACTAAGATAATGCAGGATAAATTATCATTAGCCTTCAACAATGTTAAACTGATAAAATACAATAGACATCAAGTTTAACTGTAGCGGAACAAGCAATCCATTAAAAGAGTCAAGTAGAGAATAAAATCTACTATCTTTTATGATTTAAAAATGTTTTTCATCACTTTTTATTGCTGAGACTCAGCTTAATAAATAATCCACATCATCCCTGCACTACGACCAAGGATATTCATTAGGGTCACGACCACAAATTATCCATGCACTACGGGCCAAGGATATTCGTGTATTCATCAATGGTCATGATCATGCCAACAACTGTCCATCAATGCACTATGGGCCAATGAGGACTTTTACCACATCATTTATAACATTACTACTTAAATGATAATGGATTAATCCTCGGTCATAATCATACCAAGTCCATCTATGCACTACAAGCCACAGATGACTTTCAACATAATATAAACATGAGGATGATGACAATGATATAAGAATTCAATAAAACAGGTTCAAGAATTAATTTGTCCAGGAACCAATAACGTCCAACTTGTCAACATGATACTTCTTTATAGGGTAAAGTTCAAGAATGCTCAGAAGAATATTTCCATGAAAAGATACTGGATGAAGAGCAAATATCAAGGATATTCCACTAATTTCATGGAGTATAGAAGTCAAAACTTTAACCAACTGAGTATAATAAAGAATGGAATAACAAAAGAAATCACCATGCATGCGGTATTTCGCATAGACAGGTTATTCCAAAAGAATAATAAATAACGGAACTGTGTCAAAGTGTCGCACTAACAAGGATATTCCAACGAATAATAAAGAATGGAATAACAACAAAATCACCACGCATGCGGATTGTAGACATGACGAAGTTATTCCAATGAGAATAATAAATAACGGAACCAGTTCTTGTAAATCGCATGCATGCGAATATTCCAACAGAATAATAAACACGGAACCAGGTCCGACGTAAAATGCACAGACAGGATATTCCAACAGAATAATAAAGAATGGAATAACAACAGAATTTCACCATGTATGCGGTACTTCACATATACAGGTTATTCCAACATAATAATAAAGAATTGAATAACAGAAGAATTTCACCAAGTATAGGGTAGCCTGCGTATATAGGTTATTCCAACAGAATAATAAAGAATGGAATAACAGAAGTTCTCTTCATGAATACGAAAGAAATAATACCCCTTACCTCAAAAGAAGACTGGATACTGGAATAGTGAGTTAGCAGACTTCTCTTCTTCTTTCTCTCTATAATAATTGCTCTATAGCTTTAATGAATTGGTGAGAAATGAAGGAAGAATGAGCTTCTATTTATAGAAAAATATAGTTTCGATAATTGCACGTTTTGGGGCTCGAAATATTACAGTACAATACATCCAATTTTTCTTTCATTTTTAATTTAGTCCTGCAAGTATTATCAAACTTGCACCACCTCCCCTAATAGTAAATAATGTGAATCAATAATTCAATCATGTGAATCAATAGTTATAATCATGTGAAAATATGAATTACGGTATAGTACCTCCACCTATACCTCCATCTTTAATTTAATCATGCAAGTATTATCAATCTTGCACTAACTCCCCTAATAGTATAAGAATGTGATTCAATAGTACACACATGCGAACAAATAGTTTTATAAGCATGTGAATTAGTAGCAATTAAATGATCATTTATCCGATAAATTCCCCGATTTATCAATATAACCCTTAGACATCAATTATCATCGGAATAGATGTCGATTTTCACTAACACTAATAATTCCAACACAATGGAACTATCAATTTCATCTTTAATCAACACGAACTTATTCATCATTAATATTATAACTCACAATATTTAACAACCAGGTCGTTCTCAGGAAAGAGGGGGCTTTCCGATAAGGATTTCTCCTTATTGGCGCACAATTAGATGACCAAACCTCTCCTTGACAGAACTTCTAGACATTGTAAATATTGCAATTTAATAATATGAATAACTTTGTCGTCTCAATTATTGATTTAATAATATATCATATAATGCGATGATCTTGTGACAATAATCGAATCAATAATATGAGAGATATGATGCAACAATTATCGTAATAATAATTGAGTATAACTGAGTGACTTCTCACGTAAGCATCAATAATCAATACTGTGTGCTACTATGCAACCACGCGTATTTCTGTACTTTTACTACCGAGTAGTTCAATAGTATTAACGGTACAACTTCCGCCGTTATTTTTATAAAAATATTTTTGTCGTTTTCTCAATTCGACAATAATTCTGTTATAGGGTCCACCAATGATTGTGTCGTTGTACGAATATTCCCTGCTAAAACGAATATTCCCCGACCAATCGAATATAATATACCACCTTGCATACTTTGCAGAGTTTATAAATATTACCCACAATTATAACATTATATCAAATCCACACCATAATATTCAAAAAATATTTTGAGAAATTTAAATCTTTATTCAAAAAATTTGGGGTCTCACAAATACACCCATTAGATTCTATTCAACCTTTTAAGTATTATATATTCAAATTGTACATCGCAAAAATTACCACATAACACACAATATCTTGAATAAATGGTAAATTTTATTTATTCAAAATATTTTAAAACATAATAATGATAGCATTCATACTATCTACATCACTTTCCCGAACTTCAAAAGTTTCAGGACAACTTCATTGTCATCATATCCCATTGATTATATCATACCCGGGATTTACATCTTATTTACTCACTAATCACATAATAATTACATTTATGACGTTCTATTAAAATGCTGCAAAGCCCTGTGACGCTCCTCTTCTATAATTCAGAACATTGTTCGGCGATCTAATATGTACGATGGCAGCATCTCAAACTGAATATGATAACACATGACCCGATCTTGAGCTCGATTGATCACGGTGTTGAATACGTCATTCATCTCTTCTATCTTTATCCTCTTCACCTGTACCTCTCTCTCTCTGCTACCCTGGCTCGTTGAAAAGTTTCCTCATATGCATCCTCAGCTCTTGCCCTCTTCGTAGCTTCTTCTTTCAACTTGTTCTTCAGCTTTGCAATCTCTGCTATCATTCGCTCGTTCTCTCCTTCAGTGTGGACCAGCTTCTCTTCAACATTATTCAGACGTTCCTCTTGATCCTGGATCTTATCGTCCTTCTGTACCATCGAGGTTTGTTGTTCAACTACTATCTCTTCCAAATCCTCGACGGTATCTTGAAGTTCCACATTGCGGTCGTATACTTCGTCATACATACGGGCAGCAATCAAGTTAAGTGGAATCTCTTCCTCCTCGTCATCCTCATTCAACTGTAGCATCTCAACAGGGTCCTCCTCGTTCATCTCTATCTCATCATCCTCATCACGTAAACCCTCCTGCTCAACCACTGTGACCAACGAAGTTGGTTCTCGTGGCAGTAGTTGTTCCCAAATCACCTGAATATCTCGATGCTCCTCCTCTCTAGGCATCTAGGATCCTTCCTCCCTAGCCTGACTGGATTCTCCTACGTTAGCCATCCTGTCAACCAAATTTTAAGTTTTAATTACTAATCATTACTACTCGACACTCACAAGCACATAAGTTATAATCACATAAGCACATAAGTGTTTTATTACTTCTTTCTTAAAACTCGATAAGAGTTTATCACCACTATCTTTTCAAAGGTTACTTCCTAAGGCTTTTTTCCCACCTAAGGTTCATAACCTAAGGCTTTGATACCAACCTGTGAAACCCCCAAATCTAGGTACTTCATTCCAACAAGATTGGTGTTCACTTTCCATTCATTCATACTATGTACCCAAATATTATAAAATTAAATCATAAATCCTCCCTATAAAAGGGTTACATCATTAAATTCAAAATATCCTAGGTTGTCTAACCTTAAACATTAATCAAGTGCAAAATTAAAATATTTACATCACATCACTAAATAAAAAGTCTATCATTCATGACAATAAATAAAATTACAAGTCTTCATCACTTATACATTTTTCCCTTTTCTTTGCTAGTTGTAGGTTCGTCGACCTTCTCAACTCTAGTTGTAAAAATTATATTTATGCAAGAGTGAGCAAAACAAATGCTCACTGGATATAACAATGAATCAACAGGAGAATAATATTAACCGCCAATGAATAGGCTCATCAAAACTGAATAGTACTCTATCAATGATAACCAAAAACTGGAATCGAAATAAGAAATATATCTGAGGGTCATAAGACCACGAACTATGTCCACGATTACAAGTAATCTTTCAACTTTAACCTTAATAGTTATACTGTAGGGACTTCACGTACTTAGGGGGATCAGCCCTTCATACCATGTATTGTGCACAAACATCTTAACGCATTGCGTATCCCCTATAATAGGGTTGTTCTTCTTAGTTTTAGAGTACAAGTCCGCACCAAAGAAAGTTTGGTTTGGATAAGCTTTCAAGGGAAATTTAAAGTTTAACGATCATCAACTAGAGGACTAGTTAAATTATAATGTTTGATAACACAACAGCTGTTTAATAACAACATAGTATAGAACAATTGAGAATCATAGGTGCATTGACTATATACTAAACTCATGCTTGAAAATAACTAGAGAGCATAAGCATTAAATACAATGAATAAAATGATAAACCTTTACTTGGACAATAATAAGCTAAGGTTAGGATCTTATAATATTAGAAATGAAATTACTGAACATACATTAACTGATAGCAAGCTGAAAACTAAAAACTTGGTCAACATGGTAACAACTCATGCAAAGTAATAAAACAACTCAATAACAGAGACAAGAGTTCAAAAACTGCGTTCATTATACATGAATAGAACTTAAGAAACTTGCTTAACTATAAACAAGTTAGAATGAATCAACCATAATGAGAATTCCAATAAAATTAGAGTTAAAGCTTGCTCAACTGAAATTTAGGAACAAATGACTTGTTCAATAACAGTTTAAGATAGGAAACTTGCTCAATCATAAGAATAAAGTTGCACGATGTAATAATAGAACTAGCTTAACGAAAGTATAGAGTTAGAAAGCTTGCCTCGAGCGTAAGCTATAATATTAAAACTCATGTTCACCTACACATAGTATTAGAACCACAATACCTATTAAATATACTAAATACCATAACATATACATTTCTAGTTAAACTTGTTATTTCAGTACAAGTCTTACATTACCATTTACATTTCAAAAATTCCAAGTGTTGACTTCACAACACTTATCTAACATTCATTGCGTATACTCAGTAATCACATAACGCGTTCGTAATTTAATAATCATTTTTACAACTTTAAATTTACTAACCACATAACACGACTCTGTTTTAACTTTGTTGCTACATGTTTATTATACTAACACATCATTAGACCAAGGTATGTTACTATCCTAGAACTGCAGCTAGACAGTGAGAAGTCACCGTCTTAGGGCCGAGGTATATGGCGTAAACTGCGCCATACACAAGCACAGGACCGGCGTAGAGTTTGCTTGGCAGTAGTCATGCGCCATTTTGGTCTTGGCACCGGCCTAGCAACTCTTGCCTACGCTAAAGGCACGCATGTAACCGAGCAAAGATGAACAATAGTCGACTTTAGCCCAACTAACACGAATTTCACCCACTAAACAGTAATATTAACACATACAATTGGTATAAACTATTACAAACATGTTTTTCCAACATATTCAACCAATTAGAACAATTTAACAACAACTTAAGCTAGTTTAATTTCTTAAATTTCATGTTTTCATATAAAAACTCAATTTTTTGACATCCTTCACAAAAATCATCACTGTGATTACAATTCTACACTGAATCACTTCGTTCAAACTACGTTCTCTTCATTTCTTAACGAACTAGCATAAACAATACTCAATTTACAGTTTATCATACTAATTGACCACTAAAATTGGTACTTTCATAAGCTACAAGAGAAAATAAATACTGTCATTACTTTTCTTCCTTTTTTAACTGTAAGTAGCATAGCAAATTTTTGTTTACATACAAACTCAACCATCACAACACGTATAATCACAAGTAACCAATTGTATAGCAACAATTCGTAAAGATGAAATTCATAGAACATGAAATTTTTGCTATAAACTCATATATGCATATACATACATATATATATATATAATACTAAGGTTTAGATAAAATACCTTCACTTAGCTTGTAATGCTTGCTAAAATCGCTGGAAATTGCTTTGGAATTCCTTAAGTTCTCTCTCAATTCTCTCAACTCTCTCTGTAATCTTAGGCTTAACAAAACTAGAATGTGTATAACCCTAAAACTGATAACCAAGTGTAAAGATAAAAACTAATACACGTACTTAATATAACATCAGTTACAAACTATTAACGTATATGTTATAATTATATTATATTTATTATTTTATTTATATTATTTAAAATTCAAAAATCAAAAATCAAAAATCCAAAAGCCATAAGGCTTTGTTTGGCAATACCCTTTAAAAACTAAAGACTAAATATATTTAAGCCTTGTTTGGTCATAACTAATTTAAACTCCTTTAATTTTATTTTAATAAACCATTTAGTTTATAATTTATAATCACATATTATTTATTTGGATTTTCATATCCAACATTAATCAAATAAATTAGTTTTCACATATTATATTTTAAATAAATTTTCCACTTAAACAATTATCACAAAATTATAATTTCATTATAAATTTTATTTAATAACTTAACATATCATTTTAAATTATTAAATCAAAACAACAATATAACATCTCATGTTATATTACAACTCTCAAAATTATAAATTCAATTAATTTTGAATATTATTTATTCATAAATATTTAGTAACAACAACCACATCAAATAAAATATTTATTCAACAATAAACACCTCAAATAAATATTTATAATTCAATAAATATTTAAAATTAAAATTTGAAATTTCAGATTGTTGTAGCCCGCCTCATGGCATCCAAGTTGAGAGAGATACATTGAACAAGTATGGTCGTCCCCTGTTGGGATGTACTATTAAACCTAAATTGGGGTTATCTACTGAAAACTACGGTAGAGCGGTTTAGGAATGTCTCCGTGGTGGACTTTATTTTACCAAAGACGATGAGAACGTGAACTCACAACCATTTATGCGTTGGAGAGATCGTTTCTTATTTTGTGCCGAAGTACTTTATAAAGCACAAGCTGAAACAGGTGAAATCAAAGGGCATTACTTGAATGCTACTACGAGTACATGCGAAGACATGATGAAAAAGGCTGTATTCGCCAGAGAATTGGGAGTTCCTATCGTAATGCATGATTATATAACATGGGGATTCACTGCAAATACTATATTGGCTCATTATTGTCGAGATAATGGCCTACTTCTTCACATCCACAACAAGAATGCATGCAGCTTATTGATGACGTAAGAATCATGGTATGCACTTTCGTGTACTAGCTAAAGAGTTACGTATGCACTGGTGGAGATAATATACACTCGATCACCGTAGTAGATAAACTTGAAGGGAAAGAGACATCACTTTGGGCTTTGTTGATTTCTTTGCGTGATGATTTCATTGAAAAAGATCAAGTCGCGGTATTTATTTCACCCAAGATTGGGTCTCTCTACCAGGTGTTCTGCCCGTGGCTTCGGGGGGTATTCACGTTTGGCATATGCCTACTCTGACCTAAAGGGTTTCAGCACATAAAACGCAGCAAAAATAAACAATTGAAATACAATTGCGAAACCCTAAAATAGGATCCATGCAAAAAACAAATTAATTCAGTGGTTAGAAATTATACTGATTATTAAAGCTAGAATCGATGCGATCGAATCTCCAACGAAATTCAAATGAGTCATGTCTCTACGGTATCCACACGAACGCCCCGTGAATTGTCGTACGATCGGCAGAAAAAGGAACCGTGGTACTAGCCACCAAGGATGAGGATTTTTTTCGAAACTATTTTCTCTAGTCTCTCTCTAAGAGCGGCTAAGGTTTTTATTTTTGATGTAAGTCCTAAAATGGCTGATATATATCATATATATAGCAGTTAGGAGGAATTAATCAAAACCTAATATAATTAAAATCCAAATTTATATATATATATATATATATATATATCTTAATTAAGTCTTACTTAATTAATATACATATATACAAATTATCCTTTTAATTTAAATTAAGTGATTTAAAATACTATCAATCATATTGATATATTTAAATCCTTATAATTTAAATTAATTCCCTTTTAAATTACATTCTATGTGTGTGACCTTATAGGTTATTATTACATTGGCAATAATTTTAAAATCATACTATAAAATTATAAACAGTGAGTGGCATCTAGTAATGCATCACTGCTACCCAAGTAATAATAAGATTGATGATTCGATGTAACCTTTTCGTGGCCAATGTTTCAATGTAATTTAATCCTTTTAACCTTAATATCCTAGATTAAACTCGAGTCATGTAATGTGTCATACTCTTCATATTTAAGCATAGCCATGCATTTCATAGTCCTATTCAATCAAGAGGCCTATGGATATCACCCCTAATACATAGGAGGGTTAAATTCCATCTAGATCACTCATATTCCTCACACGATTCATGATGTACCCAATAATCACCTTTATGGTCCACCCTATTAAAGGTGACCTTCGATGATATCAAAGAACATAAATTCCCGTGTAGTAATATAGTGATTTCAGGTCGGAGGATCATTACATCATTGTCACTATGAGAATCGCTAATGACACTTCGCATAATGCTCCATATAGAATTCTCATGGTGGGTCTGTCCAGTACATCATTCTCTAACATTTACTTATGCATTGACTTAATATCTCATATATATATGACCAATGAGATTTGGTCATTAGTCAATCCACATACTAGTTGTTGGTTGGAAAACCGATCACTAATCACGTGCAAGTATACGCGGTCTAACGAGTAATACAGTGATAAGGAAAGTGTCGAACCCACGAGGAACCATCACTAATATTTACCAAGTACCGACTTTGTATCGCTAAAGTCTTATTCTAACAACAATAAATGGAAGTGTGATTAATCTAAGTATAACTAATTATCAAAGCAAGTAAATGGATAATGAATGGTAATCAAAGGAATTACAAGCTAAGGTTACAACTTCACCCCACACATGCATTCTATCGAACACCTGACGTGCTATGCTTCATCAAACTTCCTACCCTTCTCTCTTTGGTCTTAATGGTCACGACAATTTGTTGACCGAGAACACACAAGTGCTCATACATCTCTGTCGAGGTATGCACAAATATATCCCTTCCAGATCCACCTGATAGGGAATAGAACAGAAAAGAACGTCCAAGCTAGATTCAATCCTACACATGTCTATGCGAATTAATCATAACAAGGAATTAAGCATAAGTTCTCAAATAGGTCACACGTGGTGTAGAGATATATGTCTATTCTATGCACAACTTATGTAGTCGAAACCCATATTCACATGGCAATATATTACGGTATAAATTTACAATCCTTCTTTCAATATCATGTAAATTACCAAAATCATCACTAATGACCTAGCGAGAATCATTAAGCATAAATATGTTGAACCAAATCATATGGTGCCAACCAAATAGATAAGATAGTCAATTGAAATAATAAAGGGTTCCATTATAACCTTAGAGCAAATACTCAGTTCATAGATATTGAACAAAATATAAGTAGCAATAAAGACAACATTTATGGATTACAAAATCAAAGAAAATAAATGGATAAGAAGAAACTCTGTCAAAGCCCTTCAATCTCCAAGCATTCCGCTCAAATCAAGCTTTCCAATCTGTGTAGCTCATTGCTCCTGTTGCTCTAAGGAAAACCCAAACTTTTCCCTAATCTATATTTACAGACATTTACTAAGAACTAGAGAGAGAAATATAAAAGAAGAGGAAAAACTAAACTAAACTAAGCTATGTTATTTTTCTGATCTTAGATATAAGATATGTGGTATACAAAGGCTCTCTTTCCTTATATATCCGTCTCTGTCCTTTGCTAGGTCAAGCCAAGGCCTTCTCTGCCTAGGCACCGGAGGTGGCACCACGACGCGCACAAATAACCTGTGGTTGGCGCTGCAACGCCATATTAGTATGAAAGACACGGAGCTCGTGTTGCAGCGTAAGATAAAGAGGTATTAGTGGGGCTGCAGCGCCATGATGACATTAGCTTGATATGGGGATGGTGCCGCAGCATGAGAATAACATTGGGCATTGGCGCTATTGCGCTAGTGTATTTGAAATGTCTGATTTGTCCCCCGAAAGCTTGGAAAAGAACTAATAAGCCCGACATTGCATCAGTTAAGCGCAATAAAACTATAATCATAAAAAATATAGAAAATCGACGAATTCAGGAAATTATTTAAGTCATAAAGTATCCGATTTACGGGCATAAATCCCACTCATCAAATACCCCCAAACTTAAGTCTTTGCTTGTCCTCAAGCAAACTATCTAACACAAAAATAACAGTAGTAAATTAACACACAAAAGGAATATAAAACTATATACTAGCATCGTGGCTACAAATTTCAATCATAGCTACTCCCAGAGAACAAGGCAAGCACAGACATGAGTAAGGATTCATTCTATTTCAAGCATAAAACTGTATTTTATCCATTCTATGTGTGTGTGTGGAGACCAACCGTCCTAACTAATCATAGCTCAAATACGTTCGCAGGGTCGATTGTTGATACTAATATGCACACTCCGAAACATAAGCATTCAACAAGCATTAAGAATAAGACACAAGTGCAGAAAAAGATCAAAAGACTTTAGCATGAAGACAGTAAAATCTGACTCGGTCAATCCTTAATTACATTAGGCTAATCAGAACTACCCATTAATGAGCTTTTGATCAGTGACTCCCAAGCCAGATGACTTTAGGGCACTAGGTGTAGAACACACCTAAGAATCTAGTAACTCAAGTAGCAAAGGCCACGTAATCAACATAAGCCAAATTAGACTTTACCAAAACCGAAGATTATTATGCGAGTGCATTTTATGCTCCATCTCAATATCGGTCATGCGTTTATGGGCGAGTGTGTTTTACGCTGCATCTCGACCCACGGCAAGACTTTTGATATTCAATCTTCTTATCTTTTATTTTTATATTTTTTTTATATATGTCAACATGCACGAATCCAAGATCCAAAACTGTATAAACGTCTAAGTCTTTTATTACCTTATAAAAATGAAAGTTTTTAAGAGTGAACAACTCTCAAAGCAATAAACATGCAAACTAAATTCAAAAAATAATTAGTTAACACAGTTGGTCGGTGTTTGCTAGAAGGATGGATCAATAACAGTCTCAACTTATCAACTAACAAACCCCTAGTTCATACATGCTTGACATGACTCTAAGAGAGACATACTCAATGCGCTTGTCATAGCCACAATCAAAAATTAATAATGTATAACACCCTTGCTTAATAGGAGCTCAAAATAGGGTAAAAAGGCCATTAACATGGCATAAGCATATAAATCTGTATAAGCCCCAAAAAGATGGCTATAAACCATGAACATGCTAATTATAATCAAGCATTAATAAATAATAACCAAAAACAGTTCATGACATCCATAATAATAAGAATTCAAAACATAAACCCGCAGTTCAAAATGACTACAACACAATACTGCAAATAAACAACAACAAAGTACTAAATATTCAACCTAACATGGCATTTGACAGAAATAAATAGATAATAACCCCAACATCCCCAAACTTAAGATGAACAATGCCCTCATTGCTAAATATATAACAATAGATACAAGAGGGCTTCCCTAAAGATCGCTCACTCAGCAGCGACATCGTCCTCGTCAGTTTCGACGGGCGGTGATGGTGGAGGGTATGGTGGGAGGCTCCGAGAACTGGTATGGTGTGAACTCAGCGTTCTTGCCACAATAGTTGGTGTAAATGCTCTGTATGGTGTTCACCAGATCAGCTTGGTACTGCATCACAATGTCCCGCCTCTGCGCCATTGGTACAATGTGCCTCTGCTGCCTCCAAGCCTCGACGTCTTGCTTTTGATGCAGCAAGGTGAGCGATGCCATGATGTCGGCTAGTAGTCCCTGTGCAGCTGTGCCGACTTCTAGACTGGCATCTAGACGTTGCGAGGGCTCGACCTCTGCTGTGGGAGGTGGCACAGTAGGTGGCCCGTATCCTTTGCCTCTGACTTGCGACTCAGCCCCGTCCCACACAATGTAGCGGGCAATGGTTGGATGGTCAATGACTGCCATGGGTGGCAAGACTATCTCCTCTGGCCCCCACTGAATACCTACTTACTTGCACAAGTGGGTGATCAGTGATGGATGTGGAAGTCCTGCAGCGATGTTGCTCTTGATTGCCTTCAGAATGGAGTCGTGCATAAGCACTCCAATATCTACATGCAGACCCGTGACATTGGTGAATAGCAGAATCGCCCTATCTTTCGTCATGTCACTCAGATGACGGGTCGGGATCATGTTGGCACATATGAAGCTGAACCACGCCTTCCCATAGTAACTAAGTGCTGAAGCCGGGAAACTGGTCTTTTCACTCATGTAGTCAGTTTTTTTCCACGTAATCCCGGGCATGCAGAGTCTCCTAATGATATCCTCGCGGTCATAGTTGCGGAGTCCCGGCTCCAGATAGTCCCTGCCCTGATAATTGGGTATCGCAATCAGTTCATTGATGGCTTGGCTTCCAAAAGCCATTAACTTCCCCCAAACTTGGACAACAGCAGGACCTTCGGGATTGACGTCCACATAAAACTACCAAACCACATATACAACGGCTGACCCAGGTGGTTTGGTGAAGTGGATCTAATTGCGCTCAAGTATCATGGTGGTTAGCTCACCATCCTTCTTGTCAGGCCTGAACCCTCGCTCAGGAATCAGATTTTGTGCGCCAAATGAGCTTTTGTACCTTTTCCATGCATCCTCATTGATAAACTTGGTTTTTTCCCAAGCCATTGGTGGTGCCGTGGACGACGATCCTCCCATACTAAGACGTTGCCTCTTTTGTGATATGTCCAAAATCTCAGTTGGTTTGATGCAAAAGTAGTCCTTAAGTATTGCCAAAATTACCCCAAACTTAGGCCAAATAAACCCAAACAATTGCCAATGTCAAACAGCCCAATTCAGTCAAATATTTGGTTCAAACAATTTCTCAAACACCTTGCGGGCGTCCTTAAGACCAAACTTGGACAGCCTTTGGTAGCAGAGCTCTAACCCGATTTTCGTCAGTGGATATCACACAAACAGATAACAAGAATTTCACAAAACCACAATAAAACCAAAAATATTCTACTTGAGTGAAATCTAGCAAAAAATACCTTGAGTTGCAAACCCTAGGTGAGAAATCAAGTGGTGACAAACTCTGACAAGCAATCGATGGAGTCTCTTGGTTTGTTAGGGTAGTTTGAGATGAGAACCTGTGACACCCCCAAATCCAGGTACTTCATTTCAACAGGATTTGGTGTTCACTTAATCAAACATTCATATCTAACTACCCAATAATAATAAAATTGAATAATAAAGCCTTCCTATTGAAGGGTTACATTAATAAAAATTTCCCAGGTTGTTTAACCTTTAAATACAATCATTTGAATGCGGAAAATAAATAAACTTCATTACAACCATTCAATTAAAATCTGATAATAAAATATCAACATAATACAAGTCTTCAATACTTGATCATCTTTCCTTTTCCCTTACTGGTGCTAGGTACATCAACCTTCTCATCCTTAACTGTAATAGTTATATAAGCAAGAGTGAGCAAACAAAGCTCACTTTAAACAACAATGAATAAAAATCTTTACAACAACTGTCAAATAAGAGGCTCGATAGAATTAAACAATGTGATTTATCAACATTCTGAAGTATATAACTGAGGGTCCTAAGACCACGAACTATGTCTATAGTTATAAGTAATTTTTTCAACTTAAACTTTAACAGTAATAAAACAATAGGGACTCCTCGTACTTAGGGGGATTAGCCCTTCGTACAATGTATTGTGCACAAACATTTCAACGCTAAGCGTAAATTAACCCTAATAATAGGGTTGTTCATCTCAGTATTTAGAGTACAAGTCCGTACCAAAGTGAGTTTGGTTTGGATACATTTCAAGGTAATTTGGAATTCAACGAACATCAACTAAGGATTAGTTGAATAAAATAAATAACATCATGCTATGGAATAATCATAACTGAATCGACATTGTAAATTAAAATCATGCTTTAGGAATAATCTAATAGCATACATATTGAATAACTATAACACACCTTGCTTGAACAATATTAAGCCAAGGTTATTTAGAATTGAATACTAAGCATGCATAACAATTTGAATGATAAAACTGTTCAACATTAGTATATGTAAATTTGCATGCTAAACAACAAGTTAATTACAAGAATAACTTGCTCAATATAAAAAAAAAATTTAGAAATCTTGCATCATTATATTGTAATCGAATTGGAAATAATAATTAGCTCAACAAGATAATAGATTTAGAGAACTTTCCTTGCTCGTAGGCTAAACCGAATAATTCGAATCACAATACCCTATATATATATATGTCATCATGACATAGTTAGTCACAACCACATTACATATATAACTAAGCACATTTATTATTTAAGATTTGATTTTTAATTACATAATCAAGTTACAAAACTAGTTAATTGTTAATAACATACTCATTCTTGGTATAAAAATACTAAAATCATAATTTAACAGTACTACTATTAACACATAACAACTCCTTCAGACTTTGTTTACAAAAATTACACTGTCTGACCATTCTGCTAACTCACGTTGCGGTGCCACAATTTATACTGTGGGTCGACGCTGCGGCGTGGTGATGGCACTGCGGCGTGAAACACAGGCCACTAAGTGGTGCTACGGCATGGCGTGGCGCAGTAAATGGCTCAAAAATATATCTTTAGTTAGGTGGCGTTAAGCGGCATCCTGCATCTACAGAACTTGACAACTAGCTTCGACAGCACAGATGAACAAAAATCCAATTTTGGCCTACAAGCAACTTTCTAACAGCCTAATTAACATGTAATTCATATAGAGACTTCATATAAACATAATTCAAAGACTCTTAACATGTTTCTACCCATAAAACAACATAAACAACCAATTTAAAACATCCAATTTTACTATTTTTTTTGATAAAACCTCACTTTTTGGTGTTTTCAATTAAAATCAACACTGTGATTTTGTTTTTCAACCAAAACAGTTAATTTAAAATACTTTGTTTATGATTATACATACTCTTTCAAATTCAATAGTCAATCATCAATTTAACAACTAATTAAACCTTAATTTTACCTTAAGCTAAACTATATTCATATTAACTCACTATAATATAGTTTTCTTCATAAATTACATACATATCATAAATTCATTGACTATACTCATATATAAACTTATGAAAATAGTTTCACAACACTAGTTTATCATATAAAGCCACATAAAATCAAACAATTTATCCTTTAACAAGAATTTTATAGAGAATTAAGGAAGAGAAAACCAAAATTTTAAAAACTTAAAAAGGCAGGATGATACCTTGTTTTAGAAGATGATTCTTTTCTCTTTGATCAACAAGCTTTTCTCCAACTTCACTCTCAAATTCTCTAGGATTCTCTCAAGTTTTTCTCTCACTTTTCTTCTTCTCTTCTTCTTCTTCCTCTAAGTCTTTCTTCCTAACTCTAACTAACGTACTAACAAAAATATAACGTATATAATATAATATGTAATAATTGTATAATATAATTATATCAATTAACTGACATCAGTTTCTTTTTTTTTGAAAACTCAAAAGCCATAAGGCTTGTTTGGCTAACTAACTAAAAAATAACCCATTAACTCTTACACCTTGTTTGGTAAAACACATTTAAAATAAATACTTAATATGCATTAAACCTTGTTTGCCAAAACTGAATTAAACTCCTTTAATTTATTTTAATAACTCCTTTATAGAAGGTTATTTGTCACACTTTTATTTAATTAATTTTTTCAAAAATCAATTAAATTAATTCTAATAACAATTTATTAAATCACTTTAACACATAAATCAATACCACAAAATTATAATTTTCTTTATAATTATAACTTTATTTAATCCACTAACACATCCTTTTAATTACAAATTAAAATTTAAATATAATAATTTATTTAATCAAAACTCTCTAACTTAATAATTAAATTAAATTAGAATATACTAATTAATTTTCTTAATTATTTACTTAACAAATAATTAACCAAATCAAATCAAATTTGAATAATTATTTATTCAATAATAAACACATCCATTAAATACTTATATAATTCAATAAATATTTAATATTACAATTTAAAAAATTCTGGAATGTTACATCATTCCCTCCTTACAAGGATTCTGTCCTCAAAATCATAATTCAAACAACTCATTCGTCACATTCTCCCCTACTTACAAAGATTCTGTCCTAAGAATTGAAGACATAGATTAAACAAATAACTCAGGGTAATTCTTCATCATTTCAGCTTCGAGTTCCCACGTAACCTCTTCGACATTATGGTTCCTCCATATTACCTTCACAGAAGGTATCACCTTATTCCTAAGCACTTGTTCTTTCCTGTCGTCTATCTGGATATGAACCTCTTCATAGGACAAGTCTTTCTCAAACAGCAATGGTTCATACTCAATCACGTGCTTGTAATCAGATTTATACGGTCGTAACACCGAAACGTGAAAAACATTATGAATGTTTTGCAATTCTGGAGGTAGAGCTACCTCGTAAGCCACCTCTCCAACTTTTCGCAACACTTTGAAGGGTCCAATAAACCTAGGGCTTAGTTTTCCCTTTTTATTGAACCAAATTTTTTCCTTGCAAGGAGAAACTTTTAGGAATACATAATTTCCTACGTCGAATGCACGATCTTGTCTGTGTTGATCAACATATTTCTTTTGTCTATCTTGAGCAGCTATCAATCTTTTTCTGATGAGTTTGACAACCTCAGTAGTTTGTTGTACCAGTTTTGGTCGTAACAGTTGACGTTCACCGACTTCATCCCAGAACAGTGGAGTTCTGCACCTCCTATCGTATAATGCTTTGTAAGGCGACATGCCAATGCTTGCATGGTAACTGTTATTGTAGGCAAATTCCACCAATGATAATTGTTCATCCCAGCTTCCTTTGAAATCTATGACGCATGCTCTCAACATATCTTCTAATGTCTGGATTATTCATTAACTTTGGCCATTTGTTTGGGGATGATATGCCGTACTCATTCGCAACTGTGTTCCCATACATTCTTGTAGTCTCTTCCAGAAGTTTGATGTGAATCTCATATCTCTATTTGACACAATTGACACTGGAACTCCATGTCTCGTCACGATCTCTTTAACATATAGTTTTGCCAGCTGATCAAGATTGAATTTAATCTTTATTGGCAAAAAGTGTGCAAATTTTGTCAATCTGTCCACTATCACCCATATCGCATCGTATCCTTTCTGAGTCGTTGGAAGACCTACCACAAAATCCATTGTGATATGTTCCCATTTCCATTCCGGTATCTCTAACGGTTGAAGTAATCCGCTTGGCCTTTGATGCTCGGCCTTGACTCTCTGGCATGTTAAGCACTTTGCAACGCATTCTGTAACGTCTTTTTTCATATTTGGCCACCAAAAATGTCACCGCAAATCTTGATACATATTCGTACTTTCTAGATGAATCGAATATCTCGAGTTATGAGCTTCGGTTAAGATGTCTTCTTTAATATCTGGTACTGCTGGAACCCAGATTTGTCCCTCAAATCTCAGCATTCCCTCGGTAACAACCTAGTATAATTTTGCATCAGATTCTTTTGGAATTTTGATTTCCAACTCTAACCTTGCCATTGCTGAAATAAGCTCCTCCTTATCAGTTAATAACATCAACTTTTCTCTGCCTTTCCTACTCAAGGCATCTGCAACCACGTTTGCTTTGCCTGGATGATAAAAGATCTCATAATCATAATCCTTTATTAACTTCATCCACCTCCTTTGACGCATGTTCAGGTCTTTCTGAGTGAAAATAGACTTCAGACTCTTATGGTCTGTGTAGATCTCATATTTCTCTCCATAGAGATAGTGTCTCCATATTTTCAAATCAAACACAGCCGCCGCCAACTCTAAATCATGAGTCGGATACCCTTTTTCGTAGTCTTTCAATTATCTTGATGCATACGCGATGACTTTGTCGTTCTGCATAAGGACACATCCTAATCCCTTGTGTGAACGTCACTCTACACCACAAAATTTCCTGTATTATCTGGTAATGATAACACAGGTGCCATACTTAACTTCTTTTTTAATTCTTGGAAGCTTTCTTCACACTTCGTCGTCCAAATTTTTTTTACAGATTTCCTCGTCAAATTTGTCAACGGAGTGGCAATCTTGGAGAAATCCTGGATAAACCGTCTGTAATACCCTGCCAATCCCAAGAAACTTCTTACTTCTGATGGAGTTCTTGGTTGTTCCCAATTTATCACAGCTTCGACCTTTGATGAATCCACTGAAATTCCATCCTTCTCAATTACGTGCCCAAGAAATTGTACACGTTCTAACCAGAATTCACATTTAGAGAATTTTGCGTACAACTTTTCCTTTCTTAGCGTCTCCAGCGTTAGACGTAAGTGTTCCATGTGTTCTTCTTGAGTTCAAGAGTACACCAGAATATCGTCAATAAACACCACCACAAACTTGTCTAAAAATTGTTTAAACACCCTATTCATCAAATCCATGAACGCTGCAGGGGTGTTTGTCAAACCAAAAGGCATCACCAAAAATTCATAATGTCCATACCGAGTTCGAAATGTCGTCTTTGGTACATCTTCCTTCCTTACTTTTAGTTGATGATACCCACTTCTCAAATCTATTTTTGAGAAATATCTAGCACCCTTCAACTGGTCAAACAAATCATCTATTATCGGCAATGAGTACTTGTTCTTAATAGTGACTTTGATTAACTCCCTATAATCAATGCAAAGATGCATTGACCCATCCTTCTTCTTTACGAATAACACCGGTGCTCCCCACGGTGACACACTCGGCTGAATGTATTTCTTGTCCAACAGCTCCTGCAGTTGTACCATCAGTTCCTTCATCTCCACCGAAGCCATTCTGTACGGGGCTTTCGATATCAGAATGGTTCTTGGCGCTAAGTCTATCACGAACTCGATTTCTCTATCAGGCGAAAGTCCTGGCAAATCCTCCGGAAACACGTCCACAAATTCCCTAACCACTGGTATTTCTTCCAGTTTCACACCCTTCTTCTGAGTATCGACTATGTAGGCTAAATAACCCAAACAGCCTTGACTCAACAACTTCTTGGCCTACATAAACGTCAGACATCTCATTTGTCTAGGTGATTTGCTACCATTGAAAACTACCTTTGATGGAGTCATAAGGTTTACACATTTCTTTTGGCAATCAATTATCGCTCCACAATTGAATAACCAATCCATTCCCAAAATAACATCAAACTCTCCAAGCCTAATCAGAATTAAATTTACCATCATAATATTTCCCTTAATATTCACCCTATAGTTATTGTATACGAACCTAACATGAATTACTTCCTTATTCGCAATTTCTATGTTTAAAGGGAAATTCAATTCTTCACTAGGCAACCACGCATATTACTGTACTTTTACTACTGGGTAGTTCAACAGTTTTAACAATAACACCTCCGCAGTTATTTATAAAATATTTTTTTTCGTTTTCTCAATCCGACAATAATTCCATTGTGGGGTCCACCAATGATTGTGCCGTTGTACGAATATTCCCGACAAAAAGAATATTCCACGACCAATCGAATATTTTATAACAACTTGCATACTTAGCAAAATTTATAAATATTATCCACAACTATAACATTATATCAATTTCATTCCATAATATTCAAAAATGATATTTATAGAAAAATCATCTTTATTAAAAAAAAAGTTGGGGTCTTACAACCTCCCTTCTTATGAAATTTAAGCCCTCGAAATTAGAAATGCGATACTGGTATGTCAAAGAGGTAAGGATACCTTGATTTCATTTGATTCTAACTCCCAGGTCATTTCCTCAATATCGTGGTTCCTCCACAAAACTTTGACTTGAGGTATAACCTTGGAGCGTAGAATATGCTCCCTTTTTATCCAAGATTTTAACAGGAACTTCCTCATATATTAAATCTTCCGCTATTTCATCCGGTTCTAACTCAATAATGTGGTTCGGGTCTTTCACATATTTACGTAACATAGATATGTGGAAAACATTATGAACACGAGACATACTCGGCGGTAAAGTGAGTCTATAGGCCACTGTTCCTACTCTTTCGAAGATTAAAAATGGGCCAATGAATCGAGGATTGAGCTTTCCTCTCTTTCTGAATCTCGTAACTCCTTTCCATGGACCAACACGTAACAACATATGATCTCCAATATCGAATTCCACGTCCTTTCGATGAAGATCAACATAACTCTTTTGTCGGTCTAGTGAGGTTTTTATACTTTGTCGGATCGTTTGAATCTTTTCCGTAGTCATACATACCAACTCTGGTCCCAACAACGTTGCTTCACCCACCTCATCCCAAAGACATCTTTGGAAGCGACACTTTCTTCCATACTGGCGCTTGAATGGAGCCATGCGATACTTGTTTGATAAGCGTTGTTGTATGAAAACTCCACTGCCAGTAGAACTTGTCCCAACTTCCTTGAAGTCAAGGACACGAGTCTTAATAAATCTTCAAGAGTTTGAATAGTCCTCTCGATTGTCCATCCGTCTGAGGATGATATGCCGAACGAAATCATAAATCTGTGCCCATAGCTTTTTGCAAACTAACCCAAAATCTTGAAGTGAATCTTGGGTCTCGATCAGAAACTATGGATATTGGCATACCATGCAATCTTAAAATCTCATTTATATACATACTAGCAAGACGTTCAAGTGTATAAGTTTCTCGTATCGGTAAGAAATGAGCAGACTTTGTCAATCTTTCAACAATGACCCAAATCGCATCTATGCCTTGAGAAACCTTGGGAAGACTAGTAATGAAATCCATGTTAATGTGCTCCCACTTCCATTCTGGAATTTCAAGTGGTTGCAATGGACCTTTTGGCACTTGATGCTCTGCCTTGACTCGTTGACAAGTTAGACACCTTGAGATAAACAATGCTATCTCTCTCTTCATATTGCTCCACCAAAATGTATGACGAAAATCACGATACATTTTGGTACTCCCAGGATGGATTGCAAATGGTGTGTTGTGCGCCTCCATCATGATTCTATACTTTAAATCAGGGTTGTTAGGAACACAAAGTTTGGAGTTGACTCGAAGTATTCCTTCTTCATTGATTCTTGCTTCCGGCATAACACCTTCTTGCACTTTCTTCCTCATACGCGCATCGGCTCTGGAGTCATAGCTTGAGCGACTTTAACTTTATCAATTAAAGTCGATTCTACTTTCGTATATTCGCCATCATCACATGGGTCCTGAGAGTCTTTAACTCTATCTCCATCCTTTGCAAGTCACACAAAAATGGGCCTTTGCGTTGTCAATATCGGCTTTCGTACCCATATATGATCTTACTACTCGATGTATGCCACTACCACGTTAAACTTTTCGAGGATGGTATTGGATGGTATGATCATAATCTTTCAGCGATTAAAGCCAACGTCGTTGTCGCATGTTGAGTTCCTTTTGAGTAAAGAAATATTTGAGGCTTTCATGATCCAGTAAAGATCTCCACTTTTTCCCCATACAAGTAATGTCTCCAAATCTTTAGTGCAAAAAGCATTTGTTGCGACTCTAGATCATGAGTAGGATAATTCCTCTCATATTCTTTGAGTTGTCGAGAGGCATAAACTATGACTTTCCCATGTTGCATGAGAACACATCCTAACCCTTTGCAGAAGCATCATTTGTAGATGACAAATCCCTCTGAGCGAGATGGTATTGTCGAGCAGTCTTTGAAATGAGTCTCTCTTGAGTTCTTGAAAACTCTTCTCACATTCCTCGTTCAACCAAATTTTGTATCTTTTGGTCGGGTGTGAGTTAGTGGAGTAGCGATTAGAAAACACTTCTCTGAATCTCTAATAATAACCCGGCTAAGCCGAAAAGCTACGTGCTTGATCATTTGATTTAGGTTGCTCCCGACTTGGAATAGCTTCAATCTTTGCTGGGTCAACAAATATTCCATGACTTGATACTACGTGCCCAAGGAATGCTACTTCCTCAAGCCAGAACTTGCATTTCTTCAACTTGGCATAAAGCTTGTTTTCATGAAGCTTTTGGATTATCAGCCTCGAGTGTTGCTCATGAACTTCACGGCTTTTAGAATAAATAAGGATGTCAACAATGGAGACGACTACAAAGTGATCTAAATAATCCTTGAATACTCGTTTCATCATATCCATGAAGGTAGCAGAAGCATTAGTCAATCCAAAAGACATGACTAGGAATTCATAATGCCCGTACAGAGTTCTGAAAACCGTTTTTAGAATGTCAACGGTTCTAATCTTCAATTGGTGATATCCGGAACGAAGATCAATCTTTGAAAAGAATTTGGCGCCTTGCAACTGGTCAAACAGGTCATCAATACGTGGCAATGGGTACCTATTTTTGATGGTGACATGGTTCAACTCTCGATAATCAATACAAAGTTGCATACTCCCATCTTTCTTTTTCACGAATAGAATAGGAGCACCCCAAGGAGAAATACTTGGAAGAATAAAGCCAATGTCTAACAATTCCTGTAGTTGGGTCTATAACTCATGAAGTTCAATAGGAGCCATTCTATATGGGACTTTGGAAATAGGTTTTGTACCAGGTTCAAGGTCGATACAAAATTAAATTTCACGCTCTGGGGGTAGGCCAGGAAGTTCTTCAGAGAATACGTCAGGAAATTCATTAATAATAGAAATATCATTTAAAACTGCCGTATTTTAGTTTAGATCCGTGACATGAGCTAAGAAAGCTTGACATCCATTTTTCAATAAACAAATAGCTTTATGGCTTGAGATGAGCGGATGATTGATTTTAATGGTTTGGTTGCTTGAATTTGCATAATAGGTTGGTTAGGAATATGAAAGCTAACAAACTTACGAAAACAATCGATTTTTGCATGATGAGTAGTTAACCAATCAATCCTAAATTACGTCAAATGTAAGTAATTTCAATGAAATAAGATCGACGAGGTAATGTGAGGATCTGGATTTGAACCGAACAAGACTTATAAATAGTTGATGTAATGAAGGTTTCTCCCGATGGAGTTTCAATGACTAAGTCGAAGTCAATTTCTCGGTCGATTTTAAGCGTTGGCGCAAGTAGGAGAAATAAAAGAATGGGTAGAACCATTATCAAATAAGGTATATACTTATTTAGAGTTTATGATAAGCTTACACGTGATGACCTCATTCGGGTTCCTTGCTTTCTGGGAAGTCACGACAAACACTCTCCCTTGCACTACTGGGTTTGACTTTTCTAGGACGACCTTTGGTGCCTCCTTCCCAGCTGGACTTGTCTTCGGTGAACGACAAAATCGAGCTAGGTGTCCTTCTCTTCCATAATTGTAACATGCTTTGGATGGCATCGCGCAGTTTGGACTGATATGTCCCCCCCTTCACATTTGAAGCATATAATAGGTGGTCTTTCTCCTTCCTTAACAACGGGTGATGGTGCTGACGTCTTTCCATCATTGTTGAATCTCCTCTTCTTGAAATATCCATTCTTATTGTTTTGGCCACGATTACCACCAAAGTGGTTACCATTTCTGGCATGTTGATTCCTTCACGCTAATTGTCACGCTTGATGTTGCTATCACTAGTATTATCATTTTATTGCGGATTTTAACTTTCTCTGTTTTGGTTGGGTTGACTCATTATCGCGTTCAATAAGCTTTAGAGCCCTATTAACAACTGTCGAATACAAACATAGTTTATGAGAGAGATAAGATATTAGCAATTATCCTACTCATGATCTATAGTTAGCGTAGCTTGTTTTCACACTTAAAATTTGGAGGCATCACTTGTATGGGGAGAAAGTGGAGATTTTTATGGATTATAAAAGCCTCAAATATTTCTTCACTCAAAAGGAACTCAACATGCGACAACGACGTTGGCTTGAACTGTTGAAAGATTATGACTATACCATCCAATACCATCCTAGAAAAGCGAACGTGGTAGCTGACGCATTGAGTAGAAGATCATATTCGGGTACGAGTACAATATTGACAACACAAAGGCCCATTTTGTGTGACTTGCAAAGGATGGAGATAGAGTTAAAGACTCCATGGACCCATGTGATGATGGTGAATATTCAAGTAGAACTGACTTTAATTGATAAAGTTAAAGCTGCTCAAGCTACGCACTGAGTCGATGCGCATGAGGAAGAAAGTGCAAGAAGGTGCTACGTGAGCAAGAATCGATGAAGAAGGAATACTTTGAGTCAACTCCAGACTTTGTGTTTCTAACAACCCTGATTTAAAGTATAAAATCATGATGGAGGCGCACAACACACCATTTACAATCCATCCTAGGAGTACCAAAATGTATCGTGATCTTCGTCATACATTTTGGTGGAGCAATATAAAGAGAGAGATAGCATTGTTTATCTCAAGGTGTCTAACTTGTCAATGAGTCAAGGCGGAGCATCAAGTACCAAAAGGTACATTGCAACCACTTGAAATTCTAGAACGGAAGTGAGAACACATTACCATGGATTTCGTTACTGGTCTTCCCAAAGTTTATCAAGGCATAGATGTAATTTGGGTCATTGTTGATAGATTGACCAAGTCTGCTCATTTCTTACCAATACGAGAAACTTATAAACTTGAACGTCTTGCTCGTATGTACATAAACGAGATTGTAAGACTGCATGGCATGCCAGTATCCATAGTTTCTGATCGAGACCCAAGATTCACTTCACGATCTTGGGTTAGTTTACAAAAAGCTATGGGCACAAATTTACGATTTAGTTTGGCATATCATCCTCAGACGGACGAACAATCAGAGAGGACTATTCAAACTCTTGAAGATTTATTAAGACTCTGTGTCCTTGACTTCAAGGGAAGTTGGGATAAGTTCTTATCATTGGTGGAGTTTTCCTACAACAATAGTTATCAAACAAGTATTGGCATGGCTCCATTCGAGGCGTTGTAGGGAAGAAAGTGTCGTTCTCCAGTATGCTGGGATAAGGTGGGTGAAGAAACGTTGTTGGGACCAGAGTTGGTACGTATGACTACGGAAAAGATTCAAACGATCCGACAACGTATAAAAACCTCACAAGATCGACAAAAGAGTTATGCTGATCTTCATCGAAAGGACGTTGAATTCGATATTGGAGATCATGTGTTGTTACGTGTTTCTCCGTGGAAAGGAGTTACGAGATTTGGAAATAGAGGAAAGCTCAATCCTCGATTTATCGGCCCATTTTTAATCCTCGATCGAGTAGGAACTGTGGCCTATAGACTCGCTTTTCCGCCAAGTATGTCTCGTGTTCATAATGTTTTTTACATATCCATGTTACGTAAATATGTGGAAGACCCGAACCACATTATTGAGTTAGAACCAGACGAAATAACGGAAGATTTGACGTATGAAGAGGTTCTTGTTCAAATCTTGGATAAGAAGGAACATATTCTTCGCTCCAAGGTTATACCTCAAGTCAAAGTTTTGTGGAGAAACCACGATGTTGAGGAAATGACCTGGGAGTTAGAATTTGAAATGAAATCAAGGTATCCTTACCTCTTCGACATACCAGGTACGTACCCTAATTTTGAGGGCGAAATTTCATAAGAAGAGGAGGTTGTAAGACCCCAACTTTTTTTAATATAGATGATTTTTCTATAAATATCAAATTGATATAATGTTATAGTTGTGGGTAATATTTATAAATTTTGCAAAGTACGCAAGTTGTTATATAATATTTGATTGGTCGGGGAATATTCGTTTTAACAGGGAATATTCGTGCAAGGGCACAATCATTGGTGGACCCCATAACGGAATTATTGTCTGATTGAGAAAATGACAAAAATATTTTATGAAAATAACGGCAGAAGTTTTTACCATTAACCGTTTGAAACACACGTGTTAAAAGTACATAATTATTCGCGTGGTCGCATAAGAGCACACTAAGATTGATTATTGATGCTTACGTGAAAAGTCACCAATTGTATTCAATTATTGTTGATATTTTATATATTGAGATGACAGAGTTATTAATATTATTATTTACAATATTAACGATGTCTAGAAGTTCTGCCAAGGAGAGGTTTGGTCACCTAATTGCGCGCCAATAGGGAGAAATCCTTATTGGAAAGTCCCCTCTTTCCTGGGAACAACCTAGTCGATTAATGATGTGAATAATAATAATGATGATGAGTTTTGTTTTATTAGTATTATTAATGTAATAAAACAGAAAAGTTTTTTTATATAAAACAGAATACTTTTATAAGGTTATTCATTTTATTAGACTATAAATAGAATATATAATATTCTATTATGCATAGTGTTCTACATAGTAAAATATTTTTATATAAAATGTAATACTTTTATAAATTTATTTATTTTATTAAACAATAATTAGAATATATTATATTTTATTATGCGTAGTGTCCGCATAGTGTTTTGCATAGTAAAATCTTTTTATATAAAAAGTAATACTTTTATAAAGTTATTCGTTTTATTAGATTATAAATAGAATATATTATATTTTATTTAAAAGATTTTGTTTTAAATCTGATCGTCTGCTTAAAAGTAAATCAATCTGGATTGCTCATGAATTAGTTACTATTCACCCATTCTTCTATAAATAGAAGCTCATTCCTTCATTATTTCTTACTTAATTATTTGAAACTCTAGAGAGAAACTATAGAGAGAAAGAAGAAAAGTGTTCTGCTACTTCACTACTCCTATATCCAGTACTCTTCTTTCTAAGGTAAGGGGTATTATTTCTTTCTCATTCATGAAGAGAACTTCTGTTATTCCATTTTTTTTCATTATATTGGAATAACCTGTCTATGTGAAGTACCGCATACATGGTAAAATTCTTCTGTATTCCATTTTTTTCATTATGTTGGAATAACCTGTCTATGCGAAGTACCGCATAAATGGTGAAATTCTTCTATTATTCTATTTTTTATTATTCTGTTGGAACATCCTGTCTGTGCGTTACGTATGACCTGGTTCCGTTATTTATTATTCTGTTAGAACATCCTGTCTGTGCATTTATGCATGACCTAGTTCCATTATTTATTATTATGTTGGAATAACCTATCTGTGCGGTCTATCGTATTCCTGGTGATTTTTTTTGTTATTCCATTATTTATTATACACAGTTGGTTAAAGTTTTAACTTCTATACTCCATGAAATTAGTGGAATATCTTTGATATTTGTACTTCATCCAGTATCTTTTCATGAAAATTTTCTTCTGAGCATTCTTGAGTTTTACTCTATAAAGACGTATCATGTTGACAATTTGGACGTTAATTGTTCTTGGATAAATTAATTCTTGAACTTGTTTTATTGAATTCTTATATCACTGTCATCATCCTCATGTTTATTTTAGTGTTGAAAGTCATATGTGGCCTGTAGTGTATAGATGGACTTGGTATGATTATGATCAGGGATTATTCGGTGTAATCATGACCGTAATGTTACAAATGATGTGGAAAAAGTCCTCATTGGCCCGTAGTGCATTGATGGATAGTTGTTGGCATGATCATGACCATTAATGAATACACGAATATCCTTGGCTCATAGTGCATGGATAATTTGTGGTCGTGATACTAAAGAATATCCTTGGCTGTAGTGCAGGGGTGATTCGATGATGTGGATTATTTATTAAGCTGAGTCTCAGCGATAAAAGCGATGAAAAACCTTTTAAATCATAAAAGATAGAAGATTCTCTACTTGACTCTTTAATGGATTGCTTGTTCCGCTGCAGTTAAACTTGATGTTTGTTATACTGTATCAGTTTAACACTATTGAAGGCTAAGGATAATTTATTCTGCTTTATCTTAGTCATAATATTTCTTATTGGGCTAGTTGAGCTCACCCTTTTGCTTTCATTGTTCTCTTCAGGGAATGAGAACGTGGCTGGGACTAGTCGGGGAACAGAGTGATGGTCCTAGATGGTGCACTAATAGTCCTCACTATTCTATGAAATAGTGTAATAATAAATGTAATGAGGACCCCATTGAGTGTGGATATTGTCTAGATGACAATATTTGTATTAAAACTCACAGCATATGTTTTGTCGTATTTTACACGACTGTTGTATAATTAGTTTGTATTTTTATTCAGTACCATGTATTTGGCGACTCAGAATAGGTGATGTATACCAATTTTGGGGGCGTCACAGTTTAACCTTTAAATACAATCATTCAAATGCGGAAAATAAATAAACTTCATTACAGCCATTCAATTAAAATCTGATAATAAAATATCAACATAATACAAGTCTTCAATACTTGTTCATATTTCATTTTCCCTTACTGGTGCTAGGTACATCAACCTTCTCATCCTTAACTGTAATAGTTATACAAGCAAGAATGAGCAAACAAAGCTCACTTGAAACAACAATGAATAAAAATCTTTACAACAACTGTCAAATAAGAGGCTCGATAGAATTAAACAATGTGATTTATCAACATTCTGATGTATATAACTGAGGGTCCTAAGACCACGAACTATGTCCATAGTTATAAGTAATTTTTTCAACTTAAACTTTAACAGTCATAAGACTATAGGGACTCCTCGTACTTAGGGGGATCAGCCCTTCGTACAATGTATTGTGCACAAATATTTCAACGCTAAGCATAAATTACCCCTAATAATAGGGTTGTTCATATCGGTATTTAGAGTACAAGTCCGCACCAAAGTGAGTTTGTTTTGGATACATTTCAAGGTAATTTGGAATTCAACGAACATCAACTAAGGATTAGTTGAACAAAATTAATAACATCATGCTATGGAATAATTATAACTGAATCGACATGGTAAATTAAAATCATGCTTTAGGAATAATCTAATAGCATACATATTGAATAACTATAACACACCTTGCTTGAACAATATTAAGCCAAGGTTATTTAGAATTGAATATTAAGCATGCATAGTAATTTGAACGATAAAACTATTCAACATTAGTATATATAAATTTGCATGCTAAACAACAAGTTAATTACAAGAATAACTTGCTCAATATCAAAATAAAGTTTAGAAATCTTGCATCATTATATTGTAATCGAATTGGAAACAATAATTGGCTTAATAAGATAATAGATTTAGAGAACTTGCCTTGCTCGTAGGCTAAACCGAACAATTCGAATCACAATACCCTATATATATGTCATCATGACATAGTTAGTCACTACCACATTACATACATAACTAAGTACATTCATCATGTAAGATTTGATTTTTAATCACATAATCAAGTTACAAAACTAGTTAATTGTTAATAACATGCTCATTCTTGGTATAGAAATACTGAATGTGACACCCCCAAATTTGGGTATCTTTCAACCCGACAGATGGTGTTATACTGTACTCATAACTATACAATCATTCCATTGAAATACAACATAATGAATGTAATTACTAACTTCTTATTACAATCAAAGTATAATCCTTCCCAGGTTCATAAACCAATTACATAGTTCGTTGTTCATAATGTATCATACATTCAAACATACTAGTCTATTACACGATGGTTAACAATCCATCTTAGCTTTGCCCTTATCTCTCATAGCTTTCTTAGTACATTCATCCTTAACTGTTTCCATATAATTCACGCAAGAAGTGAGCATAACAAGCTCAACAAGTTTAACAAAGGATAGCAATAATACCACAGTCGTGAATTATATGATAATTCATGAATAACTGAACAAATAGTTATGAAGTATTATGAAACCATAATACTTTAACATTTCATATCATCAATTCCCAAAGTATAGAGTAGATTAGGAATTCTGAACCAGTCGATAGACCATGAACAGTATCTTTCTATTTTCATACTTGAAAAAGATATCACAACAGTAAGGCTGTACATCCGCATTACTTACGAACACTTCTAGATGACCAGCCTATAGTACTCTATGTTGATCAACACTCATTTGTTAAACGTATTTACGTTTAACATTTGGCAAACTCACGTGCCCATTGAAATATCGATGAAAAATACTTTTATTTGTTCATAGACAAACCTTACCTTCACGTCCGTACCAATTACTTGGCATAGGATAGCGTTAACATTTCTATATAGAAAGATATGAATATCAATCAATCTATATCTTACGAGTAGTCTAGCCGAGTTAAATCTGACATTGACCCTTTCTTTAAAACTAGTCATGCAATTCAGTACAATGAATCACATAAAAGTTGGCTAACTTTAATGTCAGACAAGCGTTAAGAAAACTTGCCTTTCAATGTCTTCAAATAACTAAATCGACTGACCACAGCCTTTACAGAATCTACATGATATATTCACATAGCACACTGTAATTAGCTATCAAACAAATGTTCACATTGTTCCTGCCAACTTCTTTCTCTTCTATGTCTTAGTTAACTTAATACTAATAATAAAGTCAACTTGACTTATTACCCTTCATCCCGGCTTATTAATTAACTTACGTTATTAACCGGACTCTAACATCGTTGATAAAGTACCAACATGGTTTACCGATTAGGGTTCATCGATAACACGTATTGTTCCTCATTCATCACTTACGAACATGCATTCAATTCCTAAGTTCAATACCATATACCTTAGTATAGGTAGTATAGGAATAGCTTCAATACACTTATGAAGTGTACAAACATTACCCTTATAGATCTATGAACAATTGAAGTTTAAAACTTAAGTTTTCTATCAAAAGCCATGTACTCATGCCATGCATGCAATGGCATTTAGTTCAAGATCGGCGTCATGATGCCGCTTAGCGTTGGCTATGGCTTGGTCTCAAGGTCATGCGATGCGAGACTTTACTTAACAAATAATATGTATTTCCATTTATCAAGAGAAATACATCGTGTTTACAATATGCACACAACATTTAACACTATATGTCCGGCGCCAGCGGCTAGACCTCGATACCGAAAATTTCAACAGATGAAAAATTTTGTGAAATTCTCGGGCCATAAATTCTTCGTTATAGGTCACGTCATAAATGACATACTCTATGCGTTAATATAAGAATTCGACACTTTCGAATCCGATAACTCAAAATTCACTATTTAGTTCATTTTTAAAGCGTTCGTAAACGTTAATGAGCGTTCAATACTCGTTTTCTTCGTTTTAAGTCGGAATCCGGCGATTCTTGAACCCACAACTCTTAATTACCTTATCTCACGGGTTGACATCGAAAAACAACGTTTTCAGGTCTCAAGTCAACTTTTGACCTCCAATCCGAAATTTCAACATTTTCGACGTCTAACATCTATTTACGCAAAATTCGCCACAACTTCGTTACTAATGTTCTCTAAGCCAAATCACATGGAATACTCCATGGATTTCATATCTACATCCTAACCAAGGAAGATGCATATATTAACATATTGATGGAGTTCAATTGTTTATCAACAATCAATCTCAACAATCAATAATTTCATGATTTTTAAGCTATATTAAAAATTATAAAATCTATGATCTCATGACTTATAGAGATTTAATCTATGATAAGTCACTCTTATTCCACCATAAAAACCATACCCCACCCATCTATGATTCTCCATGATAAAAGAAAACCAAAAGAGATGAAAGTAGAAATAAGGAATATTACCTTAAGAACTCTTAAGTAATCTCTTGGAAAACTATAAGGCAAAGCTTCCAAGTGTATGATTTGGTTGAGTCTAGCTCTTTTTCTCTCTCAATAATCTAGGTTGGCAATTGAAAAACTCACAAAAGACCAACACTTGCTTTCTATTTATAGGCAATTGAAATGGAGGGCAATCTAGACATTACACTCCCACCTCCTTACTATTCACACTTGGTCACCAAATAAAAAGCTTGGTGACCAAGCATTAATCTTGCCTTGCACACCAAGGGCCAGTCCACCCTTGCCCATGGGTTATCCCCATGGGTTGCTCCATGGGTTTTACCCATTCGGTGACCCACCGGTTCGATCCACGGTTCGGTTTTCTTACATTGGGCTTACCCAATCTAATATTGGGCCTTGACCAATTAATTCCTTGGGCCTGCATAAACAATTGCTTGGACTAAACATAATCCAACTCAAATGAATTATCATTAAGTCTTAACTTAATTCCATAATACCAATCGTATTCTACACGTATAATTTACGTATTCTCTCTGTATAATACTAGTAGGATAATCGTATTGTACTTTGTATTAACTCATCGTATTATACGTAGATACTAGATAGTATCTTAATTGTATAACACACACTCTAACCATAACGCAATTCCTTCTACGCGTTTCATTTCCTTCTCAGAAATCAATATACTCAACCCTTAGGTTTTAAGTCCGCAGGCGAAAACTTTGTTTGCCATAAATGAAATTTTATCAGATATTCCATCTCATCTCGATATTTTATCATTACGCGTTTCTCAGAATTTCAAAATAATTCCCCAAACAGAAACGGATGAATAGTATTTTTATGGGAATTTCTCGAAAAACATTTATTTTCGTCTCAAAAATTTTAAACAATTAATTCTAGCACGTAGCCAGATTACTAACCATATAAACACATCATAGGTTATAGAACGACCTTCACATAGCTTACTCACAAAATAAATCAATTAAATTCATTTAATTCACATAATCAAATAAAAATTTAATTGTCATAAAAATCTGATTTTCTCGGGCATTACATTCTCTCCCCCTTATAAGGATTCTATCCCTAGAATCAAGCTTATAATTACATGAACAAATGAGGAAAATCTTCCTTCATTTTACTCTCGAGTTCCCACGTTGCTTCTTCAGCATTGTAGTTTCTCCATAACACCTTAACTGAAGGTATTACCTTATTTCTTAATACTTGTTCCTTTCTATCAATAATTTGAATCGAAAGTTCCTCATAGGATAAATCTTTCTCTATTTGGATAGATTCATACTCTATTACGTGTTTATAGTCCGATTTATAAGGACGCAACATAGACTCATGAAACACATTATGAATGCGTTCTATTTCTGGAGGTAAGGCTACTTCATAAGCCACCTCTCCTACCCTTCTTAAAATCTCAAAAGGTCCTACAAACCTTGGACTTAACTTCCCTTTCTTCCCAAAACGTATCTTCCCCTTCCAAGGCGATACTTTCGTAAAAGACAAAAGATCCTACATCAATTCTCTCTTTTCTCTATGAGGATCTCGCATACTTCTTCCCGCCTATCTTGGGTCAAGCTACCAATCGAAAGCACGATTATCTTCACCATGTCTGCTGTTTGCTGTACCATCTTAGGTCCCAACATCCGACGTTCACCGACCTCATCCCAACACAATGGAGTTCGGAACTTCCTTCCATACAACGCTTCGTAAGGCGGCATGCCTATCCTAGCGTGAAAACTATTGTTGTACGAAAATTCCACCAAGGGTAGATACTCGTCCCAACTCCCTTTAAAATCCATAACGCAAGATCTTAAAATATCTTCAAGCGTTTGAATTATCCGTTCACTCTGACCATCCGTGTGAGGATGATACGCCGTACTCAATCTTAACTGCGTTCCCATTTGCTCTTGCAAACTCCTCCAAAAGTTCGATGTGAATCGTGGATCACGATCTGACACAATCGAAACAGGTACTCCATGTCTGGAAATAATTTCCTTGACATACAGCTTAGCTAACCGATCTAGGTTATACCTAACTCCTATTGGTAGAAAATGAGCCAATTTCGTCAATCGATCCACTATCACCCAAATAACATCGTATCCTTTTCTTGTTGTTGGAAGTCCCACCACAAAATCCATTGTGATGTGCTCCCACTTCCACTCTGGAATTTCTAACGGTTGAAACAACCCACTCGATCCTTGGTGTTCAGCTTTAACTTTTTGACAAGTTAAGCACCTACTAACGTATTCTGCTATCTCCCTTTTCATGTTTGGCCATCAAAAGTTCTGACGAAGGTCTTGATACATCTTCGTACTACCGGGATGTATCAAGTACCTCGAACTATGAGCCTCCATCATTATTTCTTCCTTAAATTCAGAATCATAAACGAAGTAATCCCTCCTTATCGAGGTTATACCTAGTCTTTTCTTCATCTTCTACCCTCTTCTTCATCTGCTTGCATTCCTCGTTGCTCAATTGTACTCCCCTAACCCGTTCCACTATGGTCGGTTGGGTTTCCATGGAAAATAACATTTCCACTGCTTCCTCCGGTAACTTAACTTCTAGCTCCATTCTTGTCATCGCTGTTATCAACTCATTCTGAATAGTTAACATTGACAATTTCTCTCTACCCTCTCTACTTAACGCATCGGCTACTACATTTGCCTTCCCCAGATGATATAAAATATTACAGTCATAATCTTTTATCAACTCTAACCACCTTCTCTGTCTCATATTCAACTCCTTCCGTGTGAAGATATATTTCAGACTTTTATGGTTTGTGTATATCTCACACTTTTCACCATATAGATAATGCCTCCATATCTTCAAGGCAAAAACTATAACTGTCAATTCCAGATCATGAGTATGATAGACCTTCTCATAATCCTTTAATTGACGTGACGCATACGCAATGACCTTGCCATGCTGCATGAGCACGCAACCCAGTCCTTTATGCGAAGCATCGCTATACACTACAAAGTTTCCTGTATCGTCTGGTAAAGACAATACAGGTGCCTCACTTAACCTCTTCTTTAACTCCTGAAAACTGTTCTCACATTTTTCCATCCACACATACTTCACCGACTTTCTTGTCAGATTTGTCAACGGATTAGCTATTTTAGAAAAGTCCTGAATGAACCTTCTATAGTATCCCGCTAACCCCAGAAAACTTCGAACCTCGGTTGGCGTTTTTGGTTGCTCCCACTCATTAACTGCTTCTACTTTTGCTAGATCCACGGAAATGCCATCTTTATTAATAACATGTCCTAGAAACTGCACTCACTCGAGCCAAAATTCACACTTTATGAATTTTGCATACAACCTTTCTTTCCTTAGTGTTTCCAACACTATTCTTAAATGTTCGACATGATCTTCTGACGTCTTAGAATAGACTAGAATATCATCAATGAACACTACGACGAACTTGTCCAAATACTATTTGAACACTCTGTTCATCATATCTATAAATGCGGTTGGCGCATTAGTTAACCCAAATGACATTACCAAAAACTCGTAATGACCATAACGAGTTCTGAACGCCATCTTAGGTACATCCTCTTTTCTCAACTTTAACTGATGATACCCCGTGCACAAATCTATCTTAGAAAAATACTTTGCCCCTTTCAACTGATCAAATAGATCATCGATCCTGGGCAACATGTATTTATTCTTAATCGTTAACTTGTTCAACTCTTGATAGTCGATACAAAGTCTTAACGACCCATCCTTTTTCTTTATAAACAATACTGGTGCTTCCCAAGGAGATACACTCGGTTGAATGTACTTTCTGTCTAATAGTTCGTATAATTGAACCATTAGCTCTTTCATTTCAACTGGCGCCATCCGATATGGTGCCCTTGAAACTAGTGCCGTTCCCGGTAACAGATCAATTATAAACTCTACCTCCCTGTCTGGTAGAATACACGGTAATTCCTCTGGAAATACATCCGTGAACTCATGCACTATAGGTATTTGGTCCAAGGATGTTCCCACTCTTTGGGTATCCACAACATGGCACAAATAACCTACACACCCTTTTCTTAACATCTTACTAGCTTGTGTCATCGACAGACAACAAGAGTGTCTCGGTGATTTATTACTGAAGAACACTACCTTGGTTTTCTTAGAAAGCCGAAGGTTTACACTTTTCCTATGATAATCTATTATCGCCTTATGGTTAACCAACCAATCCATACCAAGAATTTCATCGAATTCTTTTAACCTTATCGGTACCAAATCTACCGATAACTTATTCCCTTTAATATCTATGCAACAATCCTTATGAATATGTCCAATGGGGATTATCTCTTCGTTTGCTACCTTAACGTCTAAAGGTATTGGTAACTTTTCAGGGATTAAACCTAATCGCTTAGCAAATTCACATGCTATAAAAGAACAAGTAGCACCCGAGTCAAATAGCACATAAGCATTTATCTCATTGACTAAAATGATACCTGCTACCACATCCGTTGATGCAACCGCATCTTGGATAGTCATATTAAACGTACGAGCCGAGGGTCTACCCACCGATGGTGTTGGTCCAGTAATGGCTAATTTACCACTACCAGAACCCTTATTTCCCTCTAAACCCTTCTTTGGCCAATTCTTTGCCATATGGTCCAATGACCCATAGACAAAACACCCCTGGTTCTTCTTAGGGTTAGGACAGTTGGGTGACAAATGCCCCTCCTGCCCATAATTGTAGCAGACTGATTTCCCTTTTAAACAGACTCCCATGTGAGTCTTTTCGCATGTCTTGCATGCCTCCGTCCTCCGCTTAGGATCTCCCTGTTTTACACCAGTATTCCCAGGGTTAAAACTCTTCCTCTTACGCAATTTGCTGCTTCCGCTGGCAACTTCAGCCTTACTACCTCCTTCTAACTTACTCTTGTTCTTCCGCTCTTTGTGGTACTGAGACAATGCCTCACCACCACCTTCGACAATTATAGCCTTTTCCAGAATGGTCCCATAAGAGGCACTCTGAAAAACTGATATTCTACTATAAAGCCAGGGTTTTAAGCCCTGTTCAAACCTATGCGCCTTTCTCGCTTCTGTGTCCACCTGGTGTGGAGCAAATCTTGCCAATTCATTGAATTTGGCTGCATATTGGGGAACTATCATATCCCCCTGCTTAAGTTCTAAGAACTTAATCTCCATCCTACCTTGCATGCTAGTAGGGAAGTAGTTCTCGAAGAAGACCTTCTTAAACTGTTCCCATGTAACAGCTTCAGTCCTAGCCCCACCCTGGTGAGCCTCCCACCAGTAGTTGGCTTTCCCCTTCATCATGTAAGTCGCAAAAGAAGTCTTCTGCGCCTCACCTACGTTTGTTATCACAAACGCCTTTTCAATCTCTTTCACCCATGTCTGAGCTTCTAATGGGTCCGTCGTTCCTCGGAACTCAGGAGGACCCACACTCTTAAATTCCTTAAAGGTAGTTGTTCTTACTACCCATGAGCTACAGGAATCCCCCCTCCCAACTTGGTTAAATGCAGCCATTAATAAATTAACGAACTCTTGCATAAGATTATTAGGACCCCCCTGATTCTCATTATGAGACTCAGCCTCTTGGTTACGTTGTCCCCTTCTGGGCGGCATAATTCTGATTAAATAAATAAAGTTTCGTTATTATCTATTTAACTACTAAGTTATTATTATCAAACAACCACAACTCATACCACAACAAGCACATTAAATAAAAACTTCATTATATTAATATGCTTTCATAGTCAAAACTATTTATATCACGTTCCCTTAGCCAAAAAGCTCTTACATACTATCCCTCGATTGCCTTCTACAAAAATTGGGATTTACAAAAAGACTACCCTTTAATTATACAAAAGAGGGTTTTACATCACTACTTCTATACAAAAAGATCGAACGATCTACTAACACTGTCGAAAGGCATTCTCATATTTATAATTTTCCAGTATCGACACAATATCTCAAATTATGGTATGTCGAGTCTGCCCAGACTCAATGGAATAACAAGCAATTTTCAGCTTGAAATCCTCATTAGCACATTCGTGGATGTATGACATCCTAGCTATCTTCTGGTCTTTCTCGACCAGTTTCTTTTGAAGCTCAATAGCCTCTTCCTTACAGTCTCTCGCCTTATCCGTCATAAGCACTTTCTCATCGTGCTCTGAATCAAAATCCACCTCAGCAGATTCCTTCGCCTCATATAGGGCGGTTATCTCCTCATTCTGCGTCTCTACCACAGTGTGCAGATGCACATTCCTATCCAACACTGCCAGATACAATGATCTCATTGCATCCGGAGATGTTGGCTCCTGAGTAGGTACCATCGTGTTAATCGATGTCACCTCTATCTCTTCCTCTACGTCAAGCATCACATTCAAATATGACGTTATCCCCATTATATCCTCGGAGTATTCCTCCTTAGAGATGTACTCCTCAATATCTGAGTCTTCTAGGACCACTATTGGTACCTCCGCCAATGGCATTGGTACTATCTCCACTTGCTTCACCGACTCCTCACTCACAACGTGAATGTCCTTATACATCATGCTATCGATCGACATCTACAATAGCACATAACAAGTTGATTAGTACATAATACACAATAGTATAAGCATAAATCACATTTAATTTATTTAAGATTAATTTCCATCTTTTAAATTCTTTTGGTACTGAGTTTTTCTCAATACCTTATTAATTCATTCAACTCGAATTTCTTTCTTCGGACTTTACCTTCTTTACGAGGTTATTAGCCTAAGGTTCTTCCCCCCTTAAGTTTTATAACCTAATGCTTTGATACCAACCTGTGACGCCCCCAAATTTGGGTATCTTCCAACCTGACAGATGGTGCTACATTGTATTCATAACTATACAATCATTCCATTGAAATACAACATAATGAATGTAATTACAAACTTCTTATTACAATCAAAGTATAATCCTTCCCAGGTTCATTAACCGATTGCATAGTTCGTTGTTCATAATGTATCATATATACAAACATACTAGTCTATTACACAATGGTTAACTATCCATCTTAGCTTTGCCCTTATCTCTCTTAGCTTTCTCAGTACGTTCATCCTTAATTGCTGCCATATAATTCACGCAAGAAGTGAGCATAACAAGCTCAACAAGTTTAACAAAGGATAACAGTAATACCACATTCGTAAATTATATGACAATTCATGCATAATTGAACAAATAGTTATGAAGTATTATGAAACAATAATACTTTAGCATTTCATATCATCAATTCGCAAAGTGCATAGATGGACTTGGTATGATTATGATCAGGGATTATTCGGTGTAATCATGACCGTAATGTTACAAATGATGTGGAAAAAGTCCTCATTGGCCCATAGTGCGTTGATGGACAATTGTTGACATGATCATGACCATTAATGAATACACGAATATCCTTGGCCCGTAGTGCATGGATAATTTGTGGTTGTGATACTAAAGAATATCCTTGGCCGTAGTGCAGGGGTGATTCGATGATGTGGATTATTTATTGTCGAGTCTCAAATGATAAAAGTGATGAAAAACCTTTTAAATCATAAAGGATAGTAGATTTTATTCTCTACTTGACTCTTTTAATGGATTGCTTGTTCCGCTGTAGTTAAACTTGATGTTTGTTATACTATATTAGTTTAACACTATTGAAGGCTAGGGATAATTTATTCTTCTTTATCTTAGTTATAATATTTCTTACTGGGCTAGTTGAGCTCACCCTTTTTCTTTCATTGTGCTCTTCAGGGAATGAGAACGTGGCTGGGACTAGTCGGGGAATAGAGTGATGGTCCTGATGGTGCATTAGTAGTCCTCACTATTCTGTGAAATAGTGTAATAATAAATGTAATGAGGACCCCATTGAGTGTGGATATTGTCTAGATGACAATATTTGTATTAAAACTCACAACATATGTTTTGTCGTATTTTACACGACTGTTGTATAATTAGTTTGTATTTGTATTCAGTACCATGTATTTGGCAACTCAGAATAGGTGATGTATACCTAATTTGGGGGCGTCATAGTTTAACCTTTAAATACAATCATTACAATGCGGAAAATAAATAAACTTCAATACATCCATTCAATACATTGTACGAAGGGCTGATCCCCCTAAGTTAAATATTTCAACGCTAAGCGTAAATTACCCCTAATAATAGGGTTGTTAATCTCAGTATTTAGAGTACAAGTCCGCACCAAAGTGAGTTTGGTTTGGATACATGTCAAGGTAATTTGGAATTCAACGAACATCAACTAAGGATTAGTTGAATAAAATTAATAACATCATGCTATGGAATAATCATAACTGAATCGACATGGGAAATTAAAATCATGCTTTAGGAATAATCTAATAGCATACATATTGAATAACTATAACACACCTTGCTTGAACAATATTAAGCCAAGGTTATTTAGAATTGAATACTAATCATGCATAGTAATTTGAACGATAAAACTGTTCAATATTAGTATATATACATTTTCATGCTAAACAACAAGTTAATTACAAGAATAACTTGCTCAATATCAAAATAAATTTTAGAAATCTTGCATCATTATATTGTAATCGAATTGGAAACAATAATTGGCTCAACAAGATAATAGATTTAGAGAACTTGCCTTACTCGTAGGCTAAACCGAACAATTCAAATCACAATACCCTATATATATGTCATCATGACATAGTTAGTCACTACCACATTACATACATAACTAAGTACATTCATCATGTAAGATTTGATTTTTAATCACATAATCAAGTTACAAAACTAGTTAATTGTTAATAACATGCTCATTCTTGGTATAAAAATACTAAATGTGAATCCCCCAAATTCGGGTATATTCCAACCCGACAGATGGTGCTACACTGTACTCATAACTATACAATCATTCCATTGAAATACAACATAATGAATGTAATTACTAACTTCTTATTACAATCAAAGTATAATCCTTCCCAGGTTCATAAACCGATTACATAGTTCGTTGTTCATAATGTATCATACATACAAACATACTAGTCTACTACACGATGGTTAACTATCCATCTTAGCTTTGCCCTTATCTGTCTTAGCTTTCTCAGTACGTTCATCCTTAAATGATGCCATATAATTCACACAAGAAGTGAGCATAACAAGCTCAGCAAGTTTAACTAAGTATAATAGTAATACCACATTCGTTAATTATATGACAATTCATGCATAATTGAACAAATAGTTTTGAAGTATTATGAAACAATAATACTTTAACATTTCATATCATCAATTCCCAAAGTATAGAGTAGATTAGGAATTCTGAACCGGTCGATAGACCATGAACAGTATCTTTCTATTTTTATACTTGAAAAGGATATCACAGCACTAAGGTTGTACATCCGCATTACTTATGAGCACTTCTAGGTGATCAGCCTATAGTACTCTATGTTGATCAACACTCATTCATTAAATGTATTTACGTTTAACATTTGGCAAACTCGCGTGTCCATCGAAATATCGATGAAAAATACTTTTGTTTGTTCATAAGCAAACCTTACCTTCACGTCCGTACCAATTACTTGGCATAGGATAGCGTTAACATTTCTATATAGAAGGATATGAATATCAATCAATCTATATCTAACGAGTAGTCTAGCTGAGTTAAATCTGGCATTGACCCTTTCTTTAAAACCAGTCGTGCAATTTAGTACAATGAATCACATAAAAGTTGGCTAACTTGAAAGTAAGACAAGCGTTAAGAAAACTTGCCTTTCAGCGTCTTCAAATAACTTAATCGACTGAGCACAGCCTTTACAGAATCTACATGATATATTCAAATAGCACACTATAATTAGCTATCAAACGAATGTTCACATTGTTCCTACCAGCTTCTTTCTCTTCTATGTCTTAGTTAACTTAATACTAATAATAAAGTCAACTTGACTTATTACCTTTCATCCCGGCTTATTAATTAACTTGCGTTATTAACCGGACTCTAACATCGTTAATAAAGTACCAACATGGTTTACCGATTAGGGTTCATCGATAACACGTATTGTTCTTCATTCATCACTTACGAACATGCATTCAATTCCTAAGTTCAATACCATATACCTTCGTATAGGTAGTATAGGAATAGCTTCAATACCCTTATGAAGTGTACAAACATTACCCTTATAGATCTATGAACAATTGAAGTTCAAAACTTAAGTTTTCTATCAAAAGCCTCAGACTTCCATGGCCATGCACACGGCATTTTAGTTCAAGACTCAACGTCATATTTTTCGAGTTAGCATCGGGTTATAGCTCGGTCTCAGACGCTGCGGTGTGAGACTTTCTTTATAATAATGGCACTACTATGTGCCTTTTAGCGAGAGTAAAATACATCAGTCTTTGGCCCATTTATGCGGCGACATTTAACACTATGGGGCTATAACTTCAATAGATGAAAATTTTTGTGAGATTCTCGGGGCCATAACTTCTTCGTTATAGGTCCGATTTGGTCTGTTCAAAAGCCTACACGTCATAAATGACATACTCTACGCGTTCATATAAGAATTTGACACTTTCAAATCCGATAACTCAAAATTCACTAATAAGTTCATTTTCAAAGCATTCGTAAACGTTAATGAGCGTTCAATGCTCGTTTACTTCGTTTTAAGTCGGAATCCAACGATTCTGAAACCCACAACTCTTAATTACCTTATCTCACGTGTTGTCATCAAAAAACAACATTTTCATGTCTCACGATAACTTTTGACCTCCAATCCAGAATTTCAACGTTTTCGACGTTTAACGTCTATTTACGCAAAATTCGCCATAACTTTGTTACTAATGTTCTCTAAGCAAAATCACATGGAATACTCTATGGATTTCATATCTACATCCTAACCAAGCAAGATACATATATTAACGTATTGATGGAGTTCAATTGTTTATCAATAATCAATCTCAACAATCAATAATTTCATGATTTTTAAGCTATATGAAATCTTATAATTTTTATGATCTCATGACTTATAGAGATTGAATCTATGATAAGTCACTCTTATTCCACCATAAAAACCATACCCCACCCATCTATGATTCTCCATGATAAAAGAAAACCAAAAGAGATGAAAGTAGAAATAAGGAATATTACCTTAAGAACTCTTAAGTAATCTCTTGGAAAACTATAAGGCAAAGCTTCCAAGTGTATGATTTGGTTGAGTCTAGCTCTTTTTCTCTCTCAATAATCTAGGTTAGCAACTGAAAAACTCACAAAAGACAACCTCTTGCTTTCTATTTATAGGCAATTGAAATGGAGGGCAATCTAGACATTACACTCCCACCTCCTTACTATTCACACTTGGTCACCAAGTAAAAAGCTTGGTGACCAAGCATTAATCTTGCCTTGCACACCAAGGGCCGGCCCACCCTTACCCATATGTTATCCCCATGGGTTTTACCCATTCGGTGACCCACCGGTTCGATCCACGGTTTGGTTTTCTTACATTGGGCTTACCCAATCTAATATTGGGCCTTGACCAATTAATTCCTTGGGCTTGCATAAACAATTGCTTGGACTAAAATAATCCAACTCAAATGAATTATCATTAAGTCTTAACTTAATTCCATAATACCAATCGTATTCTACACGTATAATTTACGTATTCTCTCTGTATAATACTCGTAGGATAATCGTATTGTACTTCGTATTAACTCATCGTATTATATGTAGATACTAGATAGTATCTTAATTGTATAACACACACTCTAACCATAACGCAATTCTTTCTACGCGTTTTACTTCCTTCTTAGAAATCAATATACTCAACCCTTAGGTTTTAAGTCTGCAGGCGAAAACTTCATTTGCCATAAATGAAATATTATCAGGTATTCCATCTCATCTCGATATTCTATCATTACGTATTTCTCGGAATTTCAAAATAATTCCCCGAACAAAAACGGACGAATAGTGTTTTTACAGGAATTTCTCAAAAAACATTTATTTTTGTCTCGGAAATTCTAAATAATTAATTCTAGCACGTAGCCAGATTACTAACCATATAAACAGATTCTAGGTTATAGATCGACCTTCACATAGCTTACTCACAAAATAAATCAATTAAATTCATTTAATTCACATAATCAAATAAAAATTTAATTGTCATAAAAATCCAATTTTCTCTAGCGTTACACTGAAATCATAATTTAACAGTCCTACTATTAAAACATAACAACTCCTTCAAACTTTATGTACAAAATTACAATCGTTCTCGACCATTCTGCTTAACTCAACATTTCTGTATTTCACATTGCTTATACTATGGGTCAAGATCATGCACACGAAACACATGCCACTAAGTGGCGCCACTGGCGTGGTCAAGCGACGCGACAAATATATTTATTAGCCGTCTTTGCGACTTAATCTATGAGACTTTGGCGACCAGCTTCGGCAACAACATGAACAAAAGCCAATTTTGGCCTACAAGCTACTTTTTAACAGCCTAATTAACATGTAATTCATATAGAGACTTCATGTAAACATAATTCAAGGACTCTTAACATGTTTCTACCCTTAAAAGAACATAAACAATGAATTTAAAACATCCAATTTCACTATTTAGTGATAAAACCTCACTTTTTGATGTTTTCAATGAAAATCAACACGGTGATTTTGTTTTTCAACCAAAATAGTTAATTTAAAATTCCTTGTTTATGATTATACATACTCTTTCAAATTCAATAGTCAATTTATCAATTTAACAACTAATTAAACTATATTTTACCTTAAACTAAACTATATTCATATATATTCATATAAACTCACTTTGTAATATAGTTTTCTTCATAAATTACATACATATCAAAAATTCATTGACTATACTCATTTATAAACTTATGAAAATAGTTTCACAACACTAGTTTATCATATAAAGCCACATAAAATCAAACAATTTATCCGTTCACAAGAATTTTACAGAGAATTAAAGAAGAGAAAACTAAAATTTTAAAAACTTAAAAAGGTAGGATGATACCTTGTTTTAGAAGATGATACTTTTCTCTTTGATCAACAAGCTTTTCTCCAACGTCACTCTCAAATTCTCTAGGATTCTCTTAAGTTTTTCTCTCACTTTTCTTCTTCCTCTGAGTCTTTCTTCCTAACTCTAACTAACGTACTAACAAAAATATAATGTATATAATATAATATGTAATAATTGTATTATATAATTATATCAATTAACTGACATCAGTTTCTTTTTTTTTTTAAACTCAAAAGCCATAAGGCTTGTTTGGCTAACTAACTGAAAAATAACCCATTAACTCTTACACCTTGTTTGGTAAAACACATTTAAAATAAAGACTTAATATGCATTAAGCCTTGTTTGGCAAAACTGAATTAAACTCCTTTAATTTATTTTAATAACTCCTTTATAGAAGGCTATTTGTCACACTTTTATTTAATTAATTTTTCAAAAATCAATTAAATTAATTCTAATAACAATTTATTAAATCACTTTAACACATAAATCAATACCATAAAATTATAATTTTCTTTATAATTATAACTTTATTTAATCCACTAACACATCCTTTTAATTACAAATTCAAATTAAAATATAATAATTTATTTAATCAAAACTCTCTAACTTAATAATTAAATTAAATTAGAATATACTAATTAATTCCCTTAATTATTTACTTAACAAATAATTAACCCAATCGAATCAAATTTGAACAATTATTTATTCAACAATAAACACATCCATTAAATACTTATATAATTCAATAAATATTTAATATAACAATTTAAAAAATTCTGGAATGTTACAGAAACGATCTCTGCTAAGACTATTTAGGATTGAAACGGCTGATGGGAATGCTTGGGATCTTTTGTGCTATGGTGCCGAGAGATATGTGTTGGGACTGTCGAGAGAAAAGGGGAGTAATGGGCTAAACTGCTGGCTTTAGTGCATTTTTTTAAAAACCAAATCTCGCATGTGGTGCTGCGGCGTGGCCTATTCTTCTTTCCTTGGCGCTACGATGCAAGTTAACAGAAGCTATGACTCGCTAGTGGCGCCGTGTGGTGTGCATCACTACCCTTTGGATGGATGGCGTTGCGGTTAGCGAATTAGCGATATGAATCAAACATTGGTGGCGCCAGCGCGGCTTAATCGACCCTTGTTCCATGGTAAATGCAGTCAAGAAGACTAAAATATGGGAGAGTGAACACGGCACTGTGGTGCGAAGTCTAGTGTATTTGTTGGCCCGGCTTTGTATCTGAGAATTCCTGTACAGAAGCCATGTTTTAGCCAATAGATACTAAACACCATACTAAACGCATATTAATCAACATAATAAAGAACATTCTAAACAACATGCTGCCTGCATCCTTGAATCACAAAAATAGGCACATCAGATACGACTTGGCAATACAATAACTGGTAGCAATGTTAACGAGCTAAAGCAAAAAGACTGAATGTAAACTAGACATAAGCGAAGAAAATTTAGAACATTAATACTGAGATGGGGGTGCCTCCCCACCAAGCGCTTGTTTTAAAGTCATCGGCTTGAATGTACCGATGCCGCTCAATCCGGATTATACGCGAAATTGACCATTTCATGCCGCCTAGTCGTCAATTCCTTTAAATTTTTGGGCGACATGGATGATTGTCCATTCTCCTTTCCTTCACCCATCGGCACAAAGAATCTTTCGCCACTGGAATTATCTACTAATTCGCCTTTTTCATCAAATCAAAAGCGTTCTACCTGCTCTAGCGGGCCCTCTAGGGTGTCCACAGTCGTGAGCGTGGTTTCTGGTTGTTGATAAGTCTTGACTATACAACCACTGTTTATCCTTTTGTATCCAATTTCAGACTCCGTCGGTTGGGTAGTTTTCACCATGACATCTCCCTCAACAACTCTGCGAGACTCATTGCCTTCTCGTTGCATATCCACCATGCATTGCTCTACTTTTTCATCGTCGAGATCAATTATGAACGGTAAATTTCTTTGAGGTGTATTTGTGATGGCATTGACGAGTTGCCCCAATGTATTTTTAAGGCTTTGCAATGCGACTTCTTGGCTTGCCATCCGAACCTCATTTTTCTCAATAAAGTTGGCGAGAAGCTCTTCAAGCCTGTTCTCTTCTTCTCGTGTTGAGTACTCAGAAAAGCTCTCATTGGGTCGAGACGCCATCTCATATTATAGCGGAGACTGATAGTCAAACTGATTTAGATAGGAGTGTTTTAGATCATGATATTGCTCTTGACTGTAGTCCCAAGAGTTTGGATAACCCTGACAGTTTGGATGATAGGAGATCGGTTCAATGTAAGCTCATTACTGACGGTAGGCATTCTAAGTGGACTGAAACTCAAGATTGTCAGAAAACCTCAAGACATTTGTAATTTGAAATTGCAAATGCTCGAGTCCTTCTTCCGAACTTGGTTCTGTTGTCCTCTCATAAGGCCATTGATAACAATGATCTTCCATAACCTGTAAACTTGAAAACAAAAAGGAAGATCAAGCAAATCAAAGAAATATATATACGTTCAAATTAAGACTAAATTGATTTAAGTCAATATTGGACAATATTAGAATAATAGTTCCCCGGCAACGGCGCCAAAAACTTGTTGGTCAGAAAACTGATCACTAAATACGCGAAAGTATACACGGTTTAACAAGTAATACAGTGATAAGGAAAGTGTCGAATCCACGAGGAACCATCACTAATATTTACCAAGTACCGACTTTGTATCGCTAAAGTCTTATTCGAACAACAATAAATGGAAGTGTGATTAATCTAAGTATAACTACTTATCAAAGCAAGTAAATGGATAACGAATGGTAATTGAAGGAATTATAAGCTAAGGTTACAACTTCACCCCACACAGGCATTCTGTCGAACACCTGACGTGCTATGCTTCATCAAACTTCCTACCTTTCTCTCTTTGGTCTTAATGGTCATGACAATTTGTCGACCGAGAACAAACAAGTACTTAAACATCTCTGTCGCGGTATGCACAAACATATCCTTTCCAGATCCACCCGATAGGGAATGGAACAGAAAAGAACGTCCAAGCTAGATTCAATCCTACACATGTCTGTGCGAATTAATTATAATAAGGAATTAAGCATAAGTTCTCAAATAGGTTGAACGTGGCGCATAGATATATGCCTATTCTATGCATAACTTATGGAGTCGAAACCCATATTCACATTGTGAAGCCCCCAAATCTGGGTCCCTTCGAACCTTAGATCCGATCCGCCACGATACTATTATTGTCAAACTATTTATATTTTGTATTCATAACTTAATGAATATAACTTTACTTATTACAATTTAGAATATAAATTCTTTCCATTTCCAGGATCTGTGTTATGACCCCAAACTTCTATAACTTTCTAATCTTGGTCATTTACTATTCTTGTTTTACATCACATTTGATGTTATACAAATATACAAAATAATTTAAACTTTTTTCAATCTCCTTTGAAAAATAAATCTTTTATTGATATCTTAACTCGAATCAATTATAAATCCCTGAATCAGATTATTCTATAATTCACTTTATTCAATTTTCGTATAAATCTTTACATCTCGATTCGAATTTCTCTATGTATCACATAGTACAACTTAACAGATATTACCCATTATAAACTACTATCATGTACATCTACTAGAACCTAGACATGGTTCAAGAGCATCTAGTTAAATAATACATCAATCTCCTTTGATACTATTGGACTTTATCAATCAAGTAGAACGTAACCTTTACTGTGTATCCTTAGCCTGGAAAAGTGGTTATTTGCAAGGGTGAGCTCGACAGCCCAACAATTCTAACAGTTTTCATGCAGCACATAGCATATAATAACATATTCAGTTCATGCCTTCATAATCAATTAATATTTACTACGCATGTTACTTCACACATAACATGCATAGAGATTTTCATCACAAGCATATCATCAAAGATCAACTTTCACATTTCATACATATCTCATATGCATTTCATATATATACATCAACATTCTCATGGCATAATATAGCTCAACTAACAGTTATAGAATTTATATAACAAATAGGAACTGAAAGACTTGCCTGATTCGTAGTTTATCAACTACGACTTAACTGTACTTCATGTATTCCTACATAGTTATATAATCATAGATTCATATCCATCATTCATACATTCATACATTCTTAATGTAATAATAATGTTACATTGTTCTATATCTTGGTTTTTAAGACCTTCCCTTTGATTTCTTAATAAACTCTTAGAATAACTATGTATATATAGTACATCTTAGCTACACATGCTTCATATCAACATTCATATACATCTATCACATACTTGACTCGCTATGTTTTCAACACATTTAAAACTCATATAGGTAAGTTCAAACGTACACATAAACGTCTAACTTAGTTGTAACTTCATACCACATCACCTATCCTATATTTTTATAGCACAAATCAGATTGTAAGACATCACAATTTCAAACAACGTATTATTGCTTTATATCATGTAAACATTCCTTTGGACTTCAACATTCGAAAGCCATGATTAACATTTATCTTTTATCACCTAGCATTCTTCTTAACGCATTAAATAGCTTTTTGGTCATATATATTACAAGTTAAAGTAATCATATAAGCATGCCTTGAACTTCTGATTAAAGACAAAATTTATTCAAAAGCTGCGGGATGGCAGCAATGTTCTTGAATAGCTAAGCTTTAGGGATTGGCAGTGCTTAAGCAATTCTCCTCCGCCAAGCATTTGAGTGCCTAACAAGTAATAACAATTATAAATATTAGCTGAAAGGATTAAATGTTTTCTTTGTACTACCCTTCTACAACAAATCAAAAGTTGTGAAGTAATCTGAACCGATAATAATAACATAACAACTCTATCAAATTTTTGAAACTATGTAATGACTATAAATATGGTTAAGGTGACATACTATGAACATTGTTTTCAATTTTCGAATACGTTTAGCAGAACTTCATCCGCAAACCGGCATAACTTACAGTCACGAGGGGTGATTAACCCGTTATGCCCTGTATTGATCCATACTACATACAAGAACGATATTATCGTTCACTCTGTCACTTACCTTTAAGCGCATAAAAGTTTTCCCACATTCGGGATGTTCATACTTAGTCGGAATCTGAATCAAAACAATTTGATTAGATACAAAAGGTTTTATCATATTCAACGATATTTCTAAATCATCTACAATGGTCAAAAAGCTTAGATAACTTTTACTTAATGTATATATATATATATATATATATATATATATATATATATATATATATATATATATATATCAACATGTGATTAAATACAATGATTATCCAAGTGGGGACACTTGAATAACCATATTTAGAAATTAACGAACAAAATATATATCTGAATTACAATATAGTACCATGTTGATAATCAATGCTCGAATATAACATATATAACAATAAGGTTAATAATCTGGTATAATAATAATATAATTCTGAATCTTCTTACTCATGTCCATTGCATAAAGAAAATGCAAAGGTAGGATACTTGACTGGTACGCTACTTACAATTTGCAACTTAGTTTTATCTTTTATATAACCACCTATCAGTAATAAGATCATTTTACTAATTAGAATAACATAATACTGCCTATTGTAGTCAGCACATAACATAATCACATTGTCTCTCATGTTCAACAGTCATTGAATCACAAACAAACATTACTACAGTCAAAATATCTAAGTCCATATCAATTTCTGAAACATGTCGGTGTACCGACGGCTTTATCGGATATTTATCGAGTCTAAGACTCTATCTAGTAGTTCAATAACTATAATTATCAGTCGTATTATTTTTAAATGACTTATAATAATTTTAAAACATTTATTATAATTTATCATGAGTTTTCTAACATCGAAATCATTATTAAATGATTTAAATATTAAACAATTCTATTATCATTAATATTTAATTAATATTAAACTATTAATGAAACCATTGCTAAAATATTAAATTTATTTATAATAACTCAAAATACTTTTAAAACATTAATATTACCCTTTAATAATTTTTAAAATTTTTAAAATCATTTTAAATAACTATCATTAATATTTAAATATTAATGTACCATTTATTAAAATATTAAAAGTCATTAAGTATAACTTCAAATATTTTTAATTCATTTATACCCTCTTTAAATAATTTTAAATTATAAAACCATTTTTAAACTACTTATTTAACATAATTATTAAATAAGTTTAATATCATTAATAATAAATTAATAATCATTAATATTAAATTTTAAATGAAATTATCCTTTAAATATTAAAAGTTATATTTTATAAATTAAAACATCTTTAAACACTTTATTTTCATTTAAAATGATTTTTAAATATTGAAAGTTATATTTTATAACTTAAAATATTTTTAAATACCTTATTATTATTTAAAATGATTTTTAATATAATAAAATCATTATTTATTTATTTATTTAATTCATTTATTAAATAACTTAATTATCATTAATATTAATTTATTAATGAATTTTATCACAAAATAATAAAAGTCATTAAAAATAACTTAAATTATTTTTTATACCATAATATAATTTTAAATAATTTTTCAAGAATTAAAATCATTTTTAAATAATTTATTTAATATAATAATTAAATAAATTAAATACTGTTAATATTTCAAAAATATTAATTATTTATGAAATATATTAAAATTTATTAAAAACTAATTTTTAGAATTTAAAATAATTTTTAATAATTTAATATGTATTTTTAATTATTAAAAACTAATTTTCTATAATTATTTAATAAAAATATAATTTTTAGAAATTAAGTGTCATAAAGATTTGCTTATATAGCGACATGCGTAACTGGTCTATAGGTGTTCTTCATGTTCTTGGCCAAACCCAGAAAATTCATGGTAGTGAACGAGTGACTTAGTTTGACCAAACATAGATCTTAGATCTTAAAGTTTCTGGGCATGTTGTTAGTCAGATATTGTAGTGCTAATGAAAGACTACAAGATCCAACAACAAATATGTTCATACATTGCATAACCAAAGAGATCTGAGCCTCTAAAGTGGCTATCAGTCTTGTTCTTCATTTCTGGGTTACCCAGAAATGAAGAACAGTTCGTGAGGCCTACTTTGGGCTTCCACAACTTGCTTTTCATGTAATGTTTAAGTGATCTAAGGATTCCAGGTTCTAGACCACATGTAGTACTATTGATCTATTACAAAACATCAGCAAAATAACAACACAATAGCAAGATCTTGTCCGGTCAAACCATGTCAGAAGCCACGCTCATGAACTTTCTAGGTTACCCAGAAAGCTCATCCGTGAACTTTCTACTTGGTTTGACTATACTCCAAGTCCAGTATGTTTGTGATAAAAACGATCTAAGAGCATTAACATGTAGTATAACTACCATACTAGCTATAACCTTAATACAATAACAAATACAAATCAACAATAGTTTACAAGATTATTGGCGTCAAAAGTCTTGTCAGACCGTTTCTGGGCATTTTCTGGGTTACCCAAAAACGCCCAGTCATGGCTAGTCAACGACTTTTGACCTCGATTATCTTCCAATCTGTTTATGATATGAACTTGGTTCAAGTTCCATCTTAAAGAGCTCATAGCATACTACAATATTAAATCTTTAAACAACAAAAACACATAATAGACTGACATCTACAAGATCTGACATTCATTGTCATACAACAAAAAAAATATTTTTCCAGATTTTGAAGAACATCAAATCCGAGCCGATAGATGTTATGGATCTAACATCTATCAACCCAGCTCATCAATATACACCATAAATAACATATTAAAACACAGAATCATAACATCTAACATGCAGATCAAGATCAGATTTTCAAGTTAGGGTTTATACATTCTATGAATAATTTTTTATTCTAGGCTTCTAAATCTGTTAAAGGTGTTCATGGGGCTTGTTCTGGGACTGAGAAACTTATGATTTTCGGAGTTTTAGGTGAGAGATAGAGTTGTTAAGAGCTTAGAGTGCAAAATGAGCAAATGAGTACATTTTTCGTCTCTCAATCCTTTTATATACTAAGTTAGATGGATGAATTGGCTGGCATATGTGGCTGATATACATTGATTTCAGTCACATGGAGTGGTTAGATTTGGTGAACAAGTCACCTAAGGTCAAAACCTACATATTAGATTCAATAATGCACAAAAGGGTAAACATGTCATTTGCCTTATGATTTTAATGGCCAAAATGTAAACTTGACAAACCCTTAGGGTTTAACCCTAAGGTTTCCAAAAAAATTAATTTTCTAGGTTTTGCTTTTAGGGTTTAAATAAGATTTATAAAAATTTTTGTTTCTAAAATGGACAATTAGGGTTTCTTAATTAACATATGATATCTAATTACATTATACATGAACATTAGTGTTTTATATACTAATTATAATTAACCTTGTTAATTTAGCAATTAGGATTTACAATTAGTAATTAGGTTTTAAAATTACTAATTAGGGTTACTAAATATAGAAATTAGGGTTTCTAATTTAATGATTAGGGTTTTGAAAATTAGGGTTCTCCCTAATTAGGGTTAATATCTACAATACCAGTCGTTAATAACATTAACACCATTTCTGACTGAGCATAAACTCTGGTATAAGTTTCACATTAGGGTTTTAAATTTCAAAAATTAGGGTTTTAATTTACAATTATGGTTTTCCATAATAATAAGGCCTTATCTAAAATACAAATCGTATAACACATAACATAGTATCTTAACAGATCTTTAAAGTCTCATTTTACTTCAGAATTAGGGTTTCACAGTAATACTAGGGTTTATATATATATTGCTAGGGTTTGGTTATAATACACCATAATTGACTAACCATTATCAATACGTACATACAATACATATTTATAACACTGAAAAATCAAAATATAATTAATATTATATTATTATTGTCATTACCTTGATCAAAATCTAAAATTAGGGTTTGGATTCCATATCCGATATATCTCATAATACTTAATATTATTAATTAAGTTAAAATAATTAACTTAATAATCATCTACTAAATTCTTATAATAAAATAATTATTATAATTATTCTAAAAATCATTTCAAATATTATTTAAATAATATAATAATCATATTTTCATGGAAAATAATTAATAAAAATATTTCTACTATAAAATTAATTATTATAAGAATATAATTTATAATAATCAATAATTCTAAAATAAAATTATTTGCAATAATTATTTTAATAAATATATTTTTATTTATCACATACATATATATACACATTACCTAGCACATACTTCCCTATATTTATTTTAATAAATAAAAAAATAATAATTTAAACGCAAAATTTCTAATTTATTTGTATAGAAAATATCGGGTTGTCACCTTCACCCTTCCTTATAAAGATTCCGTCCCCGGAATCACTATTTTAAAACCTATACATACAAGGGTACATAGCATATATAATCATTGCAAGTAGATCTCGATCATAATTGATCGAACTGATCTTTAACTATTCACCATAAAACTTTTCTAACGAAAAATTTGATTTCTAAAAGAACTCAAATTCCTCTATCAAAATTTCTTTATAAAATAATTTACTATATATATATGAAAATCATGTATAAGAAAATAAAAGCTATACAAATAATACTTGGAGTTCCATTGCCAGCTACCGCCGTATGTTGAAGACCCTTGCTGTTGATTTTGTTGGCTTGTTTGACGAAGTCGGTCCTGTGATTGCTAAAGTCCCGCTGCCATTGCTAGTATTCACACTCCCTGCCTCCGTCCTCCTCTTCGGACAATCCTTCACCTTGTGCTCAGTCAACCCGCATAGAAAACACCCACTGTTTATTCTTGGATTGGGGTAGTTGGGAGAGATATGGCCCTCCTGCCCGCACTTATAGCATAAAAATTTTCCCTTCAGACATTCCCCAGAGTGGTTCTTTCCACAAGTCTTACACGGCACCACCTGCTTCTTCACACCTTCTTGTTTTACCTGGACATTTCCAAAATAACTCCCCTTCCTTTTGCTACTACCACTTCTACTTCCACTATTAATTTCCGCCTTCCCAGCTCCTTCGACCTAGCCCTTGTTCATTTTCTCCTTGTTGTAGAGGCTCATGGCCTCACTCCCCTCCTCGGCTATGAAAGTCTTTTCCATGAGTGCTGCAAATATAGGAATTTGCAACATCGACACTTTGTTATAGAGCCAGGGTTTTAATCCCAGCTCAAACCTTCTCGCCTTCCTAGCCTCCGTATCAACTTGATGCGGAGCGAACCTAGCCAACTCATTAAATTTTGCGGTGTACTCCGCAACAGTCATGTTCTCCAGCTTCAACTCTAAAAATTTCACCTCCATTCAAGCCTACATACTGGACGAGAAATAGATCTCGAAGAACAATGTCTTAAACCTATCCCATGTAACTACACCTTCTCCTGCCCTCGCCTGATTCGCTTCCCAGCAAATGTTCGCCTACCCCTTCATCATGTAGGTGGAAAAAGTGGTCTTTTGCCCCTCAGCTACCCTAGCTATCATAAACGCCTTTTCAATTTCATTAACCAAATTTTGGGCTTCAACAGGGTCAGTTGTACCTCTAAATTCTGGCGGTCCCACAGCCTTGAAATCTTTAAAGTTCGCTAAGCGGTTGTTCGGCTGGTTCCCTGCGACATGCATTCCTTGGTGCATAGCTTGTGCTACCATGTTTGCAAAGTGCTGCATCGGGTCTGCTTGTTGTTGTCCCTCAACATTATTGACAGATTCTTCTGCCCTTTAGTTTCGAGTTTGACGTCTTAACGGCATTATCTGGTTAACTAAAACCATAAATTATACTTTATTGACTTACATTCTAAACCTTATCGCATAAGTTTAATATATTAAACTTGTTTCGTTACTCAAAAATAGATTCATATTCATTTAGTGATTACTTTACATAGCATGTCACATACTGCTTTAAACATCAGCTATCCCTTTGTGACTACAAAAGTCAGGATTTACAGCCTTGACCAACACAAAAGTTAAGAATATTACATTACACAAACATACTTATCATATATATTACATTAAACAGACCTACACAATAGAACCTATACTACAAATTCACTATGCCTTTTTCTTGGATAACCTTTCGCCTGATGACCTTCCAATCCACAAATAAAACATGCTTCTGGTTTATAGTGGGGACAATACAGAGTGGTATGTCCCTCATAACCGCAAAGGTAACATATTTTTTTCCCTTTCTTCTTATCAAGTTTTCCTAAGTCATGGTCTTCTACCTTTCTTTTCCCCTTCTTGCTCGGAGCTAAACACGATGTGTTGCTTGAGGCTCCCATCTGATCAATTTGGATTTTAAACATATTTTGTTCTTCCATTGTTTCTATTAATGCCTGACGTAGTTGACTATTTAACAACTTTTCTATTTCCCACAACCTTTCTAGAGAAGAAACCTTGTTCCTCAGATTCTGCACTTCCATTGATGCTTGATCAGCTTCAACTTTAGTGTCTGAATCATTATTTGTCAGTTCCACCATCTCCGGATCTTGTACTAAATTTTCTAAAATAATCTCCTCGTCTGAGTTGTTTTCATTGTGAGCCTCTATTTCAGCTATTAGCTTCGATATTAGCTTAGGTGTATGGATTTGATCCTTCTTCATGCTATAAGCATATAACAAGCCTTTTCCACCAGACATCTACACACATAAATTATCCTGATTAACATATAGTATATATACACACAACAAATAATAGTTTTATATAAGTTATCTTTTATTTTGTTTGACGATGAATTTATCCGATTTATCTCTTTTTAAACTCTATATGACTTATTTATATTTTCAAAGTTTCCCTCGGTTCTAAGGTTATAGCCTAAGGTCTACCCCACCTAAGGTTTCTAACCCTAAGCATTGATACCAACCTGTAAAGCCCCCAAATTTGGGTACTTGAAACCCGAACTCGGTGCTTCACGATACCATTTCTATGTGTGGGATAATATTAATAATAATAACAATAATATAGATATCAAACTTAATTTACATAATCATCAGAGTCTAGCTCCCAAGTACGTAACCTTTAATACATTCTTTACATAACATGATATATAATATATATCATTGTCTTAATAATATCAAACTATTACATAAGATAACATTGCATTCATTCAGCAACCTTTCCTATTTCCTTGTTCTTAGTAGAGCCTTTAGGTTGTTCACACTTAGCTGAAAACATATAAATTAAGTAAGGATGAGCATTTGAGTGCCCAACAAGTAATAACAACTATAAATATTAGCTGAAAGGATTAAATGTTTTCTTTGTACTACCCTTTTACAACGAATCAAAAGTTGTGAAGTAATCTGAACCGATAATAATAACATAACAACTCCCTATCAAATTTTTGAAACTACGTACTGACTATAAATAGGGTTAAGGTGACATACTATGAACATTATTTGCAATTTTCGAATAGGTTTAGCAGAACTTCATCAGCAAATCGTCAGAACTTACGGGCATGGGGGGTGATCAACCCATTATGCCCTGTATTGATCAATACTACGTGCAAGAACGATATTATCGTTCACTATGTCTGCCTTGGGTGCATAAAAGTATTCCCCTGTTCAGGATGTTCATACTTAGTCGGGAATCCGAACCAAAACAATTTGATTGGATACAAAAAGGTTTTATCATATTCAACGATATTTCTAAATCTGTGTCTAGCTGGTCAAAAACCTTAGACAACTTTTACTTAATGTATACATACTATAGATCAATAGGTGCATATATATATATATATCAACATGTGATTAAATACAATGATTATCCAAGTGGGGACACTTGAATAACCATATTTAGAAATTAACGAACAGAATATATATCTAAATTACAATATAGTACATTGTTGATAATCAATGATAGGATATAACATATATAACAATAATGTTAATAATCTGGTACAATAATAATATAATTCTGAATCTTCTTAATCATATCCATTGCATAAAGAAAATGCAAATGTAGGATACTTGCACGATACTACCGCTTACAATTATGCAACTTAGTTTTATCTTTTATATAATAACCTATCAAGAATAAGATTATTTTACTCATTAGAATAACATATCACAACACATAATATCATGCTTATTGCGATTCAAAGACATAACATAATCACATTGTCTCTCATGTTCAACAGTCATTGAATCACAAACAAACATTACTACAATCAAAATATCTAAGTCCAAATTAATTTCTTAAACATGTCGGTGTACCGACGACTTTATCGGGTATTTATTGAGTCTAAGACTCTATCTAGTAGTTCAATAACTGTAATTATCACTCATATTATTTTTAAATGACTTATAATAATTTTAAAACATTTAATATAATTTATCATGAATTTTCAAACATCAAAATCATTATTAAATGATTTAAATATTAAACAATTCTATTATCATCAATATTTAATTAATATTAAACTATTAATGAAACCATTGCCAAAATATTAAAGTTATTTATAATAACTCAAAATATTTTTAAAGTATTAATATTACCTTAAAATGATTTTTAAAATATTTAAAATCATTTTAAATAATTATCATTAATATTTAAATATTAATGTATCATTTATCAAAATATTAAAAGTCATTAAGTATAACTTAAAATATTTTTAATTCATTTATATCCTTTTAAATGATTTTTAAATTAATAAACCCATTTTAAAACTATTTATTTAATATAATTATTAAATAAATTTAATATCATTAATAATAAATTAATAATCATTAATATTAAATTATTAATGAAATTATCCTCTAAATATTAAAAGTTATATTTTATAACTTAAAATATCTTTAAACACTTTATTTTCATTTAAAATGATTTTTATAATAATAAAATCATTTTTAAACTAAATTATTTAATATAATTATTAAATAACCTTAATATCATTAATAATAATTAATTAATTAAATTTACCTTTAAATATTGAAAGTTATATTTTATAACTTAAAATATTTTTAAATACCTTATTATTATTATTTAAAATGATTTTTAATATAATAAAATTAATTTTAATTTATTTATTTAATTCATTTATTAAATAACTTAATTATCATTAATATTAATTTATTAATGAATTAAATCACAAAAATATATAAAAATTTATAAAAAAATAACTTAAAATATTTTCTTATACCATAATATAATTTTAAATGATTTTTCAAGTATTAAAATATTTTTAAATAATTTATTTAATATAATAATTAAATAAATTAAATATCTTTAATATTTCAAAAATATTAATTATTTATGAAATATATTAAAAATTATTAAAAACTAATTTTCAAACTTTAAAATAATTTTTAATAATTTAATTTTTAATAAAAAAACTAATTTTCTATAATTATTTAATAAAAATACAATTTTTTTTATAATTAAATTATGTCGCTAAAGACCATCTATAACTTACATAACGTCATATTATAGGTGTTCTTCATGTTCATCATGAAAACCCAAAAATTCATGTTAGTGAACGAGTGACTTAGTTTAACCAAACATAAATCTTAGATCTTATCAGTGTTTTCTGGAGATTATTACCTCGATATCAGTAGTGCTAGTGTAATACTACAAGATCCAACAACAAACATGTTCATAAATGCACATAACAAAAAGAGATCTGAGCGCTCTAAAGTAGTCATCGGAGTCATTATTCATTTTCTCGGTTACCCAAAAATGAAGAACAATTCGATGAGGCCTACTTTGGGCTTCCACAACTTCTGTTTCTATGTAATGTTTAAGTGATATAAAAGTTCATATAGTACCACATGTGTAACTTATAGATATATTACAAAACATCAACAAAAATAACAACATAATAATAAAGATTTTGTCCTGGTCAAACCATGTCGTCGGCCACGCCATGAACTTTCTGGGTTACCTAGAAAGCTCATCCGTGAACTTTCTGCTTGGTTTGACCATACCCTAAATCCAGTATGTTTGTGATAAAAGAGATCTAAGAGCATTAATTAACATGTCGTATAACTACCATACTATAACCTTAATACAACAACAAACACAAATCAACAACAGTTCACAAGATCAGAGGCGTCAAAAGGCTTGTTAGACCGTTTCTGGGCAGTTTCTGGGTTATCCAGAAATGCCTAGTCATGGCCGGTCAACGACTTTTGACCTCGATTATCTTGCAATCTTTTTATGATATTAACTTGATTCAAGTTCCATCTTAAAGAGCTCATAGCATGCTACAATATTAAATCTTTAAACAACAAAAACACATAATAGACTGACATCTACAAGGTCTGACATTCATTGTCAGACAACGAAAAAAATATTTTTCCAGATTTTGAAGAACATCAAATCTGAGCCTATAGATGTTATGGATCTAACATCTATCAACCCAGATCATCATTATACACCATAAACAACATATTAAAACACATAATCATAACATATAACATGCAGATCACGATCAGATTTTCAAGTTAGGATTTATACCTTCTATGAACAATTTTTGATTCTAGGCTTCTAAATCTGTTAAAGGTGTTCGTGGGGCTTGTTTTGGGACTGAGAAACTTATTATTTTTAGAGCTTTAGGTGTGAGAGAGAGTTGTTAAGAGCTTAGAGTGCAAAATGAGCAAATGAGTACATTTTCTATCTCTCAATCCTTTTATATACTAAGTTAGATGCATGAATTGGTTGGCATAGGTGGCTGATATACATTGATTTCAGTCACATGGAGTGGTTAGATTTGGTGAACAACTCAGCTAAGGTTAAAACCTACATATTAGCTTTAATAATGCACAAAAGGGTAATCATGTCATTTGCCTTATGATTTTAATGACCAAAATATAAACTTGACAAATCCTTAGGGTTTGTCCCATAGGGTTTAACCCTAAGTTTTCCAAAAAAATTAATTTTCTAGGCTTTGCTTTTAGGGTGTAAATAAAAATAAAAAAAAATTAGTTTCTAAAATGGAAATTTAGGTTTATTAATTAGTTAGGTTTTCTAATTACATTATACATGAACATTAGGGTTTAATATACTAATTATAATTAACCTTACTAATTTAGCAATTAGGGTTTACAATTTTGATAATTAGTTTACCAAATTACTAATTAGGGTTTCCAAATATTAAATTAGGGTTTCTAATTTCATGATTAGGTTTTTGAAAATTAGAGTTTCTCCTAATTAGGGTTAATATCTACTATACATGATATTAATCACATTAACACCATTTTCTAATGATCATAAACTCCGGTATAAGTTTCAAGTTAGGGTTTCAAATTTCAAAAATTAGGGTTTTAATTTTTTCAAAGATTAATTAGGTTTTCCAGAATAAATTAGGCTTTATCTAAAATACAAATCATTTAACACATAACATAATATCTTAATGAGATCTTAAAGTCTCATTTGACTTTAGAATTTCCCATTTTAATTTAAAAATAGGGTTTATATAAATAATGCTAGGGTTTTGACATAATACACCATAATTGATCAACCATTATCAATACGTATATATACTATACATATTTATAGCACTGAAAAATCAAATTATAATTAATATTATATTATTATTCTCATGCCTTGATCAAAATCCAAAATTACGGTTTGGAATCCATATCTGATTTATTTGTCATACTTAACATTATTAATTAAGTTAAAAATTTTATACGCAAAATTTCTGATTTATTTGTATAGAAAATATCGGGTTGTTACAATACTTATCAAGTCAATCTAGGTTTCTTCTTTTATAATATAATTCCAAATTGATCATTTCAACAAGTTAAGGCCATTCAAGGTCATAAAACCACAAGGTCTATCTTGCTTGCCCTCTAAACATTCAAGGTAGTTATAAAACTCATATTAGGCAAGCTTGTGAGTATTCATAACACATATGTGAAATTAGCATCGTTTTGGTTTGAAAATATGCTTTATATAGTCTCAACTTGATTTCACAACACCTAACATAGTAGGTATATAAGTATAATACATTAGCAAGTTTAAAAGTACCATCAAACATATTCACAAGGTCAGATTCTAACTTTCAAAGTAGCTTGTCAATATTCACGTTTAAAATTCATATTTTCATTTGCAAAGCTTACTAATTAGTTCAACATGCTCATGTTTGCTTATTAATCACATAAATCCAAGCTAATGGTTTATTCATGCATTTCTAAATAATACCAACATGCTTGCAAAGTCAGCATATAAACATGGCATAAATACATATCAAGTTTATTTCTAAAGTGCTACATTCATTTAAACTATACACTTTGTTAATCATGCTTTAAGCTCATATTTTGTTTAATTATCGTCATATTCAATACATCTGTATCATGTCTAGGGATATTCTAGATATAACATAACATCTTAACCTTTAACGTCTAAGCACTCATATATAATGCAACTTAAGTTTGAAAACATGTTCAAGGTTGCCTTTAAAAACATTTGGACATGAATGATGCAATCTAACACATGCAAGACAACTTTTAAAACTTTTATCATAAGTAACTAACTTATGATAACCTCTTTTTAAGATCAGAAACTATCTCTTGTAGCATTCATGCACCTTAGTTCTATTATATCAAGTTTTTCTTGAAAACTTCTCTAACACAAGGTCTAACAAGTTTGATCATGAGCAAAGAAATTATAACCACTATATCATGCTCATTTATGTCTGAAATCAATCATGTATATCACCCACTAAGTTCAGAAATTATAAAACATAAGTTTCCACAAGGTTCATTTTCAAAACTTAAAGTCTTTGTCAAAGATCTTCTATTGGACACTTTATAGTTCACAAAGAAGCTTTATATCTCATGATATACCTCTTTTTAGGTATGTATTTAAGTCATAACACCAATTTCACAACACCTAGCATAACAAAACTATCATCAATCGATTACGGGAAACGCGTGCAATGCACCTTTGCACCTAGTATAAACAAGGCGCAATCGCGCCATGCCGAAATCGAGAGCAAGAGATGGCAGACTCATTTTGCATAGCCTTACACTACTTTGAATCATTTCCATTTAAACTAGTTCCAACCATCATTAAAGAGTTTATACATGTAAGTAAACTTCTTAAATACATTATAACATGTTAATTCATCATGCTTGACATAGCAATTCAAGAATTTTTAAGAACTAAACAACACCCATTTCAAGAACATAATTGGAAATTATACCTTCTTGAGCTTGAATTAGACCTCATACACTCCGAGTATACTTCTATAGTAGCTCAACAACTTATACTCTCCAATTAGACTATCAAACAATTTCTTAGCAACACAAAATCTGAATCGAAGCTTGTATTTATAGAAGAAGCATGGACTAGACATTGGCATTACACATGATTGGAGTCTATGGTGTAATGGAAGGAAACAAAGGTTATTAAGGAGTAGTTTGACAATTCCATACCAGCCACATTGCTAGCAAATGATCACCTATGATTTAGCCACTTGGAGAATACGTAAAGAGAGTTTAGGACACTGTTCATTGTACTTGGTGACACTCAATTTGGGACAAGAGAGAAAAATCTCAGCATTTGGTCATGTAAAGCTTGGTTTGATCCTTTTAATTCCCATAATGTAATATTAAGGTACAATTGTTACCATATTACGAATTTAGGGATTAAACATATACTCACATCATATAATCCATGTACCTTAAATACATGTAATAAAATAACACAGTTAAATATGATTGTCCGGGTAGTTCCATAATTATCTCTACTACTCACATAACCACATATTAACCTTATTTAATATTAATGTTTATTTAAACATTTAATTCCTTTCTCAGTTTCTAGAATACCCAGATATTTAATCATTTATGTATTAAAATTACATATGATTTTACTGTACCACTTGGTACCCTATATCATTAGTCCCAATTAAATGTTATACTTCATGTATTCTTAGGCCATAGGTATTATATACTACTACTCATATTTTTCCTATATCACACATTATAATACTATTAATATTTTAATTGGGCTACATATTATTCAGATGGGTACTTTCAACCTATTATCACATTTTATTATCACAACGATTAATTAATATTAATCATTTATCTTTCAAATATCAACCCTTTGATATATTACAAAACTATGTAATACATTAAAATATCAAATATTAATTAACATAATTCTTTCATCCTCTTATGCTAAACACATATGTTAACTCGCCATCTTATACAAGTGAACTAACCCTTTTTCATTTAAGTTATTATCACGCCATTGCCTTACAAGGATTATAATATAATATTCCATAATATCTCTTAATTAACAATAGTTATTCCGGGTTAATTAATTAAATCTTTATTCAAGTCATGTTTTGCTAACTAATTTTCTTCATGAACACTTAGTCACCATTCATGACCTTATAAGAGTTATTAGTATGCATGGCTTGCAAATCACATTTTCATAAACTGACTCAGAGTTTTCTACAGACTGGCGCAGCTGCGCTGGTCACAGGCTTGGAAATGGCGCAGCTGCATTAGCAGAAATGAAACCTACGCTTCTAAATACTTTACACATCCTTCTTAAGTGTTAACACGTCTAACATTAATCATCTCTTTGGTTTCACATCATCGATTACTATTTTCCTTAACAATTTAAGGATCACACTTTGAGTTTTAAAACTCTATTTCCCTTATTAGTTTAACCAACTATACATCTCCTTTACGGTTTCATACCACCAAAATCACAAAACTCGAATATAACACATACATACATTCCTTTAATCTTCACTTCTCGCCGTGTATCAATATACTTAATAATTCTCTAACCAATTTAAAGGTATATCGATTTCCTTCTCTCGTCAACAACGTACACGCATACAAGTCTAAACCTAGCACGCGTTGAGTCTTTAATAGTATTTAATATAGTACACTGAGTGGTTTCCCACAAACAACCAATAAATTAGTTTTCGTCTCGTCTACACTGTTTTCACAGTGACTTAGATCGATTACTAATTCGTATATACCTCCGCTCTCTGAAGGAATTGTTTAGCCCAGCTTCTATACATCCACCATTAAAGAGTACGGTTCCACTACCTTAGACTTGATACTTACTCGTACATATACTCAAAAAATTGGTGATTATCAAAGATATTTAATGTCACCAACTTACTATTATAAAATAATTTCACATAAATTATTTAATATCAATAGATAAATTTTTATCTATCTTCTTACTAATTCATCTCTACAATTTATAACAAATATATAATAATGATATATATTTATTAAACACAACATCACTTATTACATAGCTCATATTACCCTATGTAACACAACACCACATACCTCCTAACACATTTATATTCTTGTTCGAACCCATCTCATGCTTTAAGAATTTTATCTACTAAATTCTTATTTTAATATTTTCTGAAAATTCTGGTTCTTACACACATGCAAATATATTACGATGTAAATCTAGAATCCTTCTTTCAATATCATGTAAATTACCAAAATCATCACTAATGTCTTAGCGAGAATCATTAAACATAAATATATTGAACCAAATCATATGGTGCCAACCAAAGAGATAAGATAGTCAATTTAAATAACAAAGGGTTCCATTATAACCTTAGAGCAAATACTCAGTTCATAGCTATTGAACAAAATATAAGTAGCAATAAAGACAACATTTATGGATTACAAAATAAGAGAAAATAAATGGATAAGAAGAAACTCTATCAAAGCCCTTCAATCTCCAAGCATTCCGCTCAAATCAAGATTTCCAATCCGTGTAGCTCACTACTCGTGTCGCTCCAAGGAAAACACAAACTTCTCCCTAATCTATATTTACAGACATTTACTAAGAACTAGAGAAAGAAATACAAAAGAAGAGGAAAAACTAAACTAAACTAAGCTATGCAATTTTTCTTATCTCAGATATCAGATATGTGGTATATAGAGACTCTCTTTCCTTATATATCCGTCTCTGTCCTTTGCTAGGTCAAACAAAGGCCTTCTCTGTTTATTCTGGAGGCGACACAAGTGCGTGCATAAATAACCTATGGTTGGTTGATTGCAAATTTCACATTAGTATGAAAGACACAGAGCTTTCATGGCTACTTTGATGAGCCAAAGAGGTATTAGTGGCGCTGCAGCGCCATGATGACGTCAGTTGGACAGGGGGATGGCGTCGCGACGCGAGAATAACACTGGGCATTGGCGCTGCGGCACCATTGTATTTGAAATGTCCGATTTGTCCCTCGAAAGCTTGGAAAAGACCTAATAAGCCCTGCATTGCATCAGTTAAGTGCAATAACACTATAATCATATAAAACTATATAAAATCAATGAATTCTGGCAATTATTTAAGTCATAAAGTATCCGATTTATGGGTATAAATCCCACTCATCACTAATCTCAATGCATCATTGTTGTCCCATCAATAATGATACTCGACTAGGGACTTTTAAGAATAATGATACTAATTATAATTATATAATCTCATGTTCAAGTCACATACTTGAAACTATATAACTTGTATCACTATTCTAAGGAATTTTATTATGTTAACATTTATATAACGCAGTAAATAAAACCATAATAAAATCATTCATTTATCCAATCAAATATAATATCAAAATGTTAAGCAATTATATCAAATAATTGGCCTATAGGGCAAAAACTCTAACATGACCGAGATCTTTGGGGATGATTCTGTACTACAGTTCGGTTGAGGAACTTTAGGACACCCTTGGGGAAATGCACCTGGTGCCGTAGCTAATCGAGTAGCTCTAGAAGCATGTGTACAAGCTCGTAATGAGGGACATGATCTTGCTCGTGAGGGTAATTAAATTATTCGTGAGGCTAGTAAATGGAGTCTGGAGCTAGCTACTACTTGTGAAGTATGGAAGGAGATAAAATTTTATCATGAGAGGGAGGTGGAATCTTTCCTACAGTAGTTAGAGTTGAAGATGTGGCACACCGGTCTTTTTGTAAAAATGTATTTGCCGGTTGGCTGGTTAACGGTTGAGCTGTCAGGTTAATCAGTACACACGATATTTCTCTATAAATCAATCTCTTTTTCGTTATGAGTAGTATTATTTATCAAAGAGGGACTGAAAGACTATATTTGGGCCAGCTTGACTCCACCGACCTAGGTTGGAGGTGAGCGTTAATAGAGCTTATAGAAATAAAGAGGAGTAATAACAAAAAAGTATACAACAAGAAATAAGCAGAAATATGCGCATATGGGGATTGAATTTGCAGGGTGAGGGGGAACATACGATGTGATACTCATATTGACAGGTTAGAAGCTTCCCCTGGAAATAGCTAGGCTAGTTCCTTAATTTAAATAGCGTGGAGTATGGGACAAGAATATGTCATATAGTACATTATTAAAATGTAAAGCGTTCTTATTTACAACAATCTCTAAAATGATTTCTTTGTTAAATATCTTCCTGGCAGGCCAAGGGGGCTTCAGTTAATAGGTATGAGTGGCAGGCGCGAATCCCTTGTTTGGTCTGTCGGGTAAAGGTTTCTAGATCAATCGGTCTAAGGTTTTCGGTCTCAACTTATGTCAGCGAAGTGCTTGATGAACGTGGGTTCGCGAATTGTCGTCGGCACACTAATTTCTCTGTTTAACTTCGTCCTGGGAGAGATGACATAAATCGAAGTTTCATTGGGTAAGAGAGTAACTCCACTTCAACGGATGAACCCAACTCCTCGACCAGAAAGAGGCTTTGAAGATAAAGAGTTTCCAAGGGACCAGCTCGAAAGGGATTTAGATTCCTCACATACTTGACCTTGAAGGCAAGGATATGGATTTGGGTATGAGACCTATAGGGATAGGTGGCAAGGGTATTAAATTTTAGCTTATCTTTTTTTCCATAAATCGGAGTTTATGAGTGAAGGGGTGAGTATGTGGTGACTGACTTAGCATAGGTGGCAAGGGTATTAAATTTTAGCTTATCTCTTTTTCCATCTTCATCAATAATTTCCCAAGTGTCATCATTTTACTTTTTAAACCAACATGAGTTAGCTTAACCTTAGAGGATGGTTAGGTTAGTTGGTGGGAGATGAGATAAGTTAATTCTCTAAATTTAGCCAATTCATTTCATTTGCAAGAGAGAGAAGGAAGAGAGAGAGAGAGCAAGAGAAAGAAAGCGAGAGCATAGAGAGGCAGAGAGTGGTCAGATAGAGAAAAGGTAGTGAAGAAAGAAGGCTAGCAATCTAAGCCTTGGTCATCCATAGCAAGAATAAAAACAAAAAAAAAATAATACGAGATGTAATCTAAAACCCTAACTTTCAATCATCTTCTTTTTAAGTATTTATAAATTGCTTTATTTGTGGTTGGTTTGTGAAAGATTATGAAGGATCTTGAAGGTATTAGGTGGTGATTGATGATATATATGTTAAACTACCCTAAAGATGCATGAAAAGTGGAACAAATAATGAGAAATACAAACATACGCGTAAGGATGGAAAATGGACTAAAACCCCAGCAGTTGGTGCAGTGGTTCAAATGACGTCCTGGGATGAGTCGTAGACCTGAACATCTTGGGATCAAATCCCACTTGCAACAATTTGTGAAAAGGCAGATAAACTGCTGAAATGGGGCCACGGATCGCCAGCGCAAGTTGGTTTCAAGAAATGGATGGGCCGTGCTGGGGTCAAAAAAAAGAAAAAAGAAAATGGACTAATAGTGGACTATTAGGAGTTATTTTGGGGCCATTTTGTTGTGGTCTTCCAAACCTTAAAATTAAGTTCTGTAATGATGGGTTGTGCGTTTATGAGTTACGAAAATAACCCAATTGGAACGAAGCAAAAAGAAGCTAAAATTAATTTTAGTGTGAATGTTTTGGTAAAACATATTGGAAACTGAAATGTAATGCACTGCTGGCCTTTAGGAAATTTCGGGGCTAGTTTATATTTCTAGAAAAAATGCATCAAAATTGTCAAATCCAAAAAATCAGATTCGAACATGTTGTTTGTATGAATTTTTTGGACTTGTATGTATTGAATTTTCAAATGGTTAAAGTATAAGAGTTGTAGCCCCAAAAGTTAGCTTCACGTGGGCGTAGGAATCGCTCAAAAATGTTTTGACACGAATTAGTTATGACTTTTCTAGCGAGAGAGGGTAAAGGTGGCTAGATTTTGTAGTAATCTGACCTTGTTTGTAAGAAGTAAAATTATGTTTTGATTGAAAGAGGACCTTAAACTAGGGCCTAGATGGGATTAAAGTACACTATATAAGCTTTAATTTGACGTAAGAATGAATGAAAACGGGTAAGTAACGAAGGAAATACGATAAAAAAAGAAAGCTCTCCTGGAAAACCTAAGAATCGGATTTTTTTTATAGAGAAAACGGAGACTGAAATTTGAACATGCATAACTCCCAACCTATTTCGAATTTAGGAGTGTGGTCAACTTCCAAAGTTAGATCTATGAGTCCCCTAAAACTTCCAATTGGAATTTCTGGAATATCTCTTGTATATTTGTGTGCGGACAGATTATACGAAAATAGTCCAGACCCAAAAGTTTAGAAAACCTTACCGCCCAGTTTGTTCCTTGGGATATTTGGTCCACCTAGGAAATGAAATAAATTCTTGATTTTTGGGGACGGAAACGATATGGGATCGTGTAATTCCTGTCGAAAGATGAACTAATTCTGACATCAAACGAAGGAGTTAGGACCAAAACAAGAACTAGGGTTTTTCTAACGAAAACAATTATAACTTGAGTTCTATAACTCTGATGACCACAAAATTTAAATTGGAAGTTCACTTTGATATATATAATATTGTGCCAAGATTTGAGAATTTTTGGAGTTAAGTACGATATAGATCATTTTGCTAAGCTACGAACTAAAATGGTTTTTTTAAATACTTAATATAAACGAAAAAATTTCAAAATATTGTTTTTGTGTATGGAATATATGAATATATTTGTGGCCAAAAAAGAAAAAATGAGGAAGATATGATTTAAGAAATTATGAAAAGTGGGTTTTAGGGTTTCTGGGAAACGCATTTAATAGTTTACCGATAAAGACGTGATCAAATAGGACACGTAAGATGAAGTATGAGTAAAATGGTCATTTTGAGCATGAGATTATAAAGAATGAAACTTAAAGTTGATTTTCGAGGATGTAATACAATTAATGGAAGATCGAAATGGCGTTATAAATAGTTATCGAAGGTAACTGAATGTTGTTTGATAACTGATAAATTAATTCAGAAAATCGTTATGAATGATGTAGGTTATCATTTGAAGGAATAAATTATGGATGTGAATGATGTCGATGATGAAGTACGAATCAAGGCTAGTTTTTCAGAACTTGTGTTTATGTGTTATGTGCATATTTTATGTGATATGTGGAATTCATTTGAAAATATTTTAATGTGCACTTCGTGCAACTACTTGTTAAATGTTGTTAATACATGATTGATGATTTAAGATGAAATTTTCTATGTGAACTTTATTAATTAATGTTATAGAGCACCTTTATATGCAAAGCATGATAAGTATGATCAGAAATAAATATATGTCAAGTATGAGAAATATGAAACATCTAGAAATGCAACTGATGAAGAGGATAATGTGACGCCCCGAAAATAAGTCAACACGACCCATTCTAAGTCGTCTGATATCACATTACAGAAATCAAATACGTACAAACTGTATTTATACAACTATTGAATTGTCGTGCAAAGTACGACAACACATAAGCTGTGAGTTTTAATACAAATACATGTAACTCTCATGGTGCCTCGACCACAACACCTTACAATGATACTTTACATAAAAGTACAGTCAATAAATGTTTTAGAAATTATAATCTTTGGAAAATGCTCAAGGAAACCTTCGTACATGGGAGGCCATACATCTAAGTTATGATAGATATCATCTGACTCAAGAATTATCCTTGGTTGACCAAATATACCCCAAAGAAAAACGAGAAGATTACTATCATGTTCTTTCCAATGGTGAGTCTTATCTTGACATATAATTATCTCCATTGTCCCAATTGAGAATTATATTTCAACCAAACTCCAAGATTATATAGGTAGTGCTCATAGATATAATCAGCAAGTGCATGTGCACAACCCTGTCTTATGATAACACGAAGTCGTCTGTCATTAGACATCTTGTATGATAGTGGGAAAATGACCTTCCAAAGTTGGGTTCACCTCACCCTATTCGGTTCACCAAAATCAATGGTTAAAATGACGTATAAAATACGACAAACTTATCTATAATTCTCGATAAAATTATTTCCATACTATTTTAGGGGAAACCTCAACAGCTATAGACCATCATTCTATTCCCCTGTTACCCCCGCTCGACCCAGCAACACTCTTATTACCTAAAAGGAATTGTGAAGCAAAAGGGTGAGCACAACTAGCCCAGTAAAGAATATCATGACTAAAGATACTTAAATTATCAATAGCCTTCATCAGTAATAAATCAGAGATTTAGAATATATGGTAGATGATAAAACTTTTCAACGATAGTAGCAGTGGAACAAGCAATCCATTAGAAGAGTCAAATAGACCATAAAGTCTATTATCTTCTCCATGTTAAAAGTCCACCAACCATGTTTTATCCTTGTAACATCAATCAACAGTTCTTGTCCACAATTATTCATAATCATAATTGTGATTATAAATTCCTCCACCCAGAACGAAGATAGTACCTATCTTTACCGAAAACATCAAAGATCATGGTTATACCAAATCACAGTTCCTGTTCATAATCATACTAATAAATTCATCTTTACACAACGGGCCAAAGATATTCATTAACAGTTCATCTTTGCACTACAGGCCAAAGACATGCAACTGTATTTTTAGAAGAGTCAAGTAGAGCATGATATCTACTATCTTCTATTAATTAAAAGTTTATTATCAATATTTTTTTGTTGAGACTCAGCTTAATAAATAATCCACATCATCGAATCATCCTTGCACTACGGCTAAGAATATTCATTAGTATCACGACGACGAATTATTCATGCACTACGGGCCAAGGATATTCGTGTTTTCGCCAATGGTCATGATTATACCGAATAATCCCTGGTCATAATCATACCAACAACTTTCCATCAATGAACTACGGGCCAATGAGGACTTTTACCACATCATTTGTAACATTACGGGTCATGATTATACCGAATGATCCCTGGTCATAATCATACCAATTAACAATTCATCTTTGCACCCTTGGCCGAAGATGACTATGATCACAATATAAACATGAGGATGATGACAATGATATAAGCATTAATCAAACGAAATCAAGGATAATTATTAAAGATTTTAAATTAATCCAGAGTTTAATAATGTCTAAATTGTCAACATGATATTGCTTTGTGGAGTAAAATTCAAGAATAATATCCATGTATCAAAAATAATTTGGATAGAAAACAAATAAATTTTTTGGTGAATAGTACCCTGTGAATAGTACTTTGGGAATAGTACCCCGGCATGAATAGTACCCCAAATTTTTCGGTGAATAGTACCCAATGAATAGTACCCCGGCATGAAAAGTGCCCCAAATACCCAAGTGAATAATACTAGAGTAAATAGTAATTAGGTGAATAGTAGCTCAAAATAGTACCCCGACACGAAAAGTGCCCCGAATACCCGAGTGAATAATGCTAGAGTGAATAGTAACTGGGTGAATAGTAACTCGTGAATAGTACCCCGAGTGAAAATATTTATATTTAATAAGAAATTTTAGATCAATATTCCAATGAAACGATACTGGATGAAGCGCAAAACTCAAGAATATTCCACTAAATTCAAGGATTATAGAAGCAATACTTACCATAGTAAGTTTAGATTTAAGAATATGAAAAGAAATAACATACCAAACTATAAATAGATTTTCACCTATCATACAATATGTAATCTACATAGACAGGTTATTCCAACATATTAAAGGATCAATACAAAAAATAGTATTCATTATGAATACGAAAGAAATAATACCCCTTACGAATAAAACAAATAATATCTCTTACCAATACAACAAATAATATCCCTTACGAATACAACAAATAATATCCCTTAAGAATACAACAAATAATATCTCTTACGAATACAACAAATAATATTCATTACGAATATAACAAATAATATCCCTTATCAAACGAACCCCTTACCTTTGTAGAAGGCTGGATACTACAATAGTGAAGTAGCAGAATACTCTTCTTCTTTTTCTCTATAGTTTCTCTCTCTATAGTGTCTCTTGTGAATCTCAGTGAATTGGTGAGAATGAAAGAAGAATTAAGCTTCTATTTATAGGAGAATGGACTAAATAGTAACTGATTCCTAAACGGTCCAGATTGATTTAGTATTAGAACGGACGGTTCATATTGATTACTATTAAAACCACAACCGACGGTCCAGATTGATTTACTTTTAAAACCACCACCGACGATCTAGATTGATTTACTTTTAAAACCACCACTGACGGTCCAGATTGATTTACTTTTAAAACCACCATCGACGGTCCAGATTGATTTACTATTATAACCACCATCAATGGTCTAGATAAATTAGCTATTAAAACCCCCATCAATGTCCAGATTGGTTATCTATTAAAACCACCATCGACGGTTCATAAAATTAGTAAATCTTCCCATGGAATACTAAGTCAAACTTACAACAAACGCCTCATAACAATCCCTATATTTATATCAAAAATTGAATAAATATTTAACTCAAATTATTTATATTTAATAAACACATTTTTAATCTATTACCAATTTTTCATCATTAATATTATAACTCACAATTTCAATAACCAGATCATTCCCAGGAAAGAGGGGGCTTTCTGGTAAGGATTTCTCCCTATTGGCGCGTAATTAGGTGACCAAACCTCTCCTCGACAGAACTTTCTAGACATCGTCAATATTGCAAATAATAATATGAATAATTTTGTCGTCTCAATTATTAATTTAATAATATAAAATATTAATACTGTGACAATAATTGAATCAATAATATGAGCGATATTATGCAACAATTACTGTAACAACAATTGAGTATAACTGAGTGACTTCTCACGTAAGCATCAATAATCAATATCGTGTGCTACTATGCAACCACGTGTATTACTGTATTTTTACCACCGGGTATCTCAACAGTTTAACGGTAAAACTTTCGCCGTTATTTTTATAAAAAAGATATTTATGTCGTTTTCTAACTACGACAATACTTCCGTTGTGGGGTCCACCAATGATTGTGCCGTCATATAAATATTCCCTGACAAAAAGAATATTCCCCGACCAAACGAATATTTCCTGACACAACGAAAATTTTATATCAACTTGCTTACTTTGCAAAAAAATTCACATATCACCCTTAACTTTAAAGTTTTATCAATTTAATCATTTACTAAATAGAATAACAATTATAAGAAAATTGAATACTTTCATCTCATAAATTTGGGGTCTTACAATCTCCCATCCTTATGAAATTTCGCCCTCAAAATTTACGTATCTGGTAGTTTGAAGAGATGATAATACCTTTCTTTCTTTCGGATTGTACATTCCCGGTTATTTCCTCTGTATCATGATTTTCCCATTGCTCATCTCATGTATTTTAGATATCATTCTAGAATACATCTTCAAAATAAAGGTTAATTGACATATTGCAATTTGTCAACTTAAGTAAGAAAATTAAGCTTAGGTAAGACACACACTAACGAAGGATATTACTCGTCTCTCCCCTCCTAGTTATAATCTCGGATCTCCGCCAGAGACCATATCCCTAAGCTCTGATACCATTTGTGACGCCCCCAAAATAGGTCCACACGACCCATTCTGAGTCACCAGATAACACATTACAGAAATCAAATATGTACAAAATTTATTTATACAACTGTTGAACTGTCGTGGAGAGTACGACAACACATAAGCTGTGAGTTTTAATACAAATACATGTAACTGTCATGGTGCCTCGACCACAACACCTTACAATGGTACTTTACATAAAAGTACAGTCAATAACTATTTTGGAAATTAAAATCTTTGGAAAATGCTCAAAGAAACCTTCGTACATCTAAGTTATGTTAGATATCATATGACTTGAGAATTATCCTTTGTTGACCCAATAGACCCCAAAGAAAAATGAACAGATTACTATCATGTTATTTCCAATAGTGAGTCTTCTCTTGACATATAATTATCTCCATTGTCTCCAATTGAGAATTATATTTCAACCAAACTCAAAGATTATATAGGTAGTGCTCATAGATATAATCAGCAAGTGCATATGCACAACCCTGTCTTATGATAACACGAAGTCATCTGTCATTAGACATCTTTTATGATAGTGGTAAAACGCCCTTCCAAAGTTAGGTTCACTTCACCCTATTCGGTTCACCAAAATTAACGGTTAAAATAACGTATAAAATATGACACACTTATCTATAATTCTCAATAAAATTATTTCCATAATGTTTTAGGGGAAACCTCAATAGCTATAGACTATCATTCTATTCCCCTGCTACCCCCGCTCGTCCCAGCTACACTTTTATTACCTGAAAGGAATTGTGAAGTAAAAGGGTGAGGACAACTAGCCTTGTAAAGAATATCATGACTAAAGATAATTAAATTATCAATAGCCTTCGTCAGTAATAAATAAGAGATTTAGAACATATGGTAGATGATAAAACTTTTCAACCATAGTAGCAGCGGAACGAGCAATCCATTAAAAGAGTCAAATATACCATAAAGTCTATTATCTTCTCCATGTTAAAAGTCCACCAACTATATTTTATCCCTGTAACATCAATCAATAGTTCCTGTCCACAATTATTCATAATCATAATCGTGATTCTAAATTCCTCTTCGCACCCAGAACGAAGATAATTTTTATCACCTGTCCTTACCTGAAATATCAAAGATCATGGTTATACCAAATCACAGTTCCTGTTCATAATCATACTAATAAATTCATCTTTGCACTATGGGCCAAAGATATTCATTAACAGTTCATCTTTGCACTACAGGCCAAAGACATGCAACTGTATTTTTAGAAGAGTCAAGTAGAGCATGATATATACTATCTTCTATTAATTAGAAGCTTATTATCAATATTTTATTGCTGAGACTCAGCTTAATAAATAATCCACATCATCGAATCATCCTTGCACTACGGCAAAGGAGATTTATTAGTATCATGACCACGAATTATCCATGCATTACGGGCCAAGGATATTCGTGTTTTAGCCAATGGTCATGATTATACCGAATAATCCCTTGTCATAATCATACCAACAACTGTCCATCAATGAACTACGAGCTAATGGGGACTTTTACCACATCATTTGTAACATTACGAGTCATAATTATATCGAATGATCCTTGGTCATAATCATACCAATCAACAATTCATCTTTGCACCCTTGGCCGAAGATGAATTTGATCACAATATAAGCATGAGGATGATAACAATGATATAAGCATTAATCAAACGAAACCAAGGATAATTATTAAAGACTTTAAATTAATCCAGAGTTTAATAATGTCCAAATTGTCAACATGATACTATTTTGTGGACTAAAATTTAAGAATAATATCCATGTATCAAAAATAATTTGGACAGAAAAGAAATAAATTTTTTGGTGAATAGTACCTCGTGATTAGTATCATGTTAATAGTACTTCGGGAATAGTACCCCGACATGAAAAGTGTCCTGAATACCCGAGTGAATAATACTAGAGTGAATAGTAATTGGGTGAATAGTAACTCGTGAATAGTACTCTGGCACAAAAATTGCCCCAAATACTCGAGTGAATAATGCTAAAGTGAATAGTACCCCGAGTGAAAATATTGGTATTTAATAAAAAAAAATTTAGATCAATATTCCAATGAAACGATACTGGATGAAGCGCAAAACTCAAGAATATTTCACTAATTTCAAGGATTATAGAAGCAATACTTACCATAGTAAGTTTCGATTTAAGAATATGAAAAGAAATAACATACAAAACTACAAATGGATTTTTACATATCATACGGTATGTAATATGCATAGACAGGTTATTCCGACATATAAAAGGATCAATACAAAAAATAGTATTCTTTATGAATACGAAAGAAATAATACCCCTTACGAATACAACAAATAATATCCCTTACCAATACAACAAATAATATCCCTTACGAATACAACAAATAATATCCCTTACGAATACAACACATAATATCCCTTACGAATACAACAAATAATATACCTTACAAATACAAAAAATAATATTCCTTACGAATACAACAAATAATATGCCTTATAAAATAAAAATAACATCCCTTACCTTTGTAGAAGGCTGGATACTGCAATAGTGAAGTAGCAGAATACTCTTCTTCTTTTTCTCTATAGTTTCTCTCTCCATAGTGTCTCTTGTGAATCTCAGTGAATTGGTGAGAATGAAAGAAGAATTAAGCTTTTATTTATAGAAGAATGGACTAAATAGTAACCGATTCATGAACGGTCTAGATTAATTTACTACTAGAATAGACGGTTCATATTGATTACTATTAAAACCACAATCGATGGTCCAGATTGATTTACTTTTAAAACCACCACCAACGATCTAGATTAATTTACTTTTAAAACCACCACCGACGGTCCAGATTGATTTACTTTTAAAACCACCACCGACGGTCTAGATTGATTTACTATTAAAACCAACATCAATGGTCCAGCTTGATTTACTATTACAACCACCATCAATGATCCAGATTGATTAACTATTAAAACCACCATAATGGTCCAGATTGGTTATCTATTAAAACTACCATCGACGGTCCATAAAATTAGTAAATCTTCCCATGGAATACTAAGTCAAACTTACAACAAACGCCTCATAACAATCCCTATATTTATATCAAAAATTGAATAAATATTTAACACAAATTATTTATCTTTAATAAAAATATTTTTATACTATTAACAATTATTCATCATTAATATTATAACTCACAATATTTAATAACCAGATCATTCCCAGGAAAGAGGGGGCTTTCCGATAAGGATTTCTCCTTATTGGCGCGCAATTAGGTGACCAAACCTCTCTTCGACAGAACTTTTTAGACATCGTCAATATTGTAAATAATAATATGAATAACTTTGTCGTCTCAATTATTGATTTAATAATATAAAATATTAAAACTGTGACAATAATTGAATCAATAATATGAGAGATATTATGCAGCAATTACTGTACCAATAATTGAGTATAACTGAGTGACTTCTCACATAAGCATCAATAATCAATACCATGTGCGACTATACAACCACACGTATTACTGTATTTTTACCACCGGGTATCTCAACAGTTTAATGGTAAAACTTTCGCCGTTATTTTTATAAAATAATATTTCTGTCATTTTCTAACTATGAAAATAATTCTATTGTGGGGTCCACCAATGATTGTGTCTTCGTACGAATATTCCCTGACAAAAAGAATATTCTCCGACCAAACAAATATTCCCCGACACAACGAATATTTTATATCAACTTGCTTACTTTGCAAAAATTTTCACATATCACCCTTAACTTTAACCTTTTATCAATTTAATCATTTACTAAATAGAATAACAATTATAAGAAAATTGAATACTTTTATTTCATAAATTCAGGGTCTTACAGATAAAGTATGTTTAAAATGTGAATTAGGTGTTATGTGATAATGGTTAAACTTGTTGTGCAACGTAGTTGCTCACTCTTGCTATATGTAAATGTTTTTCAGCTAAGCCAAGGTGGATCGAAGGATTCAATAAAGTCAAAAGATGAAAGATTAATGATTAAAGATGTGTTATATTAATTGTAATACTTTTAAATGATATAATATTCATTTACATTATGTAATGTTGTGACACCCCCAAATTTGGGTACTTCATTCCCACAGGATTTGGTGTTCACTGTCCAAATTATTCATGTCTAACTACCCATAACAAAGGATATAAATGAAACTCACAACTCAAATAGAAATCCTCCCATTAAATGGTTACAACTTCTTAAACAAATCTCAGGTCGTCTAACCTTAAATACATCAATTGCTGAAACATAACATATTTGAATAGGTCATTTTACATAACATCTTAAAATAAATTAAACAAGTCTTCATCATTGTTTAATATTACCCTTGCCTTTACTAGTGGACGACTCGTCTATTATTTCAACTTTGGCTGCAATGTTTTATATGCAAGAGTGAGCAAAATAATTGCTCACAAGAAATATAATATGTAATAACAGTATATGAATAAACTTAACTGAATATATAACCTTTCCTGTCAATGATAATCAGGAACATAAAGCTCAATAAGAAAATTGAATTTTAAATCAAGAATAGGAAACCAGATCAAAAGTACTATGTGCTAGTTCCCAGAGGCACGAAAGTTATCTAGAAGGGCGGGGGGGGGGGGGGGTTGAATAGATATTTTAAAAACTTTTTTCTTTTCAAAAATTAGCTTAACAGATTTGTTAATTAATAAATTAATTAACCACATCAGAATGTATGATTTAATTATCCCCTTTAAGATAAAATAGAACTTATAGTTCAAGTAATAGTTGTAACAGATATAATAGATATGACAGTTAAGAAGTAACTGAAAGTAAGTGACACAATTGTTTTAAGTGGTTCAGAGTACTCAAGACTCCTAATCCACTCTTCTACTCCACGAGTAGGAAATCCACTAAGGATATATGTACAACTTTGAATCACTAAGATTCCTTCAAGACCAGCAGCCTTGAAACTCTAGTTCACTAAGAACTCTTCAAGTCCAGTAGACTTGGAACTTTAGTTCACTAAGAACTCTTCAAGCCCAACAGACTTGGTTGCTCTATGATGAGAGTTTGTTTGTTGGTGTGCTACTCAGTTGCCTTAAGCATAGGTTCTGAAGAATTGAGTAGCGAAGCAAGATATTTCTTCTGATTTGTATATTGAGGCTTTGACAAATTTTTATATGATTTGTGTGTTCTTGCTTGTCTGAAATCTTCAATTTGTTTGCTTTACGTAGGAGGCATGAAATCTTCTCGTTGAAATTCTTTATTTAAAGCATTTAATGTTTCAGATATTCTGAGATCTTGATGTTAACATTCTGGGTTTGTGTACACTTTTTCTGACTTTCCTGACACAATAGACTGCTTTCTCACCTAACACGTCTGGAATGTCACTTTCAGAAGACCAGTTGGAAGTCACTTTCTTTTTCCTTTTGTTTCTTCGCTTTAGACTAATGATATTGGTGGGAGTATTGGGATTCTCAATTATCAAATGTCATATGTCAGTCCTCACTATTAGAGATCCTCTTTTGTCAGACAGGTGAATCTGACGATTCTGATACTGACTGATGAGCACTACGATCGTTGTCTTGCTACTATAATTATCGTGTTTTGATGAGTCCTTCTAGGAAATTCAGTCTGAATTGCTTATCTGAAGAGAATTGTAGAGTAATCTACGATTATGCCTTAGCATTGTAAGCACTTGACTGATTGCGACTTCAATTGGCGATGACTTGTAGACTCCACGATTTTGAGTGAAGCCTACGCTTCTTGTTTTAGCTCGACAAATGCTTGGCAGACCGTCTCTACGATTCTGAGAGTGTTATACTCGACAGACTACAATTATGCCTTATTTTCTACAATCTCTTGGCTGGCTAGACATACTGTGATTCAGCTCTAGCCTATCTATTAGAATTTATAGGATCAACCTAACAAGTTTGACCTTTCTATTATATAGTCCTTGTACATCATTATCTTTCTAATTCAAAGGACTTTACAAGAAGATAAAGATAAAAATCATTTAGCTCAGATCAACTTAACATTTCTGATCTTTGATCTAGGTCCTTGTACATGTGATCTAATAAGGACTTTACATTTTTGATAATGCATACACATTTGTTTATTCCAACATTAAATTTAAATATGCAACTTCTAACAATCTCGCCCTATTTTATGTTGACATAACCAAGTAGATTTGCATCATATCATCAATTTCTAATGCAAATTGCTATCAAATAAGCATGACTTAAGTTTTATTAAGCAACTAAAATTCAAGAGAATAAGCATGAATTTATTAATGTTCTGTAAAGGATATTATAGTTGATAAATGATATATTAATAAAAAGAAATAGGAACTTATCTTCTATCTTCTCTGTCTCTTATACCTTAGAGGATTTGCATGTTCTTCAGCTCTCTTTTTCCTTCTCGCCTCATTTTGCCTTGCAAATTCTTCTAGTTCACTTTGCTCAAGTGGTTCATCATGATCATCCCTATTCATGAAGGCATGATCTCCAATAGGCATAATTAGGTTAGTGCGAGATACTCCTTATGGATTGAAAGGAGTACGGCCTTGGCTCCTTAGTGGGTTTGACATTATTATCGGTTAACATTGAAATGCTCTTAGAGGCTAATTGCAAGGCTGATTGCTCCTTGAAGAATTTGCTACCTGTTTCCCTTTGATTTTCTCCCCTACACAATTATTCTCCCCCTTTATATCAACATCTAGGGTTCGAATTTCTTGAGACATACGGGGTTCATCCCTTGCACCAGTTCGTGCAGTTGAGAGCGTGACTAAGTAATGTCATCACGATTTTCTTGGACCATAGCGCCCGTCTACAATTTTTGTTGATGTATTATGGCCAAGATATCATTTGTCTGCCTCATCTGAGTTAAGGAACACTCTTTAAATTCAGTCAGGGAGGAATGCATGCTAGCAAGATTTTCAAAGACAAGCTTGTTCTAAGCCTCATGAGTCTGTTAAAGGAGGAAAACTACTTCCTTACGCTTGGCCATGGATTGGAAGTACAGTTGATCCCTTTCATTAATGCTCGCTATCATCTCCTCGATAATCTCCCTTAGCTTCTTTGTGAGCTCAGATCCCAAGTTGCGAGGGAGAGTATTGGCAGCATCAATCAGGTTGTAAAAAGGTTGATGAATAACGAGAGAATGAGCTTTAAGGTTTTCTTCCATCTCCTTAGCCACTTTCTCTGACACTTTCGTTAGCTCATCTTTGGTACGAAGGAGAGAGAGATGCTTAATTTTTTTCTGAATATCAGATGGAGAGGCTTTTGTTTTCTCATTTTGCATGTTTGGCAGAGCAAGGGCTAGATCAAAATATTTGCTATGGGAGGACAAGGGAACATCAGATTATGTTATTGGGGTATTAATTGGATGTATGGGGGAGGAGGCTGCTTCAGTGTATGATTATGCATTTGAGGAAGGAAGATTGATTTGATCGACAATCGTAGTGACATGACGTTCGACGACCATGAAGTTGATTGAGAGGTTGAATGAAAATGGTACTATAACAAAAGAAGTGGATTTATTTGGTCCATTAGTTACAGAGTTTTGGGACTCTGTAACTAGAAATTAGTTTTGGGGTCAAGAATGCCCTCAATCCACCTAGACAGTTCCTCAAACTGATAGAAGTTTGATGAGGGAGAGTGATTGAGCTTGAAAGATGTGGGAATGAAGTATACATGTTGTGAAAGTAGTATGCATACAAGCCAATCATGTTTGATGATAAAGCATATACTTTGTAACAATCTTATTCATTTATTAATAAAAAGTATTAATTTTTTAAAGGCATTTAATTATCTACATGATGTTATTTTATAATATGTGATAAACCCATAGTTTTAAGCAATGCTTTTAGAATAATGATGATGATCATTATAATGAGATCTAATTCTTAGAAAGCTTAAAACTAAAATAGTTCCCAATCGTTGGATTACTAAATTGGGGATTAGTGAATCCGGATAGATTGGTACATACGTTGCTTACTCATTGGATGAGGATGATTGATCTCATGATCATTTATGTGGAGACACTAAAGCAAGTATGTAGGTGTTTATTAGAGAATAAGTTCACTGAACGTGGCTCGCTAAGGAATACCTAATGGAGTTTTACTTGCCTGTCAATAGGAATTCCTGTAGTGATAGTAGTACAAGTGATCCTTGGACTTGAGATCATCATAGTATCTTGTGTATGATGAGTTATACTTTGACTTATTCCTTAAGACCCTTAGGGTATATCAAAGGGAATGCTTGGGTATAATAAGTTGTACATGGAGATAATGTATGATCAATAAAGAATCTACCACTTATTAAAAGAAGAGAAATGTCCTATGTGATTCGATAAATGACAACCCAATGAGTCCTTGGCGGCGTAATGAAATTAGAAAGGAGTTTCTAATTTGCATTATTTGGAGTTGTGCATTTAAGAGTCGAAATACATATAATTAAATAAAATAAGACTTGATAGTAATTCCATGTCTTATATTTAATTGGGACATTGTATGATGGAAGGATTGAATTGTACGGTAACTATTTACTCAAAGGTTCTTCTATGATTAATGTTGAAATCTATATTATCTGGAAAGTCATTGATCGCTAGGGAGGCTTATCCCTATTGTAGAATAAATATTATTTATTTAAATAAATTAATTGTTTAATTTATTTATTTAAATAAGATTAGAATTGTTCTAATTGATTTATTCACAAGCGGTTTAATATGGAGAACCTAAAGGGTCACACCATAAAAAGGAAGAATAATTATTTAAGAAGTTAATGGCATAATCGTAATAATATAAATATGTATATTTAATTTAATCTATGGTGATAGAATAAATTAAATAGCTTAATATTTATTATTTAATATTTTAGAAATATTAAATATAAATTAATAAAAGGAGTCTTATTAATATTATTACAATTATTATTATTATTTTAATTTCTAAAAGAGTTTAGGAATTAATTTAATATAAGTACTCTCATTTATTCCTAATTGGATTAGGAAGGAAAATTAGTTAAAGGAGTTTAATTAATTATCCCTAATAAGATTAGGGAGCCCCTTTAATTAAAAGGGTTTAATTAAATAATACTTTATTTTAATAGGGTTACTTGATATCTTTATAAGATGAGTCTTATATCAGATATCAAGACTATGATATAATTCCAATGGTTGGAGAGTACGCTCTTTTTCTATAGAGATAGAAAAACTAGGGTTTAGCCAACCACCCATCTTCTTGAATTCTTCTTCTTCCTTGGTGGATCACCTCTAGAGGTCAAACACTTGGGTGGCTAACGTTGATCAAATGAAGGAACCAAACCCGGTGGATTCAAGTTGAACGCGAAAAGGATTGGAGGTGAACTTGTACCTGAGGAAGCTCGGATCTTCAAGGGTATGTTTCTTATTCATCTTTTTCGTTTAATTAATAATTGTGCATAAAGGGTGATCCGGGTATATGGTTTGTAAAAATTTTAAACTCTGATTTTTACACGTTTCCGCTTATTTATGCAATTTGATTGCGTTCTTGAATATTACAAACCTAACAGCTCACTTCTTGGAGAAGTATTGCATGTGATCAGCTTTTGAGCAAAGGTGAGATTTCTTGGGAACCCCTAGGCAAGCATATACACTGCTAGATAAGCTTTGAATGTCCAGAATATATGGTCCCAAGAATTGAGAATTAGGGCTCTGTGGTAGGACATCATTGAAAGGTAGGAGATCATGCAATTGTAGTTGACGTACCTTTCTTCACTCCTAAACTCAGCAATGATTTCTACTTCTTCTAATTCATCTTCTTCATCATCTTTAACAAAAACCTCCATCATTTTTGTATCCTCATCAGGGGCAGAGGGGTCTTCATGGCTCATTTCATGTACTTCACTTTCTTGAGGGGCGGATGGGGCTTCATGATGAGCTTCTGATTGCTCCCCTTCAGCTAGAGAACTTACTGGCTCATGGATTTTGACTATCTCCTCCTTAATTTGAACATGACTCTGCTTGTCATCTTCTTGTTTCTCCCCCTCAGTTAGGACATATGCCTGATCTGATGCAGTAGGACTAACTGCATTATTGAGGGTAACAATTACTATTTCAATGATCCTGGTTTATTCCAAGGATTCATTGTGAGAACTAGCATCAACATTAGCTTAGTCTATCATTCTTCTTTCTTCTTCCTTGATCTTCAACATTGCTTTCTTAAGTTCAAGATCAGCCTTTTTGACTAGTCTTCTCCTCACCTTTCTAGGCTCATGCTCAGCAGATTCTTCAGCAATATATTGATCTTCATTAACGATTATTTGCTCTGACTGAGGGGCCATCCCAGCATCCTCTTTAGTGTGACTGATAAGTCGGGACTCTACGATCGCTGAGCTTGTGTACTCCACAATCGTAGTTAGAGAAGACTTCTTTAAACGTAGACTGTGTTTTCCTTTCTTATGGAGCATCTGAGAGAGAGTAATTTCTTCTTCAACTTCATCTTCATTTTTCTTCTTCTTCTTAGATGGTTGTTCTGGAGATAAGATTACGTCGCGGGAGATTTCCCTTGGAAGAGAGCGACTAGAGACTTCAGAATCAGATCTTTGAGGCACATCAGTTATTAATCCTTGAGGTTCTTCTTCCATTTGAACAATAGCCTTTAGTTTCCTCTTTCCTTTGCTCTTTCTGACCAGGGCAGAGGACTCCTGATTTACTTCTTCTTCATCTTCCCTTACAGCAGACAAATTTCCCTTTAGAAAGTGTTTCTTTACCTCTTTAGATCTCTCACTAGACTCAGTCAGTGTTAACTTTAAATTTTCTGTTGGAATCCTTTTCCAATTCAAAAATAATTGTTGGGTCATCCTCTTGTTTGGATTGAGACTTTCACCTTCATTATCTTCAATTTTATCTCCCAGAGTCGATTGGAGAATGATGCGGATGAATCTTTCATAGAACTTCTTACTCGTGCTTTTTGCCTTCTTGGAACTGAGAATCCATTTCCCAATCCATTCCAGGAGAAGAGCCCCATAATTTAGTTGAGATTTATTGATGTCATGATTTTTAGTTGAACTTCAATGACAGAATCATGACTTGAGTTTTTACAGCAAATGCATTTCCTAACAATGTCAGCTAGGAATTCGTACTTATGAGGGAATTCCTTCTTCTTCTAGCCTCTGAGATCTGGTTTCTTCTTGTGATGCATCCTTCTCAGTCCTTCGATGAAGTTGATGTAGTTCAGAGAAGTAAGGCCCTTAGATTTAAACCCTATGGCAATGTTTATATCTGCAGCATCGAGCTGAATAGATGCACCTTTAACCTTTTTTGTGAGAATGTTGTCTTTGTAAGCTCCATTAGTGTAGAATTCTCTCAGCAACTTGGGATAAATCCTCATGCTGGTGTCGAGGGCTTCTTGAAGTCCTACTTTCTTCAGTAAAGAAAGAATTTAGTAAAATTATGGTTCGATAATCTTGAACTCCTCGAAGCATAGCTGATTTCCAGAGATGACACTTGAAGAGGCCATTGAGCTTTGCAAGTTTCCTAAAATAATCGGGATTAACTGAGTACACTTGATTTAGGGTTTTAGCAAGAGGAAGAGAGAGAAAGAGATTGTTTGAAGACTGAAGATACACAGACAAATTTTCAAAAGTAATTGTAACTTCCCTCTTTAGTTTTTGAAGAGTGGGGCATATGTCTTATTCTGAATGGAGCCACGATCTTCTGGACAAATGGATAAGATTATATTACCCTTAGCTCCCCCTGAGCTTGTGTTTCCTCCTACAATCGTTGTGTCCACACCATTAACATTTCTCTCTGCTATCTCTCGCGATCGTTCATAGCTTTCTTTCTATAGAGTTAGTAGTTGACATGATATTTATGGATGCAAATTTAACATTCTTAACTCAGTTATTAGCCTATTAAATATGGATTCATCTTAAGGTTTTGCAAAGACATCATCAAGTTGATTTTCAGTTGGGATATAATGTAAGGAGATATTTCCATTTTAAACATGATCCCTAATGAAATGATATCTTATTTCTATGTGCTTTATTCTAGAGTGCATGATAGGATTATGAGTAATTGCTATAGCACTTGTATTATCACAATGAATAGGAATGGATTTAATGTCAAACCCATAGCCGGCTAGTTACTTTTTCATCCATAGTATTTGAGCACAATAGCTACCAGCTGCAATGTATTCAGCTTCTGCTATTGAGGTTGATACATATTTTTGCTTCTTGCTAAACCAGGACATGAGCCTGTTTCCTAGAAATTAACATGCGCCACTTGTACTCTTTCTATCAATTTTACAACCTGCAAAATCAGCATCCGAGTATCCTGTTAACTCAAAGGAAGACTCCTTGGGGTACCAAAGTCCTAAGTGAGGTGTGCCTTTTAGATACCTGAAAATCCTTTTCACAGCTGTTAAATGTGAATCCTTAGGGTTAGCTTAAAATCTAGCACATATACAGGTAGTAAACATAATGTTTGGTCTACTGGTAGTTAAGAAAAGGAGAGATCCTATTATACATCTATATTGAGTAATATCAATACATTTACCTTTCTCATCTTTGTCAAGCTTAGTTGCAGGTGCAATTAGAGTTTTCATGGGGGAAGCTGATTCAATGCCATACTTTTTAAGTAAGTCGTTGATACATTTGGCTTGGTTAATGAAGATACCTTCATCAATCTTCTTCACTTGAAGTCCAAGGAAGAAATTCAGTTCACCCATCATGCTCATTTCGAATTTGTTCTGCAAAAGCTTGGCAAATCTCTCATATAGCTTTTTATCTGTAGAACCAAAAATAATGTCATCTACATATATTTGTACTAACAAAAATTTATGTTTATGCTTCTTAAGGAATAGTGTGGTGTCTACTCTTCCTCTAGTGAACCCTTTTTTAATAAGAAAGTTTATTAGAGTTTCATACCATGCTCTAGGTGCTTGTTTTAGTCCATATAAAGCTTTATATAGTCTATAGACATGATTAGAGAGAGTTAGATTGATAAAACCTAGAGGTTGTTCCACATAGACTTATTCTTGAAGTTCTCCATTTAGAAATGCACTTTTGACATCCATTTGAAAGATTTTGAATTTCATGTGTGCTGCAAAAGTAAGAAATATTCTGATTGCTTCCAATCTGGTAACCGGAGCAAAAGTTTCATCATAGTCAATGCCTTTTTCTTGAGAGTAACCTTTAGCCACCAATTTTGTTTTGTTTTTTGTGATCACCCCATCTTCATCCATCTTGTTTCTAAATACCCATTTGGTGCCAATGACTGGGTGATGCTCTGGTCTAGGAACTAATCTTCACACTTTCCTTCTTTCAAATTAATTTTTCTCCTCTTGCATAACTTCTATCTAGCTTGAATCTTCCAAGGCTTCCTCTATCTTCTTAGGTTCCATCTGGGACAGAAAGTTCAGGTAGAAATATTCATTTTGGGTAGCTGATCTTGTATTGATTCTTGCATTTTGATCTCCGATAATCAAGTCTTGTGTAATAATCCTTGCCTAAATTAGGATTATTAATAAAATTTGAGAATTTTAATTACATTATTATAATTGTAATTAAAAATTTTGTACTTTATGTGTTTAATTGTAAGAATTGTTATAATAACTAAGTTATAGTTATGGTAAGATTAGTTATAATTTAGAATCCAAAAAAGTTAATAAGGAAACCATAATTTAAGAATTTAATCCTAAGATTAGAAACCCTAACCCTAATTAGGGTTTTAAAAAGAATTCAAGATTGATTATGTACTATGTGATTAACACTAAGTATGGTTATGTAGGAATTTAATTAGTGAACTTCTCATTGGCAAACCCTAATTAAGGATTAGAAAACCCTAATCCTAAATATTAAACCCTAATTTTAATTATTAAACCCTAATTCTAAATTATAAAACCCTAATGACTAAGAACTTAATGGTTTTTTTAGTATATATAAGTATGTGAAGTACTAAATTACCCTCAAAGTTAATTAGGAAATTTCTAAAATACCCCTAGTATAGAGGTAATTACCAAAATGCCCTTTTTATTTCATTTTAAGTGATAAGGCCAAATATATGAGTCATCACTTGGTACATATGCAACATGTGTTAAATATAACCCCACCAGCCTTCACTTGACACCTCATATCAGTTCCATGAGTGGATTAGAGTTTAGTTGTCAAGAAAATAGAAAATCAAGCCTTTTTTCCCCTACTTCAAATCTTTATATATGGCTAAGTGTTGGTTTCTCAAACCAACGAAATTTACCCTAAGAATACATAAGAAAGCAAACCACAAACAGCCCTTAGCAAGTTAAAGTCAGGATCAGAAAGGCAAAATTCAAGAAGTGTTCAAAAAGGTAAAAAACATAACCCTAAACCTAGATCTTTAAAGCTATATTAAAATTTATCTTTGTGTTTAGATATGTTAAATAATAGGTTATTTAGTGATCTGCATTACTTAAATATGAATCCATAACATTTAAATGTATAAATGAAGATTTTAGAAAATTGTTAAGAACTTTAAAAATTAAGTCTGACAGTCAAATGTCAGGCCTTGTAGATCCTAATCTGTTAGTTGTTTGAACTGTTAGGTGTATTAGGGTTATACTATGTAATGATGTTAGTGTTCTAGAAGTGGAATCATGACCAAATCATGTATAGATTACAAGTTATGCACGGTCAAAACCCGTTGAAGTTTTATGGAAAACCCAGAAAACTAAGAACTGTGTCTGACAAGATTTTTAGCACTTTAGATCTTTCAACTGTGGTATTGTTAGGACCCCTAAGTGTAACACTTTTGTACACTAACATATGGACTACATGTCCATGACAACCGATTACCCATTACATCAACAAGGTGCAAGATATTATCTGTAATACCCGAAAACATAAATAAATAAATAAATAAATATTAAATAATAAAAATTATTTTGTTTTAAATTATATTAATTATACTTTGTATTTTATTTGGGTCAAACTAGTCATTTACTTTTGGGATACTAAGTATTAATAAATGATGAATAAATTAATTTGATAAAATTGGGCCTTAAAACTAATTTGATTTAATTTATTTGTGGGTAAAATTAAAATTCTATTTAAATTAGAAGAGTTCATCAGTTATATAAATAAATATTTAAACCCTAATCTATCTCAAGTACCTCTAATAACTGACTAAGGAAAAAAAACGCCGCTATTGTAACGACCCCAAAATTTAAATAATTTAATTCTCGACTTCGATCGTTAACAATACATTCAACCTCTAATTTTACATCATTAAATGATAATACAACCATTGAAATTTGCAGAATAATTAAAAATTTCTAATACAAACTATCCTCGTTCCCAAAACCTTCAACCTTTACATCTAAATATCTTAGAATCATTTTAATACTACAAGAGTTTACATCGCAAAACGATATTACAATTCAACATTAATACATTATTCGAAACCTTAAACATGGTTTAAATAATAATGACTCAGCCAAAGTGTATAAATCTTCAAGTATCACATCTGATTCATGTCTTTCAAGTAGCACATAACTTTACCTTGAATCTTTAACCTGCAAAAGTGGTTATTTGCAAGGTTGAGCTCGACATCCCAGTAAAATCTAACAGTTTTCATGCATCACGTAACACATAATAGCATGCTTATCATACATCTCATAAACATTGAACTAACATAACATACATGATGTAGTTCATATAACAAATATAAAGATTGAGTTCTTTACTTTATCAACATTCATTACTCAATCAACGTAGTCATATATTGAATTTAACGTTTCATGCTTTCAACATATATAAACACATCATGCTCTTTGCAATAAAGATTTAAAATAGTTAATCATCAAGTTCACGTAGCAAATAGGAACTGAAAGACTTGCCTTGATCGTTGTTTACCAATAACAGTTTAATAGCTTACAGCTATCTGTACTTCACATGCCCTACACAATTATATAATCATTCACATTAACTATTAGTCACATAGCAATGTGTAGTAGTTATAATGTAAACTTTACTCTACATCTCATAACCCTTCCTATTATCAATACACAATGTTCAATTTTATTGTGTTAACTTTTGACTTATCTCTCACTACATTTCATATTCGAAGATCATTCAAGTGTTTAAGTCTTGCTACACAAGTGTAATAATGTTCGCCAATTACCTGACACATATCATTGGAATCACAATAATGATTAGTTGTATTAACATTAGCTTTATGGGTTTAACTCACCATTTAGGTCATACCCTTAACTTAACACTTAACCATGTTGGTTAACACCTTTAACGAATATGAAACCTCACAATACACTAACATAAATCTTATCATTTATCTTTAACTTTTGAAAACATCACATTTAGTTTCATTACATAACTTACTCAAGTGACAACTAATATCCCCATATTTTGGTATTATATTATACTACAATCTGTTATGATGACTTATGTTAGGATTCAACTTCATCACGCATGCCAAGCCAAATTAGATCCTTCTATAACAACATACAAACAAACAGACTTCACCGCTCGGGCTTAGGGCACGGCGCAACTACGTTGTCCCAAGCCTTGGCACCGGTGCAGCTGCGCTGGTGTAGATTCATAGAAGACCAATGGCAGCAATCTTGCTTAGTTTCTAAGTCAGTAATCTCATGCAAGAATGCTACCAGCATACGTACGTAAACTGCGAAGCAGCTTTTTGTTCTTGCTCCAACACACCAATTAATCCAATTTCCACATAAATTCATGAAACTTAACATCTAAAACTTTGCGATAACATCTATAAACATGAAATACCACATATTAACAACATAAACACTCTATATATTCAATTTTTAAAGATCAAAACCCCAATTTTCCAAATTTCTTCAATTTTAACACTTTTAGCGAATTCGATCGCCACGACTTCATTACTTAACCAATTGACATGATTTAAACTACGTTGTTTTTGTTTCTTCATATACTAACATAATCCAACATCATTTTACAGATTATAACACATATTAGACATAAAATTTTATACTTTCTTAAGCCATTTTCATACATAACCACTGTTATTTCAATTTCTTCCTACAAACCAATTTCTTGCAATCTAATCATCAAATAGCACTCACAAACGATGATTAACAGATTATAAACCACATACATACATGTATAAATCCCATGTGATAAGCAATTTATAGAAGATGATTATAAGAACTCAAACTGTAAACATTAGAAGTAAACCCTAGTTGTATGCTTAGCAAGAGATGGTGAACTCTCCTTCCTCTTGGCAAAATCACATAAAACTCTCTCTCTCTCTCTCTCAAAATCTCTGCATGTCCTCTCTTCCTCACCAAGCTCAGTACTAGCCTTAGAAAAAGAACATGTAACATATAATTGACTCCTCTCCCCCCTCCCCCCCCCGTCGTCGTGAAGAAAACAAAAAAGCGTCGATTCTGATAAACCAACCAAAAGCCATAAGGCTGCGTTTGGGTACACATAATTTCCCCCATACTAGAATATTTTAATAATATTATATTATATAGTTTTTATTTGTCACACCTGTAACCAATTTACATAACACATAATAATAATAATAATTTTATTATAATTCTTGAGATGATTAATAAATAATCATATATCTAATTTAATTAATAAATTAGACTTAAACATCTCTTTATTTAATTTACTTATTTTCTTTAATATTAAACAACTCGTTTAATTTAATTAATTCATTAAATTAAATCTTCAAAGAATAAAATTTACCTTTGCTTTAATTTAATTTTCATACACACGTAACTAAATTATTATACCACAATTTCATAAATTATTTATTTTTCTAAATAAATAAATTATTTAAAATATTTATTTAATTTAATAAATATTTAAAATTAATTACCAAATTCATTTAATTTCTTTAATAGTTAACTTAACTATTAAACCTCACTTTCCCAATATATGAATATATATTTCTCTTCACACCGAGATCACATATTTCAAAATATATAGCATGTATATATACATACTCAAACTCAAAATATCTCATAATAAAAATTTTAATTATTAGATTCCTTTTTTAATAACTTATTAAAATTCGGGTTGTCACAGCCATTGTTACAAAAGGGAGAAAAAGAAAGGAAGAAGAAATCATATTACACTTTGTAGAAGAAATGGATTCATATAACAAAGGTAAGAACTCAAATTAGTTGTAAAAGATTATGTGTGTAAAAAAAATGTTGATTTATATATATGATCTCTGGAATGTGTTTACCATATTATATATATATATATATATATAAAACACAACCAAATTTGAATCTAAAGCACAATAACGGTTTAGATTGTATCTCAAGTTTTACGACTTGATCAAAAGGCTGACATTTCATTTCACAAAAAAATAACCGCCCAAATCAAACCCCCCTTACACGCTACCCAAATCCCGCCTTATACCCCTGCCTCCTTCTCATTTCGCCTTCTCCATCGTTTGTACTCTTCTCCATCTCCAAATCCCTTCAAATTACATAAGCGATTGACTGTTGGAGAACGGTGACCGACTGTTGGAAAATGCCGATTTGACTGCTTGAGCTTGGGACCATTCTTTTGTTCGTGACATGCCCGCTGGTATGCCTTAATTTGTGCAAGTTTCTCTTTAGGTTGTTTGAAATATGACTAAAATCAAATGATTTGAGTCTCCACCACGCGTTCCAGACATTTTTCTCATTCTTCAATTTCTTTGTACTTTGAATAGTCTTTCTTTCTTTCTCTGGGTGTGTGAGTGTCTAAGCCCAAAAGCTCCTCTGCACCGCCATTCTTGCTATCCTCAAAACCAAGATTCTATTTCTTTGTAGCCTCCATGACCTTTCTAAGTAAGAGAAGTTCCCTTATCTAATGGTGTAGCTTATCTATCATAAAAGATAGGAATAGCGAGTAGTTTGAAAGAATTCTTATGAATAAAAAAGGGGAAGCACATTTAATCAAACACATTGAACAAAAAACCTATTATAGTTTCAAGTAGTTTGATAGATGATGTGACGTCCCCAAAATAGGTCGAATCCACTACCCATTCTGAGTCGCCAAATACATGGTACAGAAACAACTACAACTTTATTATAATTGTAGTGCAAAATACAACAACACATATACTGTGAGTTTAATTACAAATATTATCTTCTAGACAATATCCACACTCAAACAAGTTCTCATTAAAATTATTGATAAACTATTTTACAAAATAGTGAGGACTACTAAGACAACAATTTTGAATCATAACTCCACACCCCGACTAGTTCCCGCTATATTCTCGCCTCCTGAGAAGAAAAATGGAACAAAAAGGAAAAAGGTGAGCTCAACTAGCCCAGTAAAGAATATTATGACTAAGATAATGTACTACAAATTATCCTTAGTCATCAACAGGAAAAAATCTAATAGAATATAATAGACAACAAGTTTTAGATCAACAACTGCAGTGGAAACAATAATTCATTAAAAGAGTTAAGTAGAGAATGAAATCTACTATCATCTATGAATTTAAAAGTCCATCATCAATATTTTATCCTTGTAACATAAATCAATATACATCTTGAAATCATATATTCATCTTTGCACTACAGGCCAAAGATATTCATCAGTTGGTCATGTTCATCTCAACATCTGTTCATCTTTGCACTACGGGCCAAAGATATTCATCAGAAAATCATTCATCTTTGCACTACAGGCCAAATATATTCAGTAATATCATTATTTAGGACTGAGGATGATGAAAAATATTTTAAAGAAAACGAATCCAGTAAGATAAAAAGACAAAGATTAGGGATTCGTACTTCGGTTTATACAAATTAAAAAATAATCCATAATAATCAATTGTGGAGCAGAATTCAAAAATGAAGATCAAAACATAGATCCAATCAAAGGTAGTAACCACAATAGACAATCTTGGACACAGAAAAGAAAATTTAATTTTGCTGTGAATAGTATCGTATTCGTGAATAATGTCATATACGTGAATAGTAACTCCGACACTAAAAGGTAGAAATTCTATAAGAAAAATCATTATACTTCGTGAATAGTACTCATGAATAGTAATCATGAATAGTAACTCGTGAATAGTAACTCGTGAATAGTAATCCCGACCTGAAAAGATAAGAATTTCACAAGAAAAATCTTACTAATATCCCGGTATAATAATATTGAAAGAAAAAATATCATTTATAAAAAAAATAACATTCGTTACCTCAAAAGGACAGTACTTCCGAGTAGAATATCGGATATAATGTTGAAAGAAACTTGCACCGTATAGAAACACTCAAAATATCTAAATACTCAAAAAAATACGCTCGATAATATAGAGAGAGAAAACTTCAATTTCTGGTGTGCATTTCAATTCTAACCTAAGCACCCTATTTATAGGAAAATACTTAGAACACAAAATTAGAAAATTTAATAAAATATTATTATTTTTATAAAAATCATATGCACATTTTGACAATCCAACTTTAGCACATTTACCACACAAGTGGGGCCCACCAACTCACCAAAAACATTTTTCTTTAAAAAAATATTTAAAACTTCAAAAATCAATTATTCCGGAACTTCAATAATTCATAATAAATAGCCCTTTTATCAGAAAAACTTGAATCTTATGTCCATTTCATAGGAAATTCAATTCTCTACAACTTTGTAGCTTTATGTTTTTTCAAATTCCAAACAGAAATTGACCGAAATCCACATACGGACGATTTTACAAGCTATAATCAAACTTCAGTCAAAAATAGGGTCCACCAACATGTTTAACATGTTTTTAGCATTTATTGTAATAAAAATATTCTTCCTCCTCAATTACTCATTTATCACACATTCATTATAAAAATATCACAATTATTATATTATTGTAATATAATAATATATTTAAATAAATTATTTTATCAGAAATGATAAAATATCAATTTTCAACAATTGTCATTTTTCTAAAAATTTCTCCATTTATATCCAAGTAAAATAAATATTTTCCTTATCATATAAATCGATAATTAATTATTCACAAATAATATTACAGAATCACAATAATGACAACCATGTCATTCCTAGGAAAGAGGGGGCTTTCCAATAAGAATTTCTCCTTACTGGCGCGTAGTTAGATGACCAAACCTCTCCTTAGACAGAACTTTCTTAGACATTGCCAATAATGTTATCTAATAATATTATTCAAATAATATGAATTATTGATCTGATAATGAGAAATACTGTGCAGTGACAATTGTTAAAACAACAATATTATAAAATATCAACGTAGTAATTATTGAAACAATAAAATAAAATATTGAACAATAATTACTGTAACAATTATTGAGTAGTGCCTTCCTACGTAAGAATCAATAATTCAAAAATATTGTGCAATACCATGTGCTACAAAGAAAACCACGCCAGACATCGTATTTTAACCACCGGGTATTCCAACAGTATTAATGGTAACCATTACGCCGTTATTTTTCAAAACTCATACTTGTCGTTTTCTTCATCCAATCGTTTTCCGTTGTGGGCCCACAAAGGTCACATTGGTCAGATCTGAATATTGTGGCGCCCCAAAATAGGTCCATTCCATCCAACCCATTCGAGTCGCCAAATACATGGTACGTAAAAACTACAACTTTATTAATACATTTGTCGTGCAAAATACGACAACATATATATTGTGAGTTTAAATACAATTATTGTCTTCTAGACAATATCCACACGCAAATAAATCCCCATCACAATTATTGATACATTATTTTACAAAAATGGTGAGGACTACTAAAAAACTCTCTCTAGAACCTTCATTCCATACCCCGACTAGTACTCGCTACATTCTCGCCTCTTGAGAAGAAAAATGGAACAAAAAGGAAAAGGGTGAGCTCAACTAGCCCAGTAAAGAATATTATGACTAAGATAATATACAACAAATTATCGTTAGTCTCCAACAGGGAAAAATCTAATATAATACAATAGACAACCAGTTTTAAATCAATCTTCGCAGCGGAAATAATAATTCATTAGAAGAGTTAAGTAGAGAATGCAAACTACTATCTTCTATATATGAATTTAAAAGTTCATCGTCGATATTTTATCCCTGTAACATCAATCAATATATATTTGGAATCAAATATTCATCTTTGCACTACAGGGCCAAAGATATTCATCACCGATCACGTTCATCTAAATAAATTGCTCATCTTTGCACAACGGGCCAAAGATATTAATCAGTCGGTCATGTTCATCTCAACACCTATTCATCTTTGCACTACGGGCCAAAGATATTCATCAAGAAATCATTCATCTTTGCACTACAGGCCAAAGATATTCAGTAATATCATCATTTAGGACTGAGGATGATGAAAAATATTTTAAAGGAAACGAATCCAGTGAAACAAAAGAACAAATATTAAGGATTCGTATTTTAAACAATCCAAGTTCAAAAATACTTCATAAGTAATCAGAGTGGAGTAAAATTCAAGAATGATCAAAACATGGATACAATCAAAGCTAGTATCCATAGTAGATATTTTGGACGAAAAGAAGAAATTTCATTTTTCGATGAATAGTGTCGTATTTGTGAATAGTGTCGTATACGTGAATTGTGCCGTATACGTGAATAGTAACTCCGACACCAAAAGATAGAAATTTCACAAAAACCATCTTCACGCTTCGTGAATAGTACTCATGAATAGTAACTCATGAATAGTAACTCGTGAATAGTAACTCATGAATAGTAACCCCGACATGAAAAAGTTCCAAATTTGATAAAAATTTCCAACCAATATTTCATCATAATGATATTGAAGAAATAATATCATTTTCGAATAAAATAACATCCCTTACCTCGAAAGACAGTACTTCTAGTTGAAACACCGGATATAGGCTATGACTTGAACTTGCACCGTATAGCAATACTCAAAGTATACTAAAAATACTCACAAGAATACGCTCGATAATATAGAGAGAGAAAACTTCAGTTTCTGGTGTAATTTTCAATTCTAACCTAAGCACCTTATTTATAGGAAAATGCTTAGAACACCAAAGTAGAAAATTTAATATAATATTAATATATTTAATAAATTCTCTACGCCCATCTAGACAATCTGATCTCAGCCATCAAGCACATGTTAAATATGGCCACCAACATTTGAAAAACGTTTTTCTTAAAAAACATAATTAAAACTTTCAAAAATCAATTATTTCGGAGCTTCGGAACTTAAATATTTCATAATAAATAGCTCTTTTATCAGAAAAATTCGAAACGCGTTACTTCCCATAGGAAATTCCATTATCTATAACTTTGCAGAAGGAAGTTTTTCCAAATTCAAAATTTTTTTTACCGAAATCCTTAAACGAGCGATTTTACAGGCTATAATTAAATTTCGGTCAATAATTGTGTCCACCAACACACAAAATATGTGTTAAACATTTATTACCACAAAAATACTCTTCCTCCTCACATACTCATATATCCCACATTCATTATAAAAATATCACCGTTAATATATTATTAAAATAATATATTTAAATGAATTATTTTATCAGAAAAAGATAAAATATTAATTTTCAACAATTGTCACATTAAAATTTTCTCCATCTATATCCACATAAAATCAATATTTTCCTCATCATATAAATCAACAATTAATTATTCACAAATAATATTACGAGAATCACAAGATCTTGGGCAACCAGCCGTTCTAGGAAAGAGGGGGCTTTCGAATAAAGATTTCTCCTTCTTGGCGTGAATTAGATGACCAAACCTCTCCTTAGATGTAACTTTCTGAGACATTGCCAATAATGTTATCCAATAATATTATTCAGATAATATGAATTATTGCTCGATAATGGAAAATACTATGTAATGACAACGATATTATAACATATCAATGCAAAGAATTATTGAATCAATAAAATAAAATATTGAATAGTAATTCTTGTAATAATTATTGAGTAGTGCCTTCTTCACGTAAGAATCAATAATTGATGCAATACCGTGCTCTTCTTGTTCAACAACGCATATTAGTGTGTTTTAACCACCGGGTATTCCAACAATGATAATTGGTAACAACTACGCCAATTTATAAACAACTTATATTTGTCGTTTTCTTCATCCAATCGCTTTCCGTTATGGGGCCCACAAAAGATCAAGGCAATCGTATTTAATATTCCCAAACAATACTGAATATTCCACGACCAAACGAATATTCCCCGATGATAATGAATATTTTATAACCACTTGCTTATTCAAAATATTTGCGTATTTTACCCATAACTATCCACATTAATCAAATCAACCCGTACTATTTCAAAATAATAAATAGAGGAAAATAAATTTCATTTATTAATAATTTGGGGTCTTACAACCTCCCTCCTTATGAAATTTAAGTCCTCGAAATTGGCGTACGTACTCGGTGTTTCAAAAGATGAGAATACCTCGCTTTCATTTCCGTTTCCAACTCCCGTGTCATTTCCTCAATAGCATGGTTTCTCCACAAAACCTAACTTGTGGTATAACCCTCGGTACATAGGACATGTTCTTTCCTATCCAAGATCTTGACAGTACCTCCTCGTCGTTAAGTCTTCTACTATCTCGTCTGTTTCTAACTCAATGACGTGGTTCGGTCAGTCCACATATTTACGTAACATCGATCGTGAAAAACATTATGAACATCGTCATACTTGGTAGTAAAACGAGTCTATAGGCCACAGTTCCTATTCGATTGAGAATTTCAAATGGATTAATAAATCGAAGGTTTGAGCTTTCCTCACCTCACCGATTCTCGCTTTTGAAATAACAACTTCTTGCCTCCTCCTTCAAATTCATCGGCTCGGTGTGTAGCTTGAATACGACTTTAACTTTATCGATTAAAGTTGATTATACTCAGATATATCATCACGTGGGTACTTAGAGTTTTCATCTCCATCTCTATTATTTGTAAATTATACTGAAATGAGTCTTTGACAATATCGTACTAGATGCTTGTATCACGATCTTCTACTCAATATGTCACCTACCACGTTAAACTTTTCCGAGGATGGCATGGGTCGTAACATGTCTTGAAATGAGTCTCCTCTTGAGTTCTTCAAGCTCTTCCCACATTCCTTGCTCCATTTGAATTTTGTATCTCTACGAGTCAATTTGCGTTAATGGAATAGCGATTCGAGAATATCCTTCAACGAATCTCTGATAATAACCAACTAAGCCTAGAAAGCTACGTATTTCGATTACCGACTTAGGTTGTTCTCAAATGTGACTCATATCCCAACCTTGGATAGCACATTACAATGACACCTATTAGTTTACTATCGCACGAATATGGTGTCCCCTACAGAGAGTCTGGCTTCAGTGCATTCCGCAAAGGAAGTCACCAGATAAAGGCTCAGGTACCAAATTCTATAGTTGAATTTTTAACTCCTGAAGTTTAATAGGAGCCATTCGATATGAGATTTTAGAAATGAGTTTTGTATCGGGTTCAAAGTTGATACAAAATTTAATATCAGTCTTTGGGAGTAAACCAAGAAATTCTTCAGGAAATACGTCAGGAAAAATCAATAACAACAGGAATATTATTCAAATCTGACGTGTCTTTATTCAAATCCATAACATGGACTAAGAAAACTTGACATCCGTAATAAACGAATGACTTCATGGCTTGATATGAAAATGTTTGACTACAATGGTTTGATTGCTTGAATTCGAATAACAGGTTGCTTAGGAATATGAAAACTAACAACCTTACGAAAGTAATCAATTTCGACATGATGAGTAGTTAACCTTAAAATCACATCAAAAGCAAATATCTCTATAAAAATAAGGTTAACAGGTAATGTGATAGTGCCAACCTGAATCAAGCAAGATTTTTAAACAATCGGATGTAATGAAAGTTTCTCCTAACGGATTCTCCATAAATAGGTCAAAGTCTAATTTCTGCGTAGTCAAGTTCAAACGTTGAGCACAAGCAAGAGAGATAAAGAATGGGTAGAGCAGGTATCTAGTAAGGTATAAACTTCGCAAGAATTTATAATTAACTAACCCGTGCTAACTTCGTTCGAGTTCCTCGCATTTTGACCGGTCACGACAAACGCTCTTCCAGGAACCGTTGACTTTGACTTTTCTGGGGCATCCTTTTGAGTCACCATTCCTACTGGATCGGGTTTCGATCTGCGCATAATCTCGAGCGATATGTCCTTCTTTTCCCCAATTATAGCATACCTTAAACTGTTGTGGGCGCTTTGGGGTGATATGTCCTCTTTCCGCATTTGTAACATACGACCGGTGGTCTTTCTCCTCCTTGGAACCAGCTACATCTTGGCGACATCTTCACATGGTCGTTGTTGAATCTCCTCTTTTAAAATCTCCTCTCGACTCGCTTCTTCTATTTTCATAGCCCACGATTACCACCGAGTGGTTACCGCCTTTGTCCGTATTCTTCTTTCTCCGCTGGTTATCGTTATTCTGATGACTGCTGTCTTCGGTATGATCCTAGTTATGGTCCCTCGGTTGAATGTACTCGTTATCTCGCTCTAACAACTAAGCCCTGTTGACAACATCTGAATAGAGAGAAAATTTATTAGAAATGAGATCTTGACGATGTCGTTTCAAACCTCTCGAAACATCCGCTATCATACGTTCCTCATTCTCCACCAAATGAGGTGCAAACTGGATAACTCCGCGAACTTCGCCTCGTCTTTGGGACACCGCCATGTTATTCTCGCTCCATCTAATAAACTCCACTTCTTCATATATTTAATACTTTCGTGGAAGTACTTGTCATTGAATCAATTTCAAACGTCTCCCACGACATGCCGAGTGCAAATTTGGATGGATGCTTTCATGATTCCCACCAATGTCTCACCTCGTTCATCATCTCGCTTCGAATGGTGTTGTTCACAGGAGGAACATTGCCACCCGGTTACGCGTTCTCCTCGTTGGTAAATCTGAGCATCTCCACGGTCTCATTTACTCCACTTATCATTAACATTCTCAAATGACATTCTCAAATACTATCATAAAACAAGGGTTAATTAAGGAAATCAATATATCACATAATATCCCTATATACTAACCAACTAACAAATAAGCTTAGGTAGGACACACTAGCGAAGGATTTACTTACTCCTCTCCCTCCTAGTTCTATTCCCCGATCTCCGCCAGAGATCATATCCCTAAGCTCGATACTTAACCGTGAGGACCCCAAAATAGGTCCATTCCATCCAACCCATTCTGAGTCGCCAAATATATGGTACAGAAATAACTACAACTTTATTAATACATTTGTCGTGCAAAATACGACAACATATATATTGTGAGTTTAAATACAATTATTGTCTTCTAGACAATATCCACACGCAAATAAATCCCCATCACAATTATTGATACATTATTTTACAAAATGGTGAGGACTACTAAACAACTCTCTCTAGAACCTTCATTCCATACCCCGAGCAAGTACTGCGCTACATTCTCGCCTCCCGAGAAGAAAAATGGAACAAAAGGAAAAGGGTGAGCTCAACTAGCCCGAAGAAGAATATTATGACTAAGATAATATACAACAAATTATCGTTAGTCTCCAACAGGAAAATCTAATATAATACAATAGACAACCGGTTTTAAATCAATCTTCGCAATGAAATAATAATTCATTAGAAGAGTTAAGTAGAAATGCAAACAACTATCTTCTATATATGAATTTAAAAGTTCATCGTCGATATTTTATCCCCCAGTAACATCAATCAATATATATTTGGAATCAAATATTCATCTTTGCACTACAGCCAAAGATATTCATCATTGATCACGTTCATCTAAATAAATTGCTCATCTTTTGCACTACGGCCAAAAGATATTAATCGATCGGTCATGTTCATCTCAACACCTATTCATCTTTTGCACTACGGGCCAAAGATATTCATCAAGAAATCATTCATCTTTGCACTACAGCCAAAGATATTCAAAGAATATCATCATTTAGGACCGAGGATGATGAAAAATATTTTAAAGGAAACGAATCCAAAGAAACAAAAGAACAAATATTAAGGATTCGTATTTTAAACAATCCAAGTTCAAAAATACTTCATAAGTAATCAGAGTGGAGTAAAATTCAAGAATGATCAAATCATGGATACAATCAAAACTAGTATCCATAGTAGATATTTTGATTTAAAAGAAGAAATTTCATTTTTGGTGAATAGTGCCGTATTCGTGAATAGTCAGATATCGTGAATAGTCTTGAGTATCGTGAATAGTAACTTCGACACCAAAAGATAGAAATTTCATAAAAACCATCTTCACGCTTCGTGAATAGTACTCGTGAATAGTAACTCGTGAATAGTAACTCATGAATAGTAACTCGTGAATAGTAACCCCAACATGAAAAAGTTCCAAATTTGATAAAAATTTCCAACCAATATTTCGTCATAATGATATTGAAGAAATAATATCATTTTCGAATAAAATAACACCCCTTACCTCAAAAGACAGTACTTCTAGTTGAAACACCGGATATAGGCTATGACTTGAACTTGCACCGTATAACAATACTCAAAGTATTCTCAAAATACTCACAAGAATACGCTCGATAATATAGAGAGAGAAAACTTCAGTTTCTGGTGTAATTTTCAATTCTAACCTAAGCACCTTATTTATAGGAAAATGCTTAGAACACCAAAGTAGAAAATTTAATATAATATTAATATATTTAATAAATTCTCTACGCCCATCTAGACAATCTGATCTCAGCCATCAAGCACATGTTAAATATATATGGCCACCAACATTTGAAAAACGTTTTTCTTAAAAAACATAATTAAAACTTTCAAAAATTAATTATTTCGGAGCTTCGGAACTTAAATATTTCATAATAAATAGCTCTTTTATCATAAAAATTCGAAACATGCGACTTCCCATAGGAAATTCCATTATCTACAACTTTGCAGAAGGAAGTTTTTCCAAATTCCAAACAAAAATTAACCGAAATCCACAAACGAGCGATTTTACAGGCTATAATCAAATTTCGGTCAATAATTGTGTCCATCAACACACAAAATATGTGTTAAACATTTATTACCACAAAAATACTCTTCCTCCTCATATACTCATATATCCCACATTCATTATAAAAATATCACCGTTAATATATTATTAAAATAATATATTTAAATGAATTATTTTATCAGAAAAAGATAAAATATTAATTTTCAACAATTGTCACATTAAAAATTTTCTCCATCTATATCCACATAAAATCAATATTTTCCTCATCATATAAATCAATAATTAATTATTCACAAATAATATTACAGAATCACAAGATCGTGCAACGGTAGTTCCTCAGGAAGAGGGGCTTTCGATAAAGATTTCTCCTTATTAGCGCCATGATTAGGTGACCAAACCTCTCCTTAGACAGAACTTTCTGTACATTGCCAATAATGTTATCCAATAATATTATTCGGATAATATGAATTATTGCTCTAGATAATGGAAAATACTATGTAATGACAACAATAATATAAAATATCAATGCAGCAATTATTGAATCAATAAAATAAAATACTGAACAGTAATTACTGTAACAATTATTGAGTAGTGCCTTCTTACGTAAGAATCAATAATTGATGCAATACCGTGTGCTACTGTTCAACAACGCGTATTAGTGTGTTTTAACCACCGGGTATTCCAACAGTATTAATGGTAACAACTACGCCGTTACTTATAAACAACTTATATTTGTCGTTTTCTTCATCCAATCGCTTTCCGTTATGGGGCCCACAAAAGACTGCGCCGTCGTACAAATATTCCCCGACAATACGAATATTCCACGACCAAACGAATATTCTCCAACGATAATGAATATTTATAACCACTTGCTTATTCGAAATATTTGCATATTTTACCCATAACTATCCACATTAATCAAATCAACCGTTACTATTTCAAAATAATAAATAGAGGAAAATAAATTTCATTTATTAATAATTTGGGGTCTTACAAATATTCCCCAACAGTAAGAATATTCCACGACCAAATGAATATTCCCCGACAACAATGAATATTTTATAACCACTTTCTTATTTATAATATTTGCGCATTTTACCCATAACTAACCACATTAATTTAATCAACCCTTTACTATTTCAAAATAATAAATTCAGGAAATTCCATTTTATATATAATAAAATTGGGGTATTACAACCTCCCCTCCTAATGAAATTTCGTCCTCAAAATTGACGTATGTACCTGGTGTTTCGATTCATAAAACTTTGACTTTAGGTATAACCTTTGAGCGTAGGACATGCTCCTTTCTATCCAAGATCTTGACAGGTACCTCCTCGTACGTTAAATCTTTGGCTATCTCGTCTGGTTCTAACTTAATAATGTGGTTTGGGTCATCCACATATTTTCGTAACATCAATACATGAAAAATGTTATGAACACGCGATATACTTGGCGGTAAAACGAGTCTATATGCCATAATTCCTATTCGATCGAGGATTTCAAATGGACTAATAAATCAAAGGTTGAGATTTCTTCTCTTCATCGACTCTTACTTCTAGAATAACGCCTTCTTGCACCTTTTCTTTATATTCATCAGCTCCGGTGTGTAGCTTGAGTGGTTTTAACTTTATCGATTAAAGTCGATTCTACTTGTATATCATCATATGGGTCCCTAGAGTCTTTAACTCTATCTATATCATTTGTAAGTTATACGAAATTGGTCTTTGTATTAACAACATCGTACTCGTACCCACATACGATCTTCTACTCAATGCGTCAGCTACCACGTTTGCTTTTCTAAGATGGTATGGTCCGAACGTGTGCCGAAATGAGTCTCCTCTTGAGTTCTTCGAAGCTCTTCCCACATTCCTTGCTCCATTCGAATTTTGTATCTCTACGAGTCAGCTAAGTTAATGGAGTAGCGATTAGAGAAAATCATTCCATGAATCTCCGATAGTAACCAACTAAGCCTTAAAAGCTACGTATTTCGATTACTAACTTAGGCTGCTCTCAACTATGACTCATATCCCAACCTTGGATAGCATGTCACAATAGAACCTATCAGTTTACCACCGTACGAATATGACGTCCCCTACGGAGAGTTTGGCTTCAGTGCATTCAACAAAGGAAGTCACCAGATAGAGGCTCAGGTACCAACTTCTATAGTTGGGTTTTTAACTCCTGAAGTTCAATAGGAACCATTCGATATTAGATTTTAGAAATGGGTTTTGTACCGGGTTCAAAGTTGATACAAAATTTAATATCACGCTCTGGGGTACGCCAGAAAGTTCTCCAGGAAATATGTCAGGAAATTTACTAACAACAAAAATATCATTCAAATCTGACGTATTTTTTTTCAACTTCATGACAAGGGCTAAGAAAGCTTGACATCCATTTTTCAATAAATGAATGGATTTATAGCTTGATATGACAGTGATTGACTTTAATGGTTTGGTTGCTTGAATTCGTACAATAGGTTGGTTAGGAATATAAAAACTAACAACCTTACAAAAATAATCAATTTTAGCACGATGAGTAGTTACCCAATCTATCCCTAAAATCACATAAATGCATGTATCTTTAAAGAAATAAGGTCGACAGGTAATCTAATGGTCCTAACTTGAATCAAGCAAGATTTATAATCAGTGGATGTAACGAAAATTTCTCCTAACGAAGTTTCAACAGATAAGTCAAAGTCTAATCTCTTAGGAGTCAAGTTCAAACGTTGAGCATAAGTATGAGAGATAAAAGAATGGGTAGAACCGGTATCTAATAAGGTATAAACTTCACAAGAATTTATAATTAACTAACCCGTGCTAACTTCGTTCGGGTTACTCGCTTTTTGAGAAGTCACGAAAAACGCTCTTCTTAAAACCGCCGACTTTGTCTTGTCCGAGACAGCCTTTGGAGTCACAATCCCCGCTGGATTTGGTTTTGCTATAGGACAATCTCGAGCTATATGACCTTCTTTTCCATAACTAAAATATACCTTGGAAGGCTGTGAATAGTTTGGACTTATGTGTCCCTCCTCTCCGCATCTGTAGCTTCTAACTGGTGGTCGTTCTCCTCCCGTAGAATTTGTTGCAGGTGTCGGTGCTGGTGCTAGTGATGACGTCTTCCCGTCATCGTTAAATCTTCTCTTCCTAAAATTTCCACTTGAATTATTTCTTCTATTATCTTGGCCATGATTACCACCGAAGTGGTTACCATTTCTGGCATGATAATTTCCTCCACGATGGTTATCATTGTTTCGATTACCGTTGCCACCGGTACGATTATCATCGAGTTGTTGGTTGTTATTCTTTGGTTAAGCTAACTCATTATCACGCTCCAATAATTGAGCTCTATTCACAACATCTGAATATAAACAAAGTTTGTGAGAAATGAGGTATTGACGTATTTCGGGTTTCAAACCTTGCAGAAACATTCGCGTCATTCTCTCCTCATTATCAACCAAATGGGATGCAAATTAGGAACACTCGGCAAACTTAGCTTCGTACTACGACACGTTCATATTGTTTTGCTCCAGCTTAATGAACTCTACCTCCTTCATGTGGCGAATACTTTCGGGAAAGTACTTGTCGTTGAACAATTCTTGGAACTTCTCCCAAGACATCATCTTGATGTCGGCGAGTGCGGTCTGCGTTCTGATTCCCACCAGTAATCTGCCTCTCCTCGCAACATGAAGGTGGCGAAAGGAACCTTTTGCTCCTCTGAGCATCCCAAGACATCAAATATCTTAGTGATCTTCTTTATTCACGTCTCTACCGTAAGTGGTTCTGGCTTTCCCAAAAACTCCGGCGGTCCTAACTTCTTAAACTACTTAGTGGTGACCATCCGTGAGTTGCTAGTGTTTCCACCTACATTTTAAACGGTAGTCTCTCTCGTTTGGTTTTGCATGAATTATAGAAAGTTCCTAAACATACCATCGTTCATCGTTTGGTCGGTATTATTATTTACAGGAGGGTTATTGCCTTCTTGATGCACCTTATCCTGGGTATTGATCAGTGGTGACTCAACGATTTCATGTGCTCCATTGTTTCTCTCAACATCTTTAGATGCCATTTTACTATCACAAAACAATGGTTAATTGACATGCCACATATTATCCCTATATTCTGACCGACCAATTAAAAAAACAAATAAGCTTAGGTAGGACACACTAGCGAAGAATTTACTCGTCTCTCCCCTCCTAGTTCTATTCCCCGATCTTTTCTAGAGACCATATCCCTAAGCTATAATACCAACTGTGACGCCCCCAAAATAGGTCCAATCCACAACTCATTTTGAGTCGCCAAATACAAGGTACAGAAACAACTACAACTTTATTAAAATTGTCATGCAAAATACGACAACACATATATTGTGAGTTTAATTGCAAATATTGTCCTCTAGACAATATCCACACTAAAATAAGTTCTCATTACAATTATTGATACACTATTTTACAAAATAGTGAGCACTACTAAGACAACTATTTTAAATCATCACTCCACACCCCGACTAGTTCCCGCTATATTCTTGCCTCCTGAGAAGAAAAATGGAACAAAAAGGAAAAGGGTGAGCTCAACTAGTCCAGTAAAGAATATTATGACTAAGATAATGTACAACAAATTATCCTTAGTCTTCAACAGGGAAAAATCTGATAGAATATAATAGACATCAAGTTTTAGATCAACAACTGCACCGGAAATAACAATTCATTAAAAGAGTTAAGTAGAGAATGAAATCTACTATCATCTATGAATTTAAAAGTCCATCATCAATATTTTATCCTTGTAATATCAATCAATATACATCTTGAAATCAAATATTCATCTTTGCACTACAGGCCAAAGATATTCATCGGTTGGTCATGTTCATCTCAACACCTGTTCATCTTTGCACTACGGGGCAAAGATATTCATCAGAAAATCATTCATCTTTGTACTATAGGCTAAAGATATTCAGTAATATCATCATTTAGGACTGAGGATGATGAAAAATATTTTAAAGAAAATTAATCCAGTGAGATAAAAAGACAAAGATTAGGGATTCATACTTCGTTTATCCAAATTCAAAAATACTCTATAATAATCAATTGTGGAGCAGAATTCAAAAATGAAGATCAAAACATAGATCCAATCAAAGGTAGTAACCACAATAGACAATCTTGGACACAGAAAAGAAAATTTAATTTTGCTGTGAATAGTATCGTATTCGTGAATAATGTCATATACGTGAATAGTAACTCCGACACTAAAAGGTAGAAATTCCATAAGAAAAATTATTATACTTCGTGAATAGTACTCATGAATAGTAATCATGAATATTAACTCGTGAATAGTAACTCGTGAATAGTAATCCCGACATGAAAAGATAAGAATTTTACAAGAAAAATCTTACCAATAATCCGGTATAATGACATTGAAAGAAATAATATCATTTATAAAAAAAATAACATCACTTACCTCAAAAGGACAATACTTCTGACTCGAATATCGGATATAATGCTAAAAGAAACTTGCACCGTATAGCAACACTCAAAATATCTAAATATTAACATAAATACGCTCGATAATATAGAGAGAGAAAACTTCAGTTTCTGGTGTGATTTTCAATTCTAACCTAAGCACCCTATTTATAGGAAAATGTTTCGAACACCAAAGCAAAAAATTTAATAAAATATTATTACTTTTATAAAAATCATACACACACTTTGACAATCCAACTTTAGCACATTTACCACACAAGTGGGGCCCACCAACTCACCAAAAATGTTTTTCTTTAAAAAAATATTTAAAACTACAAAAATCAATTATTTCGAAACTTTAATAATTCATAATAAATAGCCCTTTTATTAGAAAAATTCAAATCTTATGCCAATTCCATAGGAAATTCAATTCTCTACAACTTTGTAGCTTTAAGTTTTTCCAAATTCAAAACAGAAATTGACCGAAATCCACCTACGGAAGATTTTACAAGCTATAATCAAACTTTAGTCAAAAATAGGGTCCGCCAACATGTTTAACATGTTTTTAGCATTTATTGTAACAAAAATATTCTTCCTCCTCAAATACTCATTTATCACACATTCATTATAAAAATATCACCATTATTATATTATTGTAATATAATAATATATTTAAATAAATTATTTTATCAGAAAAGATAAAATATCAATTTTCAACAATTGTCACTTTTCTAAAAATTCCTCCATTTATATCCAAATTAAATAAATATGTTTCTTATCATATAAATCGATAATTAATTATTCACAAATAATATTACAGAATCACAATAATGACAACCAGGTCGTTCTTAGGAAAGAGGGGGCTTTCCAATAAGGATTTTTCCTTACTGGCGCTCAATTAGGTGACTAAACCTCTCCTTAGACAGAACTTCCTTAGACATTGTCAATAATGCTATCTAATAATATTATTCAAATAATATGAATTATTGATCTGATAATGGAAAATACTGTGCAGTGACAATTATTGAAACAACAATAATATAAAATATCAACGTAACAATTATTGAATCAATAAAATAAAATATTGAACAGTAATTACTATAACAATTATTGAGTAGTGTCTTCCTACGTAAGAATCAATAATTCAAAAATATTGTGCAATACCGTGTGCTACTGTGCAACCACGCGTATTACTGTATTTTAACCACTGGGTATTCCAACAGTATTAACAGTAACCATTACGTCGTTATTTTTAAAAACGCATACTTGTCGTTTTCTTTATCCAATCGCTTTCCGTTATGGGCCCACACAAGGCTGCGCCGATGTACGAATATTCCCCGACAGTAAGAATATTCCATGACCAAACAAATATTCCCCGACAACAATGAATATTTTATAACCACTTGCTTATTTCAAATATTTGCGCATTTTACCCATGACTAACCATATTAATCGAATCAACCCTTTACTATTTCAAAATAATAAATTCAGGAAATTCCATTTTATAAAAAAAAAAGTGGTAAAGTGGTACCAGGCCTAATGGGATTTGACATTAACAGACTGTAATGATGTTTGTATTTTAATATCCAAAAAGAGCCTGCATGATAATATAAATTGAATAATAGTAAGCATTTCGAAGAAAGTGGTAGCAGATTAATAGGGGTGTGGTAAATTAATTGCTTCAATTATTGTGGAGGTGTGGTGAATTAAGATCCCCATCCTATGCACTTCGCAGATTACTATTTGATATAAGATATCAAATAGAAATTATTATGTTTTAGGAGAATGTGATACAACAAACTACAATTCGAAAAAAATTAGTAATCCTTTCTTTCACTTGTGTTACCTCTAACATGCACTGTAGTAATTTAATCTTTGTATGCTTTTGTGATTTGGCATTTTATTGAGGGACAAACTGAATTGAATGGTACAGGGCCTAGAACTTTATGAATGAATTTACCCATAAATGATTTTAAGCTCAAAATTAAATAGCATAAGTCTAGCCATTCAAATAATTGCAAATTTAAAACTGGAAGTCAAATAGATTTTTGACTACAGGCTCAAGGCTCAAATGTAAGTTTTCTTTTTTGTGGTAAGGGAATTAAGAAGGACCTTCCTTCACTGCCTGAAATCAAATGATTTGAGTCGCCACCATGCTTTGTGAAAAGATTTAGAAGCAAACACCTTTGTGAGAAGGCAAAAGTAGTACCTTTGATGGTGTTTATCTTATTCTTTTTTTTTATCGTTTTCTTTTTATCGAATGGGTTTGATGGTTTAACATTTTCATATTTTTGTTAGATGCTGAAGTATTGATTAAAATGGTGGTTTTTTAAAGGTTGAGTGACTCCGATTTTGTATATTTCGGTGGATCAAAGTTCCAATTTAGATGTGTTTGGTTTTTTGTTCAACTTTTATGGGGTTTAATGCGTGATTATGGATTTAATTTTTTTTCTCGGTTGTTCTTTTTGAAGAAATCGCAAATATGTTACTTGAAATTAGTAGCAATATTCATGGGAACTTTTTGGATGTTTTTTTAAATCTTTCATTAGATTGTTTAGGCTATGATAATATCATTAGTTATTCTTGAATCAAACCCATTCAAACCTTTTTCTGTGTTATTTTTTCATTTATTTAAGCTCAAAATTGATTGCTATTTGTATTTATTTGGTACAGGAAAATGAAGGTTTAGAAGTTAGTGGCATTCTTGAAGAAATACATGGTGTTTAGAAGTTAGTGGCATTCTTGATGGTATTTACTACTTTGCTTCTGTAAGCCCTACTCATTGTTTTGATTGAATGATACATGGTGTTAATAACTGCTTTACATGGTGTTTTTATTCCAATAATAATGACTACTTTGAGTATCAAGATTATTATTTCTTCTGCTTCACAAAAGAAATAATAATCTTGATACTTAAAGCAGACATTATTACTGGAATCAAAACACTAGAAAGTATACTAGGTTAACCCTGAATTATGGTCAATATCGATATTTTCTTTACCTCTTAATTGAACTGAACTCGTATACTACTGTTGTGTCTCACTACTTGCCTTATTTGCAAATTATTTTATTGACATTATATTGACCAAAATTGGAGTACTAAAAAGTAGGAAAAAATGACTTGATTTTGGTGCTGCTTGGGAATGGAAGATTTTGGATGGTTATATATTTTAAAAAATACTTTATAATTCAAGGAGAGTAAGACATGACGTAACGAAAAATATCTTGTGACAACCTGAATTTTTATAAATTATTAAAATAAGAATTTAATAATTAAAATTCTTATTATGAGATATTTTGAGTTTGAGTATGTATATATCGTGTTATATATTTTGAAATATGTGATCTGGTGTGAAGAGAAATATATATTCATATATTGGGAAAGTGAGGTTTAATAGTTAATTTAACTATTGAAGAAATTAAATGAATTTGTTATGAAAAGAAAATTAACTGAATAAGATTAGTAAATTAAATAAATATTTTGGTTGATTTATTTGTTAAATAAATTAAATTCATGGATGTTGTTATGGAGTAATTTCATTAAAGTGTGATGAGGTTAATTTAATTAGAGACTAATTAAATTATATAATTATTGAATTAAAAGAATAATATAATTAAAGGGATAATTAAATTAGAATATTAGTATTTATTAAACAAATATTGAGAATTACATTGGTTAAATAAATATTATAAGGTTAAATAATGTTTGTGATTTAAATTGAATAAATGTGACAATTGAACTATATTATATAAGTAATATAAAAATAAACTAAAATGAGATTTTAAGAGGATTGCAAAACATGGCCTCATGGCCTTTGGCATATTATAACTGATATAGCCTTTTTTGTTTTTAACGTATTATATAAGTTAGTGTATACGTATAATCCTAAGGCTAAAGCTAGAAGAGAAAAATAAAGAGGGAGAGATAGAGCTCTAGAGAGGAATTGGGAGGCAATTGGAAGAGAAATCCTTGGAAACAAGAAGGAAGTAGCAATTCTCTAACATCTCCTAACAAAGCTAAACAAGAATTAAGAGGTAAATATCCTAGTTTCTTCTTAGTTTGGGTGTTCTTGAGTTATCCTTTAAATTTGGAAATTTAGATGGATGAATTGCTAAATATGTTATATATATGTTGTTAGATGTTTATAATCTTTTAGTTGTTATCCAAAAATGATTTTCAGAAATCAAATCCATGAAAACATGTTTTAGAATGAAGAAATTGAGTTTTATTGATATATATACATTAGGGCTTGTTTTGGAATCAAAATTTATGATGAAGTCGTGATATAATCTGAAATTGATGATATATGTTGTTAGTTTGTTGAATTACGAAAACAACAAAAGTTGAATGGATCGAAATGGTTGAAAAACGAATTCGTAGTAAACGAATTCCCTAAATTGTCAAAACATGAAAGTTAGTATGAACATGAGTTTTAAATTCATATTTCGGTTAGTTAATATTTATGTTAATTGTTGGGTATTTGGTATGTTGTAGTTTTATGAGTTACAAACTCATAGAATCAAAAATGAACTAATTTGGATAAGTATAACTCATGTTATGATGATTGGAAGGAGTTTTGGTCTGTGAAATCGCGAGGAAGCGAGCACGAGGGGTCAAGATGCAACTTTGGGTAAATGCGCTACGCTGCCCCCAAGGTTATTTAGTGCGCTTAGCTACACCGACATCGATTATGCGGTGCCTTTAGCGTGACCTCTTTGTAGTAAATTAGGCATAACTCTTTCATACGAACTCCGATTGAGGTTATTTAAGACGATCCGGACCGAAGGTGAATAGACCTACAACTTTTGTTCTTTAAGTGTTTCAATTTGAGGTCTTTTGGAAGGGTCAAAATGGTCATTTTTGTGACTATTACGTATTCCGAGGCAATCTGAGGGCGTCGAGCGAGCACATACACAAGTATAGTGCTCCCGACGATGGAATATGTTATTCTAAGTGATGTAACATGAAAATGCATGATGTTATACATGACATATAAGATTTACTTGCTCATAATAGAAAGCATTAGCATGACTTAGTATGTGTTTTGAAAAGAAACTTAGACGTTTTGAAAACATTATTCATGAGCATTGTGTTGTCTAAACTTATGAACTTGTAGGATGACATATTAGTAACTTTTGGGTCTTTAAACATGGTCTATATGTGCAAGCATGATAGGACTTTTATGCCTCTAGGCATGATGGGTTATGTGCACCCTACTAGATAGACATACTATGAACTATACATGTCTTAAAGTAAGATTTCTAGTCATAAACCATGCTAGTCATATGATTACATGTAAGCATGTATATTGAAAGTTGTTTAACCTCGTTAGTGGTCATATAGTTAGACCCTTGTTGTATGAACTTTCTTAGCCGTGAAATAAATGGCAATAAAGCTATAAAGTGTAAAACAACTTAAGGTAAATGTATGAGGCACCAAACTTGGGCTAAGACCTCATAACATGTAGGTAAGATATGTGTTAACAGTTATGCATGCTAAGAACCAAGATGAAACTAGAAAATACTAAACTTTGGTCTTGCCGGGGGGATTCAGGCAATTGCGCCCATCCCAACCTAATTCTAAGCGTGTCATTGCCCACATAAGCAAAGTGATGACTGATCATTTTAACTTTGATCTGAACCTTAAAGCATATGTGTAAGGAATGTCTAAAGCTATAATACTTGACATAGATGATGTTTAAGCATGAGATCATGTAATGGTTATATAAAACACAGAGTTGTTAAATTTTATTAAAGTTTGTAAAATGTAAGAACGATGTAGATCATGTGTTATGAACTTTAAATATGTGTCGAACACATAGCGAGTCAAGTGTGTGAATGATATATATGAATGTTGATGTCAAGTATGAGTGGTTAAGGTATACCTATACATACCTAGCTATTCTAAGAGTATGATGAGAAACTGAAATGTAGGTTTTACAAGCCTAGTTAGGAAACAATGTAACGTTACTATTATATTAAGAATGTATGAAATATATGACTAATGGATATGAATCCATAATTATATAACTGTGTAGGATTACACAAAGTGCAGATAAGCGTTAAGCAGTTAAGTCGTATTTCATAAACTATGAATCAGGCAAGTCTTTCAGTTCCTATTTGCTATGTGAACTTGATGATGAACTGTTTTAAATCTTTATTGCAAATAGCATGATGTGCTATATATATGTTAAAAGCATGAAACATTAAAGTCAATATATGACTACGTTGATTGAGTAATTAATGTTGATTGAGTATAGAACTCAATCTTTATACTTGTTATATGAACTGCAACATGTATGTTATGTTAGTTCAATGCTTATGATATGTATGATAAGTTCAATGCTATTATGTGTTACGTGATGCATAAAAACAGTTAGATTTTGTTGGGCTGTCGAGCTAAACCAAACCACTTTTGCACGTTAAAGATTCAAGGTAAAGTTATGTGCTACTTGAAAGACATGAATCAAATGTGATACTTGAAGATTTATACACTTTGGCTGTGTTATTATTATTTGAACCATGTTTAAGGTTCCGAATAATGTATTAATGTTGAATTGTAATATCGTTTTACGATGTAAACTCTTGTAGTATTAAAATGATTATGAGATACTAAGATGTAAAGGTTAAAAATTTTGGGAACGAGAATAGTTTGTAATAGAAAATTTTAATTATTCCGCAAATTTCAATTGTTGTATTATCGTTTAATGATGTAAAATTAGAGGTTGAATGTATTTTTAACGACCGATGTCGAGAATTAAATTATTTAAATTTTGGGGTCGTTACATATGTAACCTTAATTAGGCGGATCTCTCATTTGTTATTAGTAATATTAGTCTTTTTCTCTATGATCATTTATGTTTCAAGAAAACTTTTGGAAGGAAAAAAAAAAGATACACATTTGGATAAAACAATGAAGGTGGGGTAACAATACTTAATTACAGTGATTACTGTAACATAGCTTTTCCTAATATGTTTATAAAAATAAAAAAATAAAAAATAAAAAAATCTCTTTTCTTCACCAGAACACATATACTGCCTCTGCTCAAACACTGACAAATAATTGATGCTCTTGCTCAAACTTTTTATTAGTGATTGCAGGTTATGATCATCTAGAAAGCATACGTGTATTTCAAACATCAGGCAATAACATCTAGAAAAAGTTAATATAGAAAAGTGTTGCCTATTAAAAGAAAATGAAATACTAAAAACTAAAAAAGAACAGTATTAAGGAACTTAATGATTTTTAGATATACGTCAACAAATATTAAAGAACTTCGGGTTGAGGTCTTATAAAGAGTAATTTGAAAATTTAAAGTACCTTCAATACCCATATGTAGGGGAGGCGCATGAAAATGAGTATTAAAAGCAGATTCTGGCTTTCTGATCCCTAAAATGGAAGATGGGTCTGGTAATATGTGTTGGAGCAAGTAGTGGCTAGAAACCATGTTTTATTCCCCCCTGTTTTTGATGAATATTTTACATAAAAGTTATATTTTTCAAGAGTTTATATTTGAAGTAGGAAGAAGCACCTAAATTACTTTAGTTTTTAAGAGTTTATATTTTAATTTACAGCGGGATTGATTAGGGTGACGACCTTGGTCCAGGAGGTATAGAAAAGAAGAGTTTATTATTGTTTTAAGAAGAGTTGATATGTCTTCCCACGATTTACTCACAAAATTAGAATAAATCTGAACCGTCATTGTATCTTATTATTATAGATATTATAGATAGATACCTAAATCTAATAAAGAAGAAAGAAGATAAAAGAAGAAGCCATTTCACCTGGGTTGAGCTTGGTGAGATTGGTGAGATAAATTACAGACTTCTAAGAGTGTCCGATTTTTTGAGAGAGGCTGAGCTTGACCCTCTTTAAGGGTGTGTGGATGACACTTTTATAGAAAAGGAATGCTTGATGACTCTTTCTATAGTTTCGTTTTCAAACATACTTTTACCATGTATTGAGTCTAATTTTCCTTTTTTATATGAATCAATTGAGTTGTGGTGTAAATTAAAATTGATTTTATCATGAATTTTTTATCAAGTTAATCAACCATTAGTATCGGTTATACCTTAAAATCTTTAACTTAAGTTTTTGAATAGCTTCAGTTAAAAATTCTAATCTCTTTCATCATAAGTCTTCTTATCTATTTTCGACAACTTCAGTTTAACTTTGGGTGTTTTAAATTTGTTTTTTTACAATGGATGTTTAATTTGTGTTCTCACTCTATCTTTCTGTATCTCTCTTTCACAGCAGTAGCACACACACAACAACCTACAAAACTCACACACATTTTCACACGAATGTTAGGTTGTTTTTTTAAATTGGGTGTCTTTTAAAATAAGTTTATAGTTATGTTGAAATAGGTTTTTTTATTATGAATGTTAGGATGGAATAGATGTTGAGTTGGTTATTATTGAGTGTTGATTTTGTGAAATTTGTACGGTAATTTAGGTTGTCTTTTTCCTTAATTTTGGTTCTGGAAATTGGATGTGTATGTACTTTTGTGTATGTATTATGTAATTGATGTTCATTATCCATAACTTATGAATTTTACTGTGTAGCTACAACCATTTCAACTGCACAATCATCGACCAATGAATGATGTTGTTATATTTGGTGGTGTAAGTTTATTATCTGATTAACTCTCTCTAAATAAATCTTATTAATTTTGTTAATAACTTATTTATTTTAATTTATTTTCATTAATGTCGTGACAGATGGATGACGACCTCAAAAATACCGTATGATAATTTTTTCTTACTTTTTATCTTATCTTTTTACCAACTTATTTACTATTCAACATTTTTTTGCCTACAGGTTCGAATACTTCGTCATAATAATGTAGGGGTGGTAATTCGCAATGACTATTGATAGGTAAAATTTTATTTATATTTTGATAATAACAATTATGTTTTAAATATTATTTATTATTTCTTTTTACTTGAATTAATTTTTATTGACCTGGATAAATTACATGTCAAGTGTTAATAAATTAATTCATATATTATTCAAGGCAAGGAAACCCTATTTCCTTTTCTAAACCAAAGTTGGGCAAAAATATTTTATAAATGCATACTAAAACATGTAGTACTAAATTGTATATATATATATATATATATATATATATATATATATATATATATATACTAAGTACATATGTAAAAATTTAATGCATGCATGTAATGCCACTTTTTCTTAAAACCGTGACTTCATTTTTTGGGACTAAGAACCGCGTAAGGCTTGCTGGCATTGGATTAAACACACATGGTCAAAACAATAAATGCTTAAATGATGAGTTGGTGCCCAGACGGTTTTTGATCTTCTTCTGCGTCAAAGCATACTTTAATCTGGATAGTTCAATTCAAAAATATTAGATCAAAACCGTGCATTCAAAAATCAGTTTTCAAAATTACAATTTTGCCCCAACTTTAAAAATTCTATAAATAGGGAGTATTTCATTCATCTGGTTTTTACCAATTTAGTGAAAAGAAAATCATATACTCTCCTTGCCTACATTCTCTCTAAAGCTTTATATCTCTTCTTACAAAAAGTTCTGAATTTTTAAAGAGAAAAATTGGTCCAAGTATTGAGATAAGTTTGATTTCTGTTAAATTATTTCTTACTTGTATTTTATCTATAGATATACAAATACATATTGTTCTACACAATTCTATATATTCATATTTCATCTATTTATCAAATAAAAGGATACTTGGGCGCCGCAAGGCTACGGAGATAAACCTCTACGGAGAGGAATTCGAACATATGATTCCTTAGTCTTCAGTAACCTTTTATTGATATTATTTATATAAATATCATAAAATAGATACGACACTTGATAGCTTAAAATAACACTGAGATACTGCTCCAAAAAGAGTAGTCATCCGAACAGGATTTGAGAATTGTAGTGATCTATTGAAAATATTTATATAAATATCAATTGTGAAAATTATAAATTCTGTCATACTTGGGCGCCACAAGGCTACGGAGATAAACCTCTACGGAGAGGAATCCGACCATACGATTCCTTATAGTACTAAGTGACACTATTTATAAAAGTTCACATAATAGATAAAATATTCTTATATATTATTTGAGTTAAACAAGTAATATTTTTTATATCAGTTTGTGCTCAACTGAGATTATATTTGATAAACATTGATACTTGGTAAAAACTAACTAAGAAATAATTTTATATTATCCATAGAAAAACACTCTTTATTTTTATAGAATTGTTAATCTTTTTATAAAGTGTGTTACTATTATATACTTACTTAATTAGAAGCATAAGTGGATCTAAACAAAAGTTTTATCTGCTTTAAAGAAGCTTATCATTGAATATAAAAGTCCTTAAACTTTTATACTGATATATTTGTTCTTAATTTTTCTATCTGCTTATTTGAGAAGCATTATTTAGTACTTAACTCTTATCAACTTATTGAAGAAGCACTTTGTTGTAAACTTATTTGTAAACAGATAAAGGATTAGAGTTATTTTATTTTATGTACCTGTGAGAAAGACGAGTAATTCTTCGACCAAGACCAGAGTCTTAGAGAGGTCAGCGGGAAGTTGGGTCTCTAGTGTACTTGTGAGGTGAGGAAGAGGCTGTTGTTTCAAGACCAGATCATAGAATAGAACTAATCTCAAAAGGGTGGTACAACTAAACTTGAGGAAGGAGCGGGGAGCTTGCTGTCTAAGATAGAATAGTTGAATAGTTGAAAGTTTGTCTATAAACTTTGTAAAGGCTTCTCCACCTGTTAAAAGGAGTTGTTATTACTGATAGTAATAGGATCTCAAGTTCCAAGTAGGGACTTCAGACTGGACGTAGCAACATACCAAAGGGTGTATGTTGTGAACCAGATAAATCTCTGTGCATTGTGATTGAATTTTTATATCCTGCATGCTAATTACTAAAAACTGCTAATTAATAACTAAAAATTCAAAAAGGCCTAAATATAAGTTTTAACTGATAATAATATATTCAACCCCTCTTCTAGATCATTATTGGCCTTCCAATTAGTATCAGAGCAGTGCTCTTTAACTTGTTTATTGAGTATATACAGGCATACCTAAGAGTAGATCCATGGCCTATAATGCTACCGATTGCGGGGAAGGACTGTCCATGTCCAGACCTCCACTATTTGATGGTACAAATTTTGCCACCTAGAAAAACAGATTCAAAATTTATGCCAAATCCCAAGTAATCAAAATTTGGTGCGCCATTGAACGAGGTGTAAAAATTCCAACCAAAGTTGAAAGAGAAAAGACTGTCGAGAAAGACATTTATGAATTCACCACTGAAGAAGAAGAAATCATGAACATTACTTCCCGAGCAGAACAAGTACTAACCAGTGCTTTGATTCAAAAAGAATACAAAAGAGTTTGTAACTATAAAAATACAAAAAAAAAATTAGGAAAAATTGATTGTAACCTATGCAGGTACCAATCACATCAAAGAAACCAGAAAAGATGCTCTAATTCAAGAGTATGAATGTTTCAAACTTGAAGAAGGAGAAAAGATCATTGATATGGAAACTCGGTTTTCCAGAATCATTAATGAGCTAGAGCAATTGGGAAAAGTATACACTACAAATGAGAAAAATAGAAGAATTCTCAAAGCTCTTCCATCCATCTAGAAAATGAAGGTCACTACAATAAAAGAAATGCAAGATCTAACCACATATTTTATGCATAATCTCATCGGGAATCTTCGTGCCCACGACGTTGATATGTTCGTCGAAAAAGTTGGATCTGATACAGATCTCAAAAAGAAAGGAATCTCCGTCAAAGCCATTTTGGTGGATCAAGAAAGTGACGATGAAGAACTAAATGAAGAACTTCTCAGTCTAGACAACAATGAAGTTTCTCTATTGTCCAGACAACTCAGAAGAGTAATTCAAAGCAAAGCAAGAAAATATGGCAAAGGCTTCATGAAAACAAACAACTTCAGCAACTTCAAAGGCAAACAATTCTTCAAACCAAAGACGCAAGGAAGAAATTTCAAAGCAAGTAACAACAACTTCAGAAATACCAATCCAAATGAAAATTCAAACACATGTTTCGAATGTAAATAGCCTGGACATTTCAAGAAGGACTATCCAAAACTAGTCAACAATAAAGTTCTTGTAGCTGAAGAAGGATGGGATCTAAGTGACGAGGAAGAAACTGTTGAGCAAATCGAAGAAGTTGTAAATCTCTGCTTAATGGCAGATAATGACTCATCACCAAAATCTGAGGCAAATTCTGAACACAAACTGCCTAGCACTTCATTTTCTTCAAACACACTAGAAAATATAAATGAAGAACATTATGAATTACAAGAAGCTTATAGTCAGTTATATGAAAATAATGAACTATTAAAAGAAGAATTAGAAAGATTAAGAAAAATAAATACAAGTCTTGAAATTGAAAATGCTAATTTAATTATCACAAACGAAAGTTTAAATGAAATTAAAGAAGAATTAGAACAACTTAAGAAAATTAATATAAATCTTAAAATAGAAAATTCCTCACTTATTATCTCAATTGAAAATCTTGAAATTAAAAATTCAACACTTGTTGTAATCAATGAAGACAATCAAGTACAAGATCAAGTTGTAATTGAAGAAATTAAAAATGAAAATTCAAGGTTAAAGTAAGAAATAGAAAACCTTAATTACATAATTGAAAACTTAACCAGAGAACGTGAAGATTTAAATAATATAATTTATAAATTTTCAAAAGGAAAAGAAAATCTTGATGTCATGTTAAATCAACAAAAATGTAGCTTTAATAAAGAAGGTTTAGGATATACTGGTGAAACAAGTGAATCAAAAGATAAAGGATTATATGTGACACCCCAAAATCTGGGTACTTTATTTCCACCAGATTTGGTGTTCAATTGATAAAAACATGCATGTCTAACTACCCAAAAATAATAAAGTTTAATAATAAACCTTCCCATTAAAGGGTTACATCAATAAATCCAACAAAATCTCCCAGGTTATCTAACCTTTAATTACAAACATCATATGCGGAAAATTAAATAAATACATTATCAAATTAAAATAAAGTTCAACAATATAATAGTCAACAGTTTTACAAGTCTTCTAAACTTCCTTATCTTCCCTTTCCCTCAACTGGTTGTAGGTTCATCAACCTTCTCAACTTTAGTTGTAATGTATATATAAGCAAGAGTGAGCAAATAAAGCTCACTTAAAATGATAATGAATAAATATCATATCAATTGCCAAATGAATAGGCTCAATAGAAAATGAATAAGGTATTTCATCAATTATAATAATCAGGAACAAAATTTGAAATATATAACGGATGGTCAAAAGACCAAGAAATATGTCCATAGTTATAAGTATTCTTTCAACTTAAACTTTAACAGTCGTAAGACTATAAAGACTCCTCGTACTTAGGGAGATCAGCCCTTCGTACAATGTATTATGTACAAATATTTCAATGCTATGCATAAATTATCCTCTGCAGTAGGGTTGTTCATCTCAGTATTTAGAATACAAGTCTGCACAAAAGTAAGTTTGGTTTGGATAAGTTTCAAGGTAATTTAGGTTTAACGAATATCAACTAAGGATTAGGTGAATAAAGTGTAGTAACAATGTGCTATGGAATAAATCATAAATGAATCAACATTGTATATTAAGGTCATGCTTTAGGAATAATCTAAAAGCATAAGTATTGAATAACGTAACATACCTTGCTTGAACAATGTTAAGCTATGGTTAAAACCTTATTTAGAGTTGAGTCTTAAGCATGCATAACAAATAGTAAGTTAAACGATAAAACTTGCTCAACATTAGTGTATCAGAATGTAGAAATTTGCATGCTAAATAACAAGTTAAAGATTGGCTCAATATCAAGAGATAAGGTTTAGGAGCTTGCACAATATAATTAGGGTTAGAAAACTTGCTCAAAGAAAGTTTAAAGTTAGGTAAACTTGCCTCGTGCGTAGGTTAAACAATCACTACTCACGTTCACCACAAGTCCTACACATACCATATGTATTGAAAATACACATTAGTTACACCAATATTAGCTTCATGAGTTTCTTTTTTACTTTTAATATAGCTCACTAACTAAGTTTAAGTTTAAACAACATCACATCTTTTCATGAGCATCACATTTTAGCTTTATTACAACTACTTAAGTGATCATGTCATTGCAACATATATACATTAACAACTTGATACACATCCTATTACATGTCCAACATGTTATCATTAGGTTATAGTAATACACAAGCATAACACTTGCATTCGCGCATTCCGACGCCCTCTGATTGCCTCCAAATGCACAATAGTCCTAAAGATAGCTATTTTGAACCTTGATAACGATTTCAAATTGAAAAACTTAAAGAATACAAGTTATAGGTCTACTCGTTGTCATTCCGTATCATCTTGAATCACATCAATCGGAGTTAGTATGAAAAGGTTATGCTCATTTTAGTAAAACTTATCCGATCAGTTTTTTTTTCGAAATTCGGCTAGGCAGACTACCATCCGTCGGGGCGGGGGTTTTTACCCTAGGGGCGGTGGGGCCCCTTATGCGTTTTTGTGATTTATGATCTAAAACACTACAGAAAGCCAAATTAGGCCTACAAACTCTTTTCTAACAACCATACCAACCTACCCAAGGTGTAATATGTTTACAAAAATATAAACTACTATTTCTAACCACCTAAACAACATAAACATCAAGATTACAACCTTTAATTTTTCGCTATTTTTGCTAAAACTTCACTTTTTGAAAGTTTCAGTGAAACTCATCACTGTTGTGACACCCCCAAATCTAGGTACTACATTCCCACAAAACTTGGTGTTCACTTTCCATTCATTCATATCTATCTACCCAAATATAATAAAATTAAATCATAAATCCTCCCTTTAAATAGGGTTACATCATGAAATCCAAAAACATCCAATGTTATCTAACCTTAACATCAATCAAGTGCGGAAATAAAATTATTACATCACATCACTAATTAAAAGTCTATTATCATAACAATAAATGAAATTACAAGTCTTCATCACTTGTACATTTTTCCTTTTCCTTTGCTAGTTGAAGGCTCATCTACCTTCTCAACTTTAGCTGCAACAATGATATTTAAGCAAGAGTGAGCAAAACAATTGCTCACTAGATATAGTAACGAATCAACAAGAATGTAATATATGCCAATGAATAGGCTCATCAAAACTGAATAGTATTTTATCAATGATAACCAAAGACTGGAATCAAAGTATGGAATATATATCTGAGAGTCATAAGACCATGAACTATATCTACAGCTGCAAGTAATCTTTCAACTTTAAATTTAACAGTCATAAGACTATAATCACTCCTCGTACTTAGGGGGATCAGCCCTTTGTACAATGTATTGTGCACAAACATTTCAACGCTAAGCGTAAATTATCCCCTAATAATAGGGTTGTTCATCTCAGTATTTAGAGTACAAGTTCGCACCAAAGTAAGTTCGGTTTGGATACATTTCAAGGGTAATTTAGAATTCAACGGTCATCAACTAAGGATTAGTTGAATACAATATTGATAACGTCATGCTATGGAATAATCATAACTGAATCGACATTGTAAATTAAGATCATGCTTTAGGAATAAACTAATAGCATAAACATCGAATAATCATAACATACCTTGTTTGAACAATATTAAGCCAATGTTATTTAGAATTGAATACTAAGCATGCATAATCAATAGTAGTTTAAACGATAAAACTTGTTCAACATGAGTATATCAGAATATGTAAACTTGCATGCTAGATAATAAGTTAAAGACAAGAATAACTTGTTCAATATTAGAATTAGATTTAGAAATCATAAACAAACTAGATACAGAACTTGCTCAATCATAAGAATAAACTTGCACAATGTAATAAATGAACTAGCTCAACGAATGTGTAGAGTTAGAAAATTTGCTCAATGGTAAAAGTAGTATTAGAGAGCTTGCTTAATGTAAAAATATAAGTTTAGAAACTTTCTCAACGTAAATGTAGAGTTAGAAAACTTGCATCGAGCGTAAGCTATAATATTAAACTCACGTTCACCTACACATAGATTTAGAACCACAATACCTATTAGATATGCCATAACATATGCATTTCTAGTTAGACTTGTTATTTTCGTATATGTCTTATACTACCATATACATTTCAGAATTTCCAAGTGTTAACATCACAACACTTATCTAACATTCATTGAATAAACTAAGTTATAACATAACACGTTCATAACTTATAATCATTTGAAACTTTGAACTACTAACCACCTAACACGATTCTGTTTTAACCTTGTTGTTACATGTTTATCATACAAACACATCATTGAACCAAGGTATGTTGCTATCCCATAACAAAGAGCGGCAGACGAAGTCACTATCTCGGATTGAGGTATGCACAGCCCACGCCTGGCAGTAGTTTACACTGATTTAGCCTTGGCACCAAATAGCAATTGCTGTTTGAGTGCATGATAGAAAGCGAGAGACTATGCTATGAACAGAGAGAGTAAACTTTAGCCCAACAAACACGAATTTCACCCACTAGACAATAATATTAACACAAACAATTGATATAAAACTATCATAAACGTGTTTGCCAACATATTCCTCAGTATAGAATAATTTAACAACAATTATACTAGTTTAATTTCCTCAAATTCTATATTTTTCATATAAAACTTCATTTTTTGAGTTCCTTAGACAAAAATCAACACTGTAAACATAATTCTTGTCCAAATTACTTCGTTCAAATTACGTTATCTTCGTTTCTTAATGAACTAGCTTAAACAAGCTTCAATTTACAGTTTAACATACAAATTAACCACTAAATTTGGTACTTACATAAGCCATATACAAAATATTCACACAAACATACACTGCTAATTCTTCTCTTCTTTTTTTTAATCGTAATTAGCATATAATTCATGTTTAAGCATAACTCTAATCATCATTGACACAGATAATCACCATAATCAGTTCTATAGCAACATTTTGAAAGAAATAGAATTGACAGAACTTGAGATTTTATGCCGTAAAAACTCATATATGCATATATATATATATATATATATAATGTTAAAGTGTTAAGAAATACCTTCAAATAGCTTGCTAATCCTTGCAATTGCAGACAATTCTCTCAAGTTTCACTCTCAATCTCTCTCAATTCACTCTGAATGTTCTTAGGCTTAGCAAAAACTAGAATGCGTATAACCCAAATTGATAACCAAGCCAAACTGATAAGCCAATAATAATACGTACATAATTATAATATCAGTGACAAAGATGTAACGTATAAGTTATAATTAGATTTTATTTATTATTTTATTTATAATTCAAAATTTAAAAATTAATAATTCAAAAGCCCTAAGGTTTTGTTTGGCAAAAACTCTTTAAAATAAAGACTTAATATATTTAAGCCTTGTTTGGCAAAAACTAAATTAAACTCCTTTAATTTATTTTAAATAAACAATTTTAGTTTATAATTTATAATTACATCTTATTTATTTGGATTTCTATATCCAACATTAATCAAATAAATTAATTATAAACACTATATTTTAAATAAATTTACCATTTTAACAAATATCACAAAATTATAATTTTATTTAATAATTTAACATACCACTTTAAATTATTAATCAACAATATAACACCTCAGGTCATATTATAACTCTCTAAATTATAAATTAATTTAATTTAGAATATTATCTAATAAATTTAGATTCATAAATATTTATTAACAACCATCACATCAATAAAATATTTATTCAACAATTAACACCTCAAATAAATATTTATATAATCAATAAATATTTAAAATTCTGGATTGTTACATCATTCCCTCCTTACAAGGATTCTGTCCCCAAAATCACAACTCAAACAATCAAATCGTCACATTCTTCCCTCCTTACAAAGATTATGTCCCTAGAATCGAAGACACAGACTAAAGAAATAACTCAGGATAATTCTTCATCATTTCCACTTCGAGTTCCCACATAGCCTCTTCGACATTGTGGTTCCTCCATATCACCTTCACAGATGATAACACTTTATTCCTGAGCACTTGTTCTTTTATGTCGACTATCTGGATAGGAACCTCTTCGTAAGACAAATCTTTACTGAACTGCAATGGTTCATACTCGATCAAATGCTTGTAATCGGGTTTATATGGTCGCAACACCGACACATGAAAAACATTGTGCACATGTTCTAACTCTGGAGGTAAAGCTACTTCATAAGCTACCTCTCCCACTCTTCGTAGAATCTTGAAAAGTCCAGTAAACCTTGGGCTTAGCTTTCCCTTCTTGCCGAAACGAATTTTCCCCTTCCAAGGAGAAACTTTCAGGAACACAAAATCTCCTGCTTCAAATTCACGATTCTGCCTGTGTTGATCACCATACTTCTTCTGTCGATCTTGAGCAGCTACTAGTCTTGCTCTGATGAGTTTGATAATTTTAGCGGTCTATTGTACCAGTTCTGGTCCTAGTAGTTGATGTTCACCAACTTCATCCCAACATAGTGGAGTTTTGCATTTCCTACCGTATAACGCCTCATATGGTGGCATGCTAATGCTTGCATGGTAACTGTTGTTGTATGCAAATTCCACCAACGGTAGATGATTATCCCAGTTTCCTTTGAAATCCATGATGCACGCTCTAAGAATATCTTCTAGCGTTTGGATTGTTCGTTCGCTTTTCCCATCAGTTTGCGGATAATATGTTGTACTTATCTTCAGTTGCATTCCCATGCATTCCTGTAGTCTCTTCCAGAAATTTAATGTGAACCTTGGGTCTCGATCTGACACTATTGATATTGGAACTCCATGCTTGGACACAATCTCTTTAATGTACAGTTTCGCTAGCTGATCAAGATTTTTGATTGAATCTAATCTCTATTGGCAAAAAGTGTGCAAATTTTGTCAGTTTGTCCACTATCACCCATATCGCATCATATCCATTCTGAGTCGTTGGAAGACCTACCACAAAATCCATTGTGATATGCTCCTATTTCCATTCCAGTATTTCTAATGGTCGGAGTAATCCGCTTGGCCTTTGATGTTCTGCCTTCACTCTCTGACATGTCAAGAACTTTGCAACGCATTCTGCCACGTCTGTTTTCATATTTGGCCACCAAAAATGTCGCTGCAAATCTTGATACATTTTCGTACTTCTCGGATGAATCGAATATCTTGAGCTATGAGCTTCTGTCAAGATGTCTTCTTTAATATCTTGTATTGCTGTAACCAAAATTTGTCCATCGAATCTTAGCATTTCCTCAGTATCAAGCTTATACTTTACTTCTTTACCCTCAACCACGCTTTCTTTTATTTTTGTGCATTCTTCATTTTGTAGTTGAGCGTTCTTCACTTTGTCCACCAAAGTTTGATTAGTTTCTATCTGGTACAATCTTTCATCAATTTCTTTTGGAAATATAAATTCCAACTCTAGCCTTGCCGTTGCTGAAATTAGCTCCTCCTTATCGGTTAACAACATCAACTTCTCACGACCTTTCCTACTCAAGGCATCCGCAACCACGTTTGCTTTGCCTGGATGATAAAAGATCTCGCAATCATAATCTTTTATCAATTCCATCCATCTCCTTTGACGCATGTTCAGATCCTTCTGTGTTAAAATATACTTCAGACTCTTACAGTTTGTATATATCTCACATTTTTCTCCATAGAGATAATGTCTCCATATCTTCAGAGCAAATACCACTGCTGCCAACTCTAAATCATGAGTCAGATACCCTTTCTCGTAGTCTTTCAATTGTCTCGATGCATACGCGATGACTTTGTCATTTTGTATAAGGACACATCCTAAACCCTTGTATGAAGCATCACTATACACCACAAAATTTCCTGTATTATTTGGCAATGACAACACAGGTGCCACACTTAACTTCTTTTTCAATTCTTGAAAACTTTCTTCACACTTCTCCGTCCAAACAAATTTTATAGATTTTCTCGTTAAATTTGTCAACGGAGTGGCAATATTAGAAAAATCCTGGATAAACTGTTTGTAATATCCTGCCAATCCCAAGAAACTTCTCACTTCTGATGGAGTTCTTGGTTGTTCCCAATTTATCACAGCTTCGACTTTTGATGGATCCATTGAAATTCCATCCTTGTTAATTATGTGCCCAAGAAATTGTACACGTTCTAGCCAAAATTCACATTTAGAGAATTTCGCGTACAACTTTTCTTTTCTTAGCGTCTTCAGCATTAGACGTAAGTGTTCCACAAGTTCTTCTTGAGTTTTAGAGTACACCAGAATGTCATCGATAAATACCACCACAAACTTGTCTAAAAATGGTTTTAATACCCTGTTCATCAAATCCATGAACGCTGCAGGGGCGTTTGTTAAACCAAAAGACATCACCAAAAATTCATAATATCCATAGCGAGTTCGGAATGTCGTCTTCGGTACATCCTCCTTCCGTACTTTCAGTTAGTGATACCCACTTCTCAAATCTATTTTTGAGAAATATCTAGCACCCTTAAATTGATCAAACAAGTCATCTATTCACGGTAATGGATATTTGTTTTTAATAATGACTTTGTTTAATTCTCTATAATCAATGCAAAGATGCATTGACCCATCCTTCTTCTTCACGAACAACACCGGCGCTCCCCACGGTGACACACTCGATTGAATGTACTTAGTTCTTGCAGTTGTACCATCAACTCCTTCATCTCTACCGGAGCCATTCTGTACGGGGCCTTCGATATTGGAGCGGTTCCTGGCGCTAAGTCAATCACGAATTCAATCTCTTCGTCAGGCGGAAGTCCTGGCAAATTTTCCGAAAATACATCCACGAATTCCCTAACCACTGGTATTTCCTCCAATTTTACACCCTTCTGCTTTTGAGTATCGACTATGTAAGCTAAGTATCTTACACAGCTCTGACTCAACAACTTCTTGGCCTGCATAATCGTCAGACACTTCATTTTTCTAGGCGATTTGCTACCATGAAAAACTACCTTTGACGGAGTCAAAAGGTTTACACACTTCTTTTGGCAATCAATTATCGCTCCATAATTGAATAACCAATCCATTCCCAATATAACATCAAACTCCCCAAGTTTTATCAGGATTAAATCTACTTTCATAACATTTCCCTTTATATTCACCCTACAGTTCTTGTATACGAATCTAACAGGAATCACTTCCTTATTTGCAATTTCTATGTTTAAAGGAAAATTCAACTCTTCACTAGGTATTTCTAACCTCTTAGTAAATTTATCAGATATAAATGAGCAAGTAGCACCCAAATCAAATAATACATATGCATTTATATCATTGATCAAGATATCACATGACACGACATCTTTTGATTGCACTGTGTCCTGCACTGTCATATTGAAGGTTCTTGTTGTGGGCTTATTTGTTGACGTTGGTCCAGCAATAGTCAACGCACCTCCACTAGCATTTCCCCTACTTTCGTTTGTCTCACCAGATTGTTTTCTTTGGACACTTGCGAGCAAAATGATCCTTCGACTCGCAGGTGTAGCAAACATTCTTCTTAGGTTGAGAGCAATTTGGGGCAATGTGACCCTCCTGGCCACAGTTAAATCATGCCCGCTTCCCCCTTAAGCACATACCCGTGTGAAACTTTCCACATGTATCACATGCGCCCATCTTCTTCTTCTGCTAGTTACCTAGCTGATTTCCTGAACCCATATTTCCATTCCATTTTCTCTTTGAATTATTGTTGCCATTTCCACCGTTACTACCACCACCATTTTTAGCTTCACCCTCATTCTTCTTCTTCCTCTGCTCTTGGTTGTGCCTTGTTATAGCTTCGCCTCCACTTTCAGCGAGAATTGCCTTTTCGAGCACTACTGCAAACATCTTTAGCTAGAACAGGGAAACTCTGTTGTACAACCAAGGCTTCAGTCCCCGCTCGAACCTTCTTGCTTTACGCTCATCCGTATTTACTTGATATGGTGCAAACCTTGCTAACTCGTTGAACCTTGCTGCATACTCTGACACTGTCATGGTGCCCTGCTTCAGCTCTAGAAACTGCACCTCCATCTAATTCTTCGAACTTTCTAGAAAATAGGTCTCAAAGAATATTTCCTTGAACCTTTCCCAAGACATTACCCCTTGACCTCCTCTGGTTTTATTGGCTTGCCACCAATAACTCGCCTCTACTTTCAACATGAATGTTGCACAAGCAGTCATCTGGTTATCCCCTACCCTAGCAACATCAAAAACCTTCTCTATTTCGATGATCCAGGTCTGTGCTTCAACCGTATTCATGGACCCATGAAATTCTGTTGGCCCAACCGCCTTAAAATCCTTAAAAGTCGTAGCTTGATTCTGTGGCTGATTCTGTAATGCTCCCGTTAGTAGCATTACGAATTGCTGAACTGGATTATCCTCGGCATTGTTGTTATTCTCAGGGTTTCTTTTTCGTGGTTGGCGTCTTGGAGGCTTTTTCTGTTAAATTACATCCATTAGATTCTATTCAACTTTTTAAGTATTATATATTCAACTTAAACATCGCAAAAATTACCACATAACACACAATATCTTGAATAAATAGTAACTTTTATTTATTCATAATGTTTTAAAAAAATCAAAACAATAGCATCACTGCTATTTACATTACTTTCCTGAACTACAAAAGTTGCAGGATTAATTCATCATCATCATATCCCGTAGGTTATATCATACTCGGGATCTACATTTTATTTATCATATCATTAATCACGTGTTAGGTACATTCCCTACAATGTCCTTTTAAGATACTGCGTAGCCTTACGACGCTCTTCCTCCATAATTCGAGTCATTGTTTGGCGATCTAAAATGTACGATGGCAGCGTCTCGAACTGAATAGGATAACACATGACCCGATCCTGAGCTCGATTGATCACGGTGTTGAATACGTTATTCATCTCTTCCATCTTCATCCTCTTTGCTTGTGCGTCTCTCTCTGTTATTCTGGCTCGTTGATAAGCTTCATTATACGTGTCTTCGGCTCTTACCCTCTTTGTAGATTCCTCTTTCAACTTGTTCTTCAACTCTGTAATCTCTGCTATAATTCGCTCGTTCTCTTCTTCAATGTGGACCAGCTTCTCTTCAACATTATTCAGACATTCCTCTCGATCCTGGATCTCGTCGTCCTTCTGTGCCATTGAGGTCTGTTGTTTAGGTACTATCTCTTACAACTCCTCGACGGTATCTTCAAGTTCCACATTGCGGTCATACACCTCGTCGTACATACAGGCGGAAATCGAGTTAAGTGGAATCTCTTCCTCTTCGTCCTCCTCATCCTTCGACTATGGCAGCTCAACGGGGTCCTCCTCGTCCGTCTCTATCTCATCCTCTTCATCATGTATTCTCTCCTGCTCAACTACTGTGACCAATGGAGTTGTTTCCCGTGGCAGTAGATGTTCCCACACCACCTCAATATCTCGAGACTCCTCTTCTCTAGGCATCTGGAATCCTTCCTCCCTAGCCTACCTGAATCCTCCTACATTAGCCATCCTGTTAACCAAATTTTTAAGTTTAATTACTAATCATTACTACTCGACACTCACGAGCACACAAGTTATAATCACATAAGCACATAAGTGTTTTATTACTTCTTCCTTAAAACTCGATAAGAGTTTATCATCACTATCTTTTCAAAGGTTTCTTCCTAAGGCTTTTCCCCACCTAAGGTTCATAACCTAAAGCTCTGATACCAACTTGTGACACCCCCAAATCTAGGTACTTCATTCCCACAAGACTTGGTGTTCACTTTCCATTCATTCATATCTATCTACCCAAATATAATAAAATTAAATCATAAATCCTCCCTTTAAATAGGGTTACATCATTCAATCCAAAAACATCCCAGGTTGTCTAACCTTAACATCAATCAAGTGCGGAAATAAAATTATTGCATCACATCACTAATTAAAAGTCTATTATCATAACAATAAACGAAATTACAAGTCTTCATCACTTGTACATTTTCCCCTTTCCTTTGCTAGTTGAAGGCTCATCTAACTTCTCAACTTTAGCTGCAATAATGATATTTAAGCAAGAGTGAGCAAAACAATTGCTGTGACTCCCCCAAAATAGGTCCACACGACCCATTCTGAGTCGCCAGATATCACACTATAAAAATCAAATACAAACTTCATTTATACAATTGTTGAACTGTCGTACAGAATACGACCACAATTAAACTGTGAGTTTTAATACAAATGTATGTAACTCTCATGGTGCCTCGACCAAAACCTTACAATGGTACTTTACATAAAATACCGTCAAAAACTGTTTTAGAAATTAAAATCTTTGGAAAATGCTCAAGGAAACCTTCATACATGGGAGGCCATGCGTATAGGTTATGATAGATATCATATGTCCACAGAATTATCCTTGGTTGACCCAATAGTCCCCAAAGAAAAACAAGAATATTGCTATCATCTTCTTTCCAATGGTGAGTCTTCTCTTGACATATAATTATCTCCGTTTTTTTCAATTGAGAATTATATTTCAAACAAACTCTAAGATTATATAGGTAGTGCTTGTAGATATACTCAGCAAGTGGATGTTCATAACCCTGTCTTATGATAACACGAGGTTGTATGTCATTAGACATATTGTATGATAGTGGCAAAACACCGTTCCAAAGTTGGGTTCACCTCACCCTATTCGGTACACCAAAATTAAATATCAAATGACATATACAATATGACACACTTATCTAAAGTTCTCAACAAAATTATTTCCATACTATTTAGGGAGAACCTCAACAGCTATAGACCACCGTTATATTCCCCTATTATCCCCGCTCGACCTGGCAACACTCTTATTACCTGAAAGGAATTATGAAGCAAAAAGGTGAGCACAACTAGCTCAGTAAAGAATATCATGACTAAAGATAATTAAATTATCAATAGCCTTCATCAGTAATAAATCAGAGATTTAGAAGATATGGTAGATGGTAAAACTTTTCAACCATAGTTGCAGCGGAATGAGCAATCCATTAGAAGAATCAAATAGACCATCAGGTCTATTATCTTCTCCATGTTAATAGTCCACCAATAATGTTTTATCCCTGTAACATCAATCAACAATTCCAGTCCACAATCATGTGAATAACTCATAATCATAATTGTGATTCTAAATTCCTCTTCGGACCCAGGACGAAGATAATTTTCATCACCTATCTTTACCTGAAACATAAAAAATCATGGTTATACAAAATCATAATTCTTTCTCATAATCATACTAATAAATTCATCTTTGCACTACGGCCAAAGATATTCATTAACAAATCATCTTTGCACTACAGGCCAAAGACATACAACTGTATTTTAGATGAGTCAAGTAGAGTATGATATCTACTATCTTTTGCGAATTAAAAGTGTATAATCAATATTTTATCGCTGAGACTTAGCTTAATAAATAATTCACATCGTCGAATTATCCCTGCAGTACTACGGCTAATGATATTCATTAGTATTATGACCACGAATTATCCATGCACTACGAGCCAAGGATTTTCGTGTTTTCAACAATGGTCATGATTATACCAAATAATCCCTGGTTATAATCATACCAACAACTTTTCATCAATGAACTACAGGCTAATGAAGACTTTTACCACATCATTCGTTACATTACGGTCATGATTATACCGAATAATCCCTGGTCATAATCATACCAAGTCCATCGATGCACGTAAGCCAAATATGACTTTCATCAAAATATAAGCATGAGGATGATGACAATGATATAACCAATAATCAAACAAAATCAAATCAAACGAAATAAAGGATAAATATTAAAGACTTTAAATTTATCCAGAGTTTAAAAATATCCAAATTGTCAATATGATACTGCTTCGTAGAGTAAAATTCAAGAATAATATTCATGTACCAAAAATAATTTGGACAGAAAAGAAATATATTTTTCGGGTAAATAGTAACCCGTGAATAGTACACTATGAATAGTACTTCGGGAATAGTACCTTGTGAATAGTACCCCGACATAAAAAGTATCCCAAATACCCGAGTGAATAATATTCGGGTGAATAGTAATTTGGGTGAATAGTAACTCGTGAATAGTACTCCGACACGAAAAGTGCTCCGAATACCCGAGTGAATAATACTAGAGTGAATAGTAATCGAATGAATAGTAACCCGTGAATAGTACTTTGACATGAAAAGTGTCCCAAATACCCAAGTGAATATAATACTAGAGTGAATAGTAATCAGGTGAATAGTAACTCGTGAATAGTACTCTGACACAAAAAGTGCCTCGAATACCCGAGTGAGTAATACTAGAGTGAATAGTAACTGGGTGAATAGTAACCCATGAATAGTTACTCGTAAAAAAAAATACCAAAGAAAATGATATTCCAAGACGAGTACAAAAGAAATGATATCTCATACAAGTATAATAGAATATACGAAACTACAAATGGATTTTCACCCGCCATGCGGTAATCCACGTAGATAGATCATTTCCACAATTTAATAAAGAATGAATACGAAGGATCATTCACCATGCATGCGGTAATCCACATAGACAGGTTATTCCAACAGAATAATAAAGAATGGAAAAATAGAAGAATTCACCATGCATGCGGTAGTCCGCGTAGATAGGTTATTCCAACAGAATAATAAAGAATAGAATAACAGAAGAATTCACCAGGCATGCAATACACCGCACAGACATGTTATTCCAACAGAATAATAAAGAATGAAATAACAGAAGAATTCATCAGGCATGCGATAGCTCGCACAAACAGTTTATTCCAACAGAATAATAAAGAATGGTATAACAACCCTTACGAATATTGAAAGAAATAACTCTCTTCACGAATACGAAAGAAATAATACCCCTTACTATAATAATAATATCCCGTACCTTAGAAGAAAACTGGATACTGGAATAGTGCGGTAGCAGACTTCCCTTCTTCTTTCTCTCTATAATTTCTCTCTATAATAATTGCTCTATAGCTTTAGTGAATTGGTGAAAAATAATGAAGGAATGAGCTTCTATTTATAGGAAAATATAGTTTCCATAATTGCACATTTTGGGGCTCAAAATATTACAGTATAATACCTCCCTCTTTTTCTTCATTTTTAATTTAGTCCTGCAAGTATTATCAAACTTGCACCACATTCCCTAATAGTAAATCATGTGAATTAATAGTATAATCATGTGACTCAATAGTATAATCATGTGAAAAAACTAATTACAGTATAATACCTTCATCTTTTCCTTTATTTTTAATTTAGTCATGCATATATTATCAATCTTGCACCAACTCCCCTAATAGTAAATCATGTGAATCACACACATGTGAACACATAGTTATAAGCATGTGAATTAATAGCAATTAATTGCTCATTTATCCGGTTAATTACCCGATTGGTCAATATAACCTCCAGACATCACTTATTATCAAAATAAATGTCGATTTCCACTAACACTAATAATTCCAACACAATGGAACTATCAATTTCATCTTTAATCAACACGAACTTATTCATCATTAATATTATAACTCACAATATTTAATAACCAGGTCGTTCCCAGGAAAGAGGGGGCTTTTCGATAAGGATTTCTCCCTATTGGCGCACAATTAGATGACCAAACCTCTCCTTAACAGAACTTCTAGACATTGTCAATATTGCAAATAATAATATAAATAACTTTGTCGTCTCAATTATTAATTTAATAATATAACATATTATGCAGATGATACTGTGACAATAATTGAATCAATAATATGAGAGATACGATACCACAATTATTGTAGCAATAATTGAGTATGACTTAGTGACTTCTCACGTAAACATCAATAATCAATACCGCGTGCTACTATGCAACCACGCGTATTACTGTACTTTTACTACCGGGTAGTTCAACAGTTTAACGTTAAAACTTTCGCCGTTATTTTTATAAAAAGATAATTCAGTCGTTTTCTAACTACGACAATAGTTCCATTGTTGGGTCCACCAATGATTATGTCCTCGTACTAATATTCCCTATGAAAAGGAATATTCCCCGACCAATCGAATATTCCTTGACACAACGAATAACAACTTGCTTACTTTGTAAAATTTTTAAATATCACCCTTAACTTTAACCCTTTCTCAATTTAACCATTTACTAAATAAAATAATATTTATAAGAAAATTGAATACTTTCATTTCATAATTTTGGGATCTCACAATTGCTCACTAGATATAGCAATGAATTGACAAGAATGTAATATTTGCCAATGAATAGACTCATCAAAACTGAATAGTATTTTATCAATGATATACAAAGACTGGAATCAAAATATGGAATATATATCTGAGGGTCACAAGTCCATGAACTATGTCCACAGTTGCAAGTAATCTTTTAACTTCAACTTTAATAGTTATAAGACTATAAGGACTCCTCGTACTTAGGGGGATCAGCACTTCGTACAATATATTGTGCACAAACATTTCAACGCTAAGCGTAAATTATCCCCTAATAATAGGGTAGAGTTAGAAAACTTGCTCAATGGTAAAAGTAGAATTAGAGAGCTTGCTCAATGTAAAAAGATAAGTGTAGAAACTTGCTCAACGTAAATGTAGAGTTAGAAAACATGCCTCGAGCGTAAGCTATAATATTAAACTCACATTCACCTACACTTAGGTTTAGAACCACAATACCTATTAGATATGCCATACAATATGCATTTCTGGTTAGACTTGTTATTTCCATATAAGTCTTATACTACAATATACATTTCAGAATTTCCAAGTGTTAACATCACAAAACTTATCTAACATTCATTGTATGAACTAAGTTATAACATAACACGTTTATAACTTATAATCATTTGAAACTTTGAACTACTAACTACTTAACACAATTCTGTTTTACCCTTGTTGTTACGTGTTTATCATACTAACACATCATTGAACCAAGGTATGTTGCTATCCCATAACTGCAGCAGCAGCAGAAGTCATTGTCTCAGGAGAGGGTATGGCGCAATGTATGCCACACACACAGGGGATCCAGAAGCTTAGCGCAATGAACATTCTGTAGCTTTTAGCCTTGGCACCAAAGAAATTGCTATTGCTATTTAGACACGAACAGCAGAGAGACGCTATGAACAATTACTCCAACTTTAGCCCAACAAACACAAATTTCACCCACTAGACAGTAATATTAACGCAAACAATTGATATAAAACTATCATAAACATGTTTGCCAATATATTTCTCAACATAGAACAATTTAACAACAATTATACTAGTTTAATTTCCTCAAATTCCATATTTTTATATAAAACTTTATTTTTGAGTTCCTTAGACAAAAATCAACACTATAAACACAATTCTTGTCCAAATTGCTTCGTTCAAATTACGTTATCTTCGTTTCTTAATGAACTAGCTTAAACAAGCTTCAATTTGTAGTTTAACATACAAACTATCCACTAAATTCTGTACTTACATAAGCCATATACAAAATATTCACACAAACATACATTGCTAATTTTTCTCTTCCTTTTTTAATCGTAATTAGCATACAATTCATGTTTAAGCATAACTATAATCATCATTGACACAGATGATAATCACCATAATCAGTTGTATAACAGCATTTTGAAAGAAATAGAATTCACAGAACTTTATATTTTATGCTGTAAAAACCCATATATATATATAATGTCAAAGTGTTAAGAAATACCTTCTAATAGCTTGCTAATCCTTGCAATTGCAGACAATTCTCTCAAGTTTCACTCTCAATTCTCTTTGAATGTTCTTAGGCTTAGCAAATACTAGAATGCGTATAACCCAAACTCATAACCAAGCCAAACTGATAAGCCAATAATAATACGTACATAACTATAATATCAGTTACAATGATATAATGTATAAGTTATAATTAGATTTTATTTATTTTATTTATAATTCAAAATTCAAAAATTAATAATTCAAAAGCCATAAGGCTTTGTTTGGCCAAAAGTCTTTAAAATAAAGACTTAATATATTTAAGCCTTGTTTGGCAAAAACTAAATTAAACTCCTTTAATTTATTTTAAATAAACAATTTTAGTTTATAATTTATAATTACATCTTATTTATTTGGATTTCATATATCCAACATTAATCAAATAAATTAATTATACACACTATATTTTAAATAAATATACCATTTTAACAAATATCATAAATATTATAATCTCATTATAATTTTATTTAATAATTTAGCATACCACATTAAATTATTAATCAACATTATAACACCTCATGTCATATTACAACTCTCTAAATTATAAATTAATTTAATTTAGAATATTATCTAATAAATTTAGATTCATAAATATGTATTAACAAACATCACATCAATAAAATATTTATTCAACAATTAACACCTTAAATAAATATTTATATAATTTAATAAATATTTAAAATTCTAGATTGTTACAACCTGTGATTTTGTTTTTCAACCAACACAGTTAATTCAAAATACTTTGTTTTAGTTTCTTCATCTTCTGTCAAAATCAATAGTCAATCGATATGTTATACAAAGAATTAAACATCAATTTTACTTTAAACTAAGCCATCTTCATATATTTTCATACCAATCCACTGTAACATGATTTTTTTTACAAATAAATACATAACATGAATTAATTTACTATAACTCACCTATAATCTTATGAAAACAATTTTATAACAACCAATTATCATATAGAAACTATATATAAAACAAATAATTAACCATCACACAAATTTTTGTAGAGAATTCTTTTGAATAGAATAAAACTAAAACTTTTTGAAAAGTAAGAGTAAGATGATACCTTAGTTTTTGAAGATGATAGTTACCCTTTGATTATCAAGCTTCCTTCCTAAAAATTCTTCTATCAAAATCTCTTTAGAATTCTCCCAATTCTCTCTCAACTTTTCTTCTTCTCTTTTTTTTTTCTTCTTCTTTTGAGTTCTTTATATCTTACGTACATATATTATAACGTATATGATATAATATGTAATAATTGTATAATATAATATATCTATTAATTGACATCAGTTTTTTTGTTTTTTTTTGAAACTCAAAAGCCGTAAGGCTTGTTTGGCTAACTATCTTAAAATTAACCAATTAATCCTTATGCCTTGTTTGGTAAAACATATTTAAATTAAAGACTTAACATTCATTAAGCCTTGTTTGGCAAAACTGAATTAACCTCCCTTAACTTATTTTAATAACTCCTTTATAATATAGTTTATGGTCACACTTAATTTAATTAATTCTAATAATAATTTATTAAATAAATTTACCACATAGATCAATACAACAAAATTATAATTTTCTTTATAATTATAATTTTATTTAATAAATTAACACATTATTTTAATTATAAATTCAAACTAAAATATCATTATAATAATTCATTTAATCATTATAAGCTCTCTAACTTAATTATTAATTTAAATTAGAATATTATCTCATGATAATTAATTTCCTTAACTCATTAATTATTTATTTAACAAATAATTAACCGAATCAAATCAAATTAATCAAATATTTATTCAACAATAAACACATCCATTAAATATTTATATAATTTAATAAATATTTAAAAATTATAATTTAAAATTCTGGATTGTTACATCCTTTCCTCCTGTCCCCAGAATCACAACTCAAATAAATTATTCATCAAGTTCTTCCCTCCTTACAAAGATTATGTCCCCAGAATCAAAGATACAGATTAAACAAATAACTCAGGGTAATCTTTCATCATTTTATCTTTGAGTTTCCACGTGTAGCATCTTCAGCATTGTGGTTCCTCCATATCACCTTCACAGAAGGTATTACTTTATTCCTGAGCACTTGTTCTTTCCTGTCAACTATCTGGATAGGAACTTCTTCATAAGATAAGTCTTTATTCAACTGCAATGGTTCATACTCTATCACATGCTTGTAATCGGGTTTATACGGTCGTAATACCGAAACATAAAAAATATTATGAACGTTTTCCAACTCTGGAGGTAGAGCTACCTCGTAAGCCACTTCTCCTACTCTTCACAGCACTTTAAAGGGTCCAATAAACCTCGAGCATAGCTTTCCCTTTTTACCAAAATAAATTTTCCCCTACCAAGGAGAAACCTTTAAGAACATGAAATTTCCTATATTGAATTCACGATCTTATCTGTGTTGATCAACATACTTCTTCTGTCTGTCTTGAGCAACTACCAATCTTGTCATGATGAGTTGAACAACCTCAGCAGTTTGCTGTACCAGTTTCGGTCCTACCAGTTGACGTTCACCGACTTCATCCCAATATAGTGGAGTTCTGCACTTCCTACCGTATAATGCTTTGTAAGGCGGCATGCCGATGCTTGCGTGGTAACTATTGTTATAGGCAAATTCCACCAATGGTAAATGTTCATCCCAGCTCCCTTTAAAATCCATGATGCATGCTCTAAGCATATCTTCCAACGTCTGGATTATTCGTTCGCTTTGGCCATCTGTTTGCGGATGATATGTTGTACTCATTCTCAACCGTGTTTCCATGCATTCTTGTAGTCTCTTCCAAAAGTTTGACGTGAACCGCGTATCTCTATTTGATACAATTGACACTGGAACTCCATGTCTCGAAATAATTTCTTTAACGTACTACTTTGGCAACTGATCAAGATTGAATCTAATCTTTATTGGCAAAAAGTGTGTTAATTTCATTAATCTATCCACTATCACCCAAAGTGCATCGTATCCTTTCTGAGTAGTTGGAAGACCCACCACAAAATCCATTGTGATGTGTTCCCACTTCCATTCTGGTATTTCCAATGGTTGAAGTAATCCGCTTGGTCTTTGATGCTCAACCTTGACTCTTTGACATGTTAAGCATTTTGCAACACATTCTGCGACATCTCTTTTCATGTTTGGCCACCAAAAAGTGTCATCATAAATCTTGATACATCTTTATACTTCCCAGGTGTATCCAATATCATGAGTTATGAGCTTCAGTCAAGATTCTTCCCTCGAATCTTAGTAACCCTTTGGTATCGATCTTGTATTTCACTTCACCACTCTCAACCACTTTCTCTTTGATCTTTCCACATTCTTTATCTTGTAGTTGATCATTCCTTACCTTGTCCACCAAAGTTGGACTAGCTTCTATCTGAAATAGTCGTTCATCAGATTCCTTTGGAAATTTTATTTCCAACTCTAGCTTTGTCATTGCTGAAATAAGCTCCTCCTGAGTGGTTATCAACATCAACTTTTCCCGACCTTTCCTGCTTAAAGCATCTACAACCACATTCACTTTGCCTGGATGATAAAAGATCTCACAATCGTAATCTTTTATCAATTCCATCCATCTCCTTTGACGCATGTTCAGGTCCTTCTGAGTGAAAATATATTTCAAACTCTTATGATCTGTGTATATCTCACATTTTTCTCTATAGAGATAATGTCTCCATATTTTTAGAGCAAATACCACTACAACCAACTCTAAATCATAAGTTGGATATCCTTTCTCGTAGTCTTTCAATTGTCTTGATGCATAAGCAATAACTTTGTCGTTCTGCATAAGAACACAACCCAACCCTTTATGTGAGGCATCACTATACACCACAAAATTTCCTGTATTATCTGGTAATGACAACACATGTGCCACACTTAACTTTCTTTTCAATTCTTGAAAACTTTCTTCACACTTCTCCATCCAAACAAATTTTACAACTTTCATTGTCAAATTTGTTAACGGAGTGGCAATCTTGGAAAAGTCCTGAATAAACCGTCTATAATAGCCGGCTAGTCCCAAGAAACTCCTCACCTCCGAAGGTGTTCTTGGTTGTTCCCAGTTGATTACAGCTTCAACTTTTGATGGATCCACTGAAATCTCATCTTTGTCAATAACATGCCCAAGAAATTGTACACGTTCCATCCAAAATTCACATTTAGAGAATTTTGCGTATAACTTTTCTTTTCTTAGTGTCTCCAGCGTTAGACGTAAGTGTTCCATGTGTTCTTCTTGAGATTTTGAATACACCAAAATATCATCAATGAATACCACCACAAACTTATCTAGGAATTGTTTAAACACCCTGTTCATCAAATCTATGAATGCGGCAGGGGCGTTTGTCAAACCAAAAGACATCACCAAAAATTCGTAATGTCCATACGGAGTTCGGACGTCTTCGGTACATACTCATTCCTTACTTTCAGTTGATGATACCCACTTCTCAAATCTATTTTCGAGAAATATCTAGCACCCTTCAACTGATCAAACAAGTCATCTATTCTTGATAATGGATATTTATTCTTAATAGTGACTTTTTTTAATTCCCTATAATTAATGCAAAGACGTATTGACCCATCCTTCTTCTTTATGAATAACACCGACGCTCCCCACGGTGATACGCTCATTTGAATATACTTCTTATCTAACTGTTCTTGCAGTTGTACCATCAGTTCCTCCATCTCTATCGGAGCCATTCTGTACTGGGCCTTCGATATTGGAGTGGTTCCTGGCGCTAAGTCGATCACGAACTCAATCTCTCGGTCAGGCAGAAGTCCTGGCAAATCCTCCGAAAACACATCTACAAATTCCTTAACCATTGGTATCTCCTCTAGTTTCATTTCATTTTCTTTTGAGTATCGACTATATAGGTTAAATAACCCACACAGCCTTGACTCAACAACTTCTTGGCCTGCATAATCGTCAAACGTCTCGCAAGTCTAGGTGATCTGCTACCAAAGTAAACTACCTTTGACGGAGTTATAAGGTTTACACATTTCTTTTGGCAATCAATTATGGCTCCATAATTGAACAGCCAATCCATTCCCAAAATAACATCAAACTCTTCTAGTTTTATTGGAATTAAATCTACCATCATGACATTTCCCTTAATGTTCACCCTACAATTCTTGTATACGAACCTAACATGAATTACCTCCATATTCGCAATTTATATGTTTAAAGGGAAATTTAATTCTTCGCTAGGCAATCTTAACCTCTTAGCAAATTCATCAGATATAAATGAGTAAGTAGCACCCGAATCAAATAATACATAAACATCAATATCATTGATTGGAATAATACCTGACACAACATCTTTTGATTGCACTGCATCTTGCACCGTCATGTTGAAGGTTCTGGCTGTGGGACTGTTGGATGACGTTGGTCCCGCAATGGTCAATATGCCTCCACTGCTACCTCCCTTGGTTCCCCTTGTCTTTTCATCTTTCTTCTTAGGTCACTCACGAGCAAAATGATCCTTTGACCAGCACGTGTAGCAAACATTCTTCTTGGGTTAGCTGCAATTTGGGGAAATGTGACCCTCCTAGCCATAGTTAAAGCATACTCGCTTCCCCCTTAAGAACACACCCGCGTGAAACTTCCCGCATATAGCACATGCTTCAAACTTCTTCTTCTGTTGGTTACCTTGCTGGTTTCCAGAACCCACATTTCCATTCCATTTCCTCTTCATGTTATTGCTACCATTTCCACCACTACCACCACCATTCTTACCTTCACCCTCGTTCTTCTTCTTTCTTTGTTCTTGATTATACTTTGTCATAGCCTCGCCTCCACCCTCAGTAAGAATTGCCTTTTCAAGCACTGCTGCAAATGTCTTTAGCTGGAACAGGGAGACCCTACTGTACAACCAGGGTTGTAGTCCCTACTCAAACCTCTTAGCCTTGCGCTCATCCGTGTTAACTTGATTTGGTGCAAACCACGCTAACTTATTGAATTTCGTGACATATTCCGACACCATCATTGATCCCTGCTTCAATTCCAGAAATTGCACCTCCATCTGATTCTTCAAACTCTCCGGGAAATAAGTCTCGAAAAATATCTCCTTAAACTTATCCGAAGTCATCACCCCTTGTCCTCCTCTAGTTTTATTGGCTTGCCACTAATAACTAGCCTCTGCTTTCAACATAAATGTTGTAAAAGTAGTCTTCTGATTCTCACCAACCCTAGCTACCTCGAACACTTTCTCTATCTCCATGATCCAGGTCTGTGCCTCAACTAGATTCATGGTGTGACGCCCCCAAAATAGGTCCATTACATCCAACCCATTCTTAGTCGCCAAATACATGGTACAGAAACAACTACAACTTTATTATCACAACAATAAAACTGTGAGTTTAAATACAAATATTATCTTCTAGACAATATTTATACTCAAATAAATCCTCATCACATTTATTGATACATTATTTTACAATAATGGTGAGGACTACTAAACAACTCTCTCTAGAACCTTCATTCCATACCCCGACAAGTACTCGCTACATTCTCGCCTCCTGAGAAGAAAAATGGAACAACAAGGAAAAGGGTGAGCTCAACTAGCCCAGTAAAGAATGTTATGACTAAGATAATATACAACAAATTATCGTTAGTCTCCAACAGGAAAAAATCGATAGAATACAATAGACAACAAGTTTCGGATCAATATTCGCATGTGAAATAATAATTCATAGAAGAGTTACGTAGAGAATGAAATCTACTATAATCTATGAATTTAACAGTCCATCATCAATATTTTATCCCTGTAACATCAATCAATATTCATCTCAAATCAAATATTCATCTTTGCACTACAGGCCAAAGATATTCATCAATCGGTCATGTTCATCTCAACACCTGTTCATCTTTGCACTAAAGGTCAAAGATATTCATCAATCGGTCATGTTCATCTCAACACCTGTTCATCTTTGCACTAAAGGTCAAAGATATTCATCAATCGGTCATGTTCATCTCAACACATGTTCATCTTTGCACTAAAGGCCAAAGATATTCATCGATCGGTCATATTCATTTAAACACTGTTCATCTTTGCACTACAGCCAAAGATATTCATCGATCGGTCGTATTCATTTAAACACACTCATCTTTTGCACTACAGCCCAAAGATATTCTTGAAAATCATTCATCTTTGCACTACGGGCCAAAGATATTCAATAATATCATCATTTAAGACCGAGGATGATGAAAAATATTTTAAAAGAAACGAATCCAAAGAAACAAAATGACAAGGATTAAGGATTCAGTACTTGGTTTTATCCACGTCCAAAAATACCTCAAAAATAATCATAGTGGTGTAAAATTCAAGAATGATCAAAACATGGATACAATCAAAGCTAGTATCCGAATAGATATTTTAGGCGAAAAAGAAAAATTTTCATTTTTCAAATTGAATAGTCTTGATATTCGTGAATAGTCTTGAGTATCGTGAATAGTCTTGAGTATCGTGAATAGTAACTCAAACACCAAAAGATAAAAATTCCACAAAAAACATCTTCACGCTTCATGAATAGTACTCGTGAATAGTAACTTCGTGAATAGTAACTCATGAATAGTAACTCGTGAATAGTAACTCATGAATAGTAACCCCAGACATGAAAAAGTTCCAAATTTGATAAAAAGTACCAACCAATATTTCAAAGATAATGATATTGAAGAATTAATATCATTTGAGAAGAAAATAACACCCTTACCTCAAAGAATCGATTACTTCGGAAGGAAAGGTTCAAGTGATCTTTGAATGAAACTTGTCTTGAAATGACTCTCAAAGTATCTAAATATTCACAAAATACGCTCAATAATATAGAGAGAAAGAGAAAACTTTGTTTACGGTGTGATTTTCAATTCTAACTTAGCCCTCTATTTATAGGAAAATGTTATCCCTAGAAGCGGACTTGACTCGCTACCTTATGGCTTTACTTGCTACTATTGCCACCCACCACATTTGAAATAAAATTCAGCACATTTTTCACCAACCACAAGTGGGGCCCACTCAATTCTAGAATTTTCCACCAAAATCAATTATAAACCTAATTTTGAATCCGACACCTCTTAAAATTCACAACAAATCATTCGTGCATTTTTAACGGTTCAAAATTTGTGGACATATACTCAACTTATGTATGTATAACATACCCAAAATTACCACAATCAACGATTGGATTAAAAATTATAACCCCATGATATATCTCAAAACCCCCGATTTAATTTTTAATACCTCCAATCCGATAAAATAATCGATAAAACACCTCAACATTAATTCCTTCATTAATAACCACATAAATGAATCCATCATTTATATTCATATAACATAAATATTTCCTTATCATATGAATCAATAATTAATTATTCACAAATAATATTACGAATCACAATTATGACAACCAGGTAGTTCCCAGAAGGGGGGCTTTCAATAAGGATTTCTCCTTCTTGGCGCCGCAATTAGGTGACCAAACCTCTCCTTGTGTAACTTTCTAGACATTGCCAATAATGCTATCAAATAATATTATTTAAATAATATGAATTATTGATCTGATAATGGAGATAATGTGCAGTGACAATTATTGAACAACAATAATATCAACGCAGCAATTATTGAATCAATAAAATAAAATATTGAACAGTAACTACTCTGAAAATTATTGAGTAGTGCCATCTTACGTAAGGATCAATAATTCAACAATCTTGTGCAATCCGGTGCTACTACGCTTACGCCAGACATCGTATTTTTAACCACCGGTATTCCAACATTCAGATAATAAAGAATAACTACGCTTGTTATTTTTAACCAACTTATATTTGTCGTTTTCTTCATCCAATCGCTTTTCAGTTATGGGGCCCCACACATGGTCATTGGCTGCGTCGATGCGAATATTCCCGACAAAAATGAATATTTTATAACCACTTGCTTATTTTGAAATATTTACGCATTTTACCCATAACTAACCACATTAATCAAATCCACCCTTACTATTTCAAAATAATAAATAAAGGAAATTCCTTTTTATTTAAAAAATTTGGGTCTTACAACCTCCCTCCTTATGAAATTTCGTCCTCGAAATTGACGTGCGATACTGGTGTTTGAAAAGGTAAAGATACCTCGCTTTCATTTTCGTTTCCAACTCCCAGTCATTTCCTCAATAAAGATAGTTTCTCCACAAAACTTTAACTTATGGTATAACCTCGGTGATGGGGTCATGTTCTTTCCTCTACAAAATCTTGACAGTACCTCCTCGTGCGTTAAGTCTTGACTATCTCGTCCGGTTCTAACTCCATGACGTGTTTGAATTCGTCCCACATATTTACGTAACATCGATACGTGAAAAGCGTTATGAACACGCGTCATACTTGGTGGTAAAAAGCAGTCTATAGGTCACAGTTCCTATTCGATCGAGAATTTCAAATGGATTAATAAATCGAAGGTTTGAGCTTTCCTCACCTCACCGATCCTCGCTTTTAAAATAACAACTTCTTGCACCTCCTTCTTCAAATTCATCATCCTGGGTGTGTAGCTTGAGCGGCTTTAACTTTATCGATTAAAGTCGATTATACTCAGTATATCATCACGTGCACTCAGTATATCATCACGTGGGTACCTAGAGTTTTCATCTCCATCTCTATTATTTGTATATTATACGAAATGAGTTTTTGACAATATTGTACTCGTACTTGTATACGATCTTCTACTCAACACGTCAGCTACCACGTTCGCTTTTCCAGGATGGCATGGTCGTAACACGTGTCTTTGAAATGAGTCTCCTCTTGAGTTCTTGAAGCTCTTCCCACATTCCTTGCTCCATTCGAATTTTGTATCTCTACGAAGTAGCTACGTTAATGGAATAGCGATTCGAGAATATCCTTCAACGAATCTCCGATAATAACCAACTAAGCCTGAAAACTACGCATTTCGATTACCGACTTAGGTTGTTCTCAATCGTGACTCATATCCCAACCTTGGATAGCGTTACAATGACACCTATCGGTTTACTATCGCATTGCAATATGGCGTCCCTTACAGAGAGTCTCGCTTAGGTGAATTCCACAAAGGAAGTCACAAGATAAAGGCTCATGTACCAAATTCTATAGTTGAATTTTTAACTCCACGAAGTTCAATAGGAGCCATTCGATATGAGATTTTAGAAATGAGTTTTGTCTGGGGTTCAAAGTCGATACAAAATTTAATATCGATCTTTGGGAGTAAGCCAATAAATTCTTGAAATACGTCGGGAAAAATCAATAACAACAAGAATATTTTTCAAATCGGCGTGTCTTTATTCAAATCCATAACATGGACTAAGAAAACTTGACATCCGTAATAAACGAATGACTTCATGGCTTGATATGAAAATGTTTGACTACAATGGTTTGATTGCTTGAATTGAATAACGAGTTGCTTAGGAATATGAAAACTAACAACCTTACAAAAGCAATCAATTTTGGCATGATGAGTAGTTAACCAATCAATCCCAAAAGCAAGTATCTTTAAAGAGATAAGGTCAATGGGTAAGGTAATGGTGCCAACTTGAATCAAACAAGATTTTTTAAACAACGGATGTAATGAAAGTTTCTCTAACGGAGTCTCCATAAATAGGTCAAAGTCTAATTTCTCCGTAGTCAAGTTCAAACGTTGAGCGCAAGCAAAGAGATAAAAGAATGGGTAGAACCTAGATATCTAGTAAGGTATAAACTTCGCAAGAATTTATAATTAACTAACCCGTGCTAACTTCGTTCGGGTTCCTCGTATTTTGACCGGTCACGACAAACGCTCTTCCAGGAATCGTTGACTTTGACTTTTCTTGGACATCCTTTTGAGTCACCATTCCCGTGGATCGGGTTTCGATATCGTCATAATCTCGAAAGCGATATGTCCTTCTTTTCCACAATTATAGCATACCTTAAACTGTTGTGGGCGCTTTGGTGATATGTCCCTCTTTCCGCATTTGTAACATACGACCGGATGGTCTTTCTCCTCCTTGGAACCGATTGCCCTTTGGCGTTGACGTCTTCACATGATTGTCGTTGTTGAATCTCCTCTTTTTAAAATCTCCTCCCAACTCGCTTCTTCTATTTTCATGGCCATGATTACCACCAGAGTGGTTACCGCCTTTGTCCGTATTCTTCTTTCTCCACTTGTTATCGTTATTCTGATGACTGCTATCTTTGGTATGATCCTGGTTATGGTCCCTCGGTTGAACGTACTCGTTATCTCGCTCTAACAATCGAGCCCATTTTACAACATCTGAATAAAGAGAAAATTTATGAGAATGAGATCTTGGCGTATCGCCGGTTTCAAACCTCTCGAAACATCCGCGTCATCGTTCCTCATTCTCCACCAAATGAGGTGCAAACACGATAACTCCGCAAACTTCGCCTCATCTTTGGGACACCGCCATGTTATTCTCGCTTCTAGTCTAATAAACTCCACTTCCTTCATATGACGAATACTTTCGTGGAAGTACTTGTCATTGAACTGCTTCAAACGTCTCCCATTGACATGCCGAGTGCGGTGAATGGTACGCTTACGATTCCCACCAAATAATCTACCTCGCCACGGAACATAAAAGTAGCGAATGGAACTTTCGTTCCTTCGCATCCCAAGACATCGAATATCTTGGTAATTTGCTTGACCCATGTTTCCGCCGTGATCGGATCTCGCTTTCCCAGCACTCGTGGTCCCAACTCTTTGACTCTGCTTGGTTTGTGACCACCCGTGAATTGCTATCATCTCCTCCTCAGATTTTGAACACGAAGTCTCCTCGTCTCGATTTTGCATGAACTGCAAAAAACTTCTAAACATCCCCTTGTTCATCATCTCGCTTTCGGTGGTGTTATTCACAGAGGTACATTGCCGACTGTTGCACGCGTTCTCCTCGTTGTTAAGTACAGCATCTCCACGGTCTCATTTACTCCATCATTAATATTCTCAATCGACATTCTCAAATCATCGTCATAAACCAAGGGTTAATTAAGGAAATCAATCACATAATATCCCTATATAACGACCAACTAACAAATAAGCTTAGGTAGGACACACTAGCGAAGGATTTACTCGCCTCTCCCTCTAGTTTTATTCCCCGATCTCATGGGAGATCATATCCCTAAGCTCGATACCAACCGTGACGCCCCCAAAATAGGTCCATTCCATCCAACCCATTCTCGAGTCGCCAAATACATGGTATGTAAACAACTACAACTTTATTATCACAACAATAAAATCATGAGAGTTTAAATACAAATATTATCTTCTAGACAATATTTATACTCAAATAAATCCTCATCACATTTATTGATACATTATTTTACAATAATGGTGAGGACTACTAAACAACTCTCTCTAGAACCTTCATTCCATACCCCAAACTAGTACTCACTACATTCTCGCCTCCCGAGAAGAAAAATGGAACAACAAGGAAAAGGGTGAGCTCAACTAGCCCAATAAAGAATGTTATGACTAAGATAATATACAACAAATTATCGTTAGTCTCCAACAGGAAAAATCGATAGAATACAATGAGACAACAAGTTTCAGATCAATATTCATAATGAAATAATAATTCATAGAAGAGTTACGTAGAGAATGAAATCTACTATAATCTATGAATTTAACAGTCCATCATCAATATTTTATCCTCAGTAACATCAATCAATATTCATCTCAAATCAAATATTCATCTTTGCACTACAGCCAAAAGATATTCATCAATCGGTCATGTTCATCTCAACACTGCTCATCTTTGCACTAAAGGTCAAAGATATTCATCAATCGGTCATGTTCATCTCAACACCTGTTCATCTTTGCACTAAAGGTCAAAGATATTCATCAATCGGTCATGTTCATCTCAACACATGTTCATCTTTGCACTAAAGGCCAAAGATATTCATCAGTCGGTCATGTTCATTTAAACACTGCTCATCTTTTTGCACTACAGCCAAAGATATTCATCGATCGGTCATGTTCATTTAAACACCGCTCATCTTTTGCACTACAGCCAAAGATATTCTTCAAATCATTCATCTTTGCACTACAGGCCAAAGATATTCAATAATATCATCATTTAAGACTGAGGATGATGAAAAATATTTTTAAAGAAACGAATCCAGTGAAACAAAATGACAAGGATTAAGGATTCGTACTTGGTTTTATCCACGTCCAAAAATACCTCAAAAATAATCATAGTGGTGTAAAATTCAAGAATGATCAAAACATGGATACAATCAAAGCTAGTATCCAGAATAGATATTTTAGATTTAAAAGAAAAATTTTCATTTTTCAATTGAATAGTCTTAGATTCGTGAATAGTCTTGATCACGTGAATAGTCTTATATCGTGAATAGTAACTCCGACACCAAAAGATAGAAATTCCACAAAAAAATATCTTCACGCTTCATGAATAGTACTCGTGAATAGTAACTCGTGAATAGTAACTCATGAATAGTAACTCGTGAATAGTAACTCATGAATAGTAACCCCGACATGAAAAAGTTCCAAATTTGATAAAAAGTACCAACCAATATTTCAGCATAATGATATTGAAGAATTAATATCATTTGAGAAGAAAATAACACCCCTTACCTCAAAGAATCAAGATTTCTTGGAAGGAAAGGCTCGGAGTGATCTTGAATGAAACTTATCTTGAACAAAGAACTCTCAAAGTATCTAAATATTCACAAAATACGCTCAATAATATAGAGAGAGAAAGAGAGAAAACTTTATTTCTGGTGTGATTTTCAATTCTAACTTAGCCCTCTATTTATAGGAAAATGTTAGCCCGTACCAAGCGCACTTGACCACCAACTCACGATGGCTTTACCTGCTACTATTGCCACCCACCACATTTGAAATAAAATTCAGCACATTTTCTGCTACTATTGCCACCCACCACATTTGAAATAAAATTCAGCACATTTTTTCACCAACCACAAGTGGGGCCCACTCAATTCTAGAATTTTCCACCAAAATCAATTATAAACCTAATTTTCGAATCCGACACCTCTTAAAATTCACAACAAATCATTCGTGCATTTTTAACGGTTCAAAATTTGTGGACATATACTCAACTTATGTATGTATAACATACCCAAAAATTACCACAATCCAACGGTCGGATTAAAAATTATAACCCCCGCAATATATCTCAAAACCCCTGATTTAATTTTTAATACCTCCAATCCGATAAAATACTGATAAAACACCTCAACATTAATTCCTTCATTAATAACCACATAAATGAATCCATCATTTATATTCATATAACATAAATATTTCCTTATCATATGAATCAATAATTAATTATTCACAAATAATATTACAGAATCACAATTATGACAACCAGTAGCCTCGTGAAAGAGGGGGCTTTCTAATAAGGATTTCTCCTCATCTGCGCCGCAATTAGGTGACCAAACCTCTCCTTGATGTAACTTTCTAGACATTGCCAATAATGCTATCTAATAATATTATTTAAATAATATGAATTATTGATCCGATAATGGAGATAATGTGCTCGTATTTGTATTTTCCGAATTTAAGTTTAAAGAATTAGTTATTAATAAAATGAATTTTTATTAATAATATTATGTGTTATAACCACTTGTGTTTATTAATCATTCTAGAACCTAGGATGATTATAAAAAAATTTCGGAGGATTAAATTCTAGTGGAGCTAGTCCTAAAATGTCACGATTAAGAATGCACCGTTCAAGAAAAAAATTCAAAATTTTGGATTTTCCGAATTTAAGTTTAAAATTAGTTTTAATAAAAAAATTTTTATTAAAATAGGCACTTATTATTCAAATTGTTCTAGAACCTAGGATGATTATAAAGGATTACGGCTATGAGGGTTAGGGTTTGAATAACCTAAAATTTTCCTGAACGTTTAGAGAGTTTCACTAGAGTATGTCGAAAAATGACATTTATGTCGAAAAGATTTGATGATAATATATCTTGAAAAGTTAAGTAATATATCTTGAAAAGTTAAAAGATAAAAGTTTTTCTCGAAAAACGTGCAAAAATCGGATAAAATAAAAAAGACGAAAAGTAATCGCTATGTACTTTTCATTCGTTTAGCTACGTTAGGGTAAAACGTGAAGGAAAACGCTTAAGGCCAAAAAAGTGTTTTTCGTTTTTGAAATCAAGAAGAATACGTAAAAGTTAATCGGTAAAGGAAAAATATCTAAATATCAAAAATATTTGGATTTCGAGAATCGTAGTTTTAAAACTATTGGACGAAAACCCGAAAAATCGGAACCACACGAAACTTACGAAAGCTAAGTTTTGTGAATAGTAAGGAGGTTAACTAAGGAGGTGGAAGTAGTAAACTTAAGTGTTAAGTAAACTTAAGTGTTAAGCAAACATAAAGGCTAAGTAGACTTAAGTGTTAAGTAAACTTAAGAAGTAAGTTAACTTAGTCCCTAAGTCATGAATATTAAGGAGGTTAAGTGGGTGAAATGACTAAAATACCCTTAGCTTGGATTTTCTATAAATAGGAAGCTAGCTTTCATTTGTATGAGATTTTGAAAATTGTTCAAACATTTGAGAGAGAGAGAGAGATAGATTTTGGATGAGGGAGAAGAGGAAAAGGAGGAGGAAAAGTTTCTCATGAACAAACTTTGTCCGACGGAAGGCGATTAAATGAGAACGGTAATCCGAAACCTAGTCTTTTATAAATTTTCTTTGAGTTTTTATGTTTAGAAACAGAACTTAATGAAGATAAGAAGTAGATGATGTTAGGGATGATTTCATATGGTTAAAATCATGAGAAATAATGAAAATAAGAATTTGAAGTTTAGTAAATAAATTTCTTAAGGAAGTATAAGATTCGTAATGAATTAGAGCGATCTAACTTATTTATATCAAGAAGTAAGTGTAATAAGTAAGGAATAATGTTCTATAACATCAAATTCCAATAAAAAGTGAAATCGTAATCCAAAATATCGATTAAAATGAAGAACGAACGAAGAACACGAAGAACGTTGTTGATGGACAAATTTAAAACCATCGTAGGATAATTTTTGTTGATGGACAAGTTTAAAACCATCTCGTATAAGTTAGATACTTGTTGCTTGGTTAGGAACGGTAGAAATGTTCATGAAGAACGGATTAAAACTTAGCTATAACGAAGTTATGGAAAAAATTTCGTAATAGACAAACGAGAATTAGAAAGTTAGTAAAATGAACCCGAATGTGTAGGGTTTCATAAGAATGTAAGAAAATGTGGAAAACGTGAGTCGTGGACTCAAGAACGATTGAATTTCGAGTTCGGATGACCGAATTATGGACGAACAAACAAAGAGCGTTAAAAACGTAAATGAATGAAGGGTTAAGATCAAGCAAATTGAATGGCACGTTAATGGTCTTAGAATGATGTTCTGTCCAAAGATGATTGAAGTACGTAAGATAAGGAAGAAAATGGCTTTGGAATGACCTCATTCTGAGTTATAACGAATAAGTTATGAGATCGGGAAGTAAGCGTCTCAAATTTGATTTAACACTTAGAAGAAAAATTCAAGAATTAAGGCTTGGCGCCGCGACGCCAACCATGCTTGTAAGGTGGTATTACATAATGCTGACTGCAGGGCCGAGTACTAAAACTCGTGCCGCAGCGAGAGAGAGAGATAGAAGAAGAGTGGCGCCATGCAAGCGCCGATGTAATGAAAAAAAAGCCAGAGAAGAGCTTTTAACTGCTCAACTCTTGGGGGAAACGTAAGGGAAGATAAAGAACATAATGTTCAACTAAGATAACACTTTATCAAGTGAATTAAACCTTTAGTATAGGTTGAATGAAATGGTTAAAAGAGATTAAAAGACAAAGAATTTTTTAAACGCGAGTTACATAACCGATGTCCGGGAGATAGTAGTCGCGATGAGCGACGCGTGAGGGGTTGCTAGGGTTGTGATTCCTTAGACGTTGAGTGACGAGGGTAATGAATAACATTTCGATGTTATGTCATGATAGTGAGAGATAAGTTTGAAGCGTTTAGACGCTATGTATGCAACGTATTGTTGTGTAAGCAGTGGTCTTAGCATACAAATGAATGTGTATGGCTTCGACATTAAAGAAGAATAACGAATGGTATTAAGAAAGCCGTAATGAACGGTAATAAGATTAATGGAAGCCGAATATGAGTCGGATAAGAACGTTAGAATAAAATGTATACATTGAACACTTTAACATACGTGAAGGTTGAGGGTACGCAAATATTAAACGGATAGAACCTACACCCCGTGTATGGTTTGACCGTAAGATAATGATGATCAATGTTTAAACCGTGAATGGTAAAGAAGTTGAATTAAAGATAACAACGTTTAATGTAACAAAGCCGAGTTAAGGTTTAAAGGGAATGATCGTTCTGAGTATACAAAAGACTGTATGACTTAGACGATAAAGAGTGAATATTGAGGCGGGGCATTTAGTTTCCAGGAAGCCATAAAGAATGAGAAATTAACTTAACAAAGATTATAGTTTAATAGTTCGGATAAGTCAAGATAAGTAAGTTGTAGTACAATCGTAACCTTTGATGGTTGACATATGGGAGCTGAGCTAAACAATTCCTTCAGAGAGAGAAGGTATATACTGGCCGGCAACCGATCTAACTCATTTATTATGGGCAAGTGTAGATGAGACGGGAACTTGTTTGTTGGTTGTTTGTGGGAAACCACTTAGAGTACCATATGGACTACTAGCAGAGAAGCGATGTATGTTAAGTCTTAGAGAAGTAATAAGTAGAAGATAAGATGTGAAACATCAAAGATGATGAACGTATAAGTAAGACATCTCTGTATGTCATGAAGCCGTAGAACGGTAGTGAAAGTGGTCGCGTAAACTTAGGTTGCAAGAACACGAACCCTAAGAAGTAAAGTTAATTAAACTAATGCATAAGTCAAAGATGTATGACTAATTAGTGTATGTGTTGTTTTTCTTATGTGCTACATAGGAACTGGAATGAGCAGTTCAGCGTAAGCTGTAGCTGGGCATAAGGCAAGTTTCCTAACTTCATTCATAGTTCAAATGAATGCTAGTTTCTTAAACTTCTCAGATGTTGAACTTGAGAAGTTCCGTCTATGTGCTAATGTACGATATTTGTACAAGGTGGTAGAACGTATGAGGCCTTGAGCTACAATGTGAACACTTCGGTGTTTCTATGAGATGAACTTTTCTGTGATTTAACTGTTCAATAAGAGAATGCTCTGTTCATACATGATCCGTTATTATTAAGTCTGTGCTAATGATTCTAGCCAGACATAATGTTTATGAAAAAGGTAGAGGAATGAAAGTATTTCAAAGTGAAAATGACTGATGTTTTAAAATGATAGGAATCAAGACTATTCCTATTATTCAATTTGCTTCATAACCTTTGTTCGGTTATCGAAGTCTTAAAAGAATGTTTTAATTCTTGAAGATGTTTGTTCTACTGTGATGACTTGCTGGGCAATTGAATGCTCACACTTGCTTTTAAATGAAAAACATTTTCAGTGAACGATGTTAGAAGAACTTAAGGATCCCGTAAAGATCAAGATGACGGTATCCAGATGAGGTGCTATTCAGGATGTGAATAAGCGAGAAGATCAAGTGAAGATTTATAATATAGGAAGATGAAATTGAACTATAGACTAGTTTAAGGAACTGTTATGTATCCTTGGTGGCGGATAAAAGTCACTCTTATAAGATGAAATGAATAATGTATTTATCATTATTTGAAATGAAAAAGGTTATAAGGTTTCCAGAACCTGGGATTTGAGAGTATATGTTGTTATATTTAGCTATATAATGATGTATGTTTGGAAGAAGATGGGATCGTGATGTACGGAATCCGGGTGTGAAGATAGACCGGATTTCGGGGCATTACAGATTGGTATCAGAGCTGATAGGTTATAAATCTTAGGTAAGAGTATCTAAGATTATAATCGTAGAGAGATGGATAAGAAGATCACCACGTGATCATAGTGAATCGTAGTAATGTGATGAGTACATTAAACGATGAATGATGTATAAGTACTACGAAGTAGTATGGGAAGAAGAACTCAGACTAAGTTGTGAAGGATAGTATATGAATTAAAGAAAATTCGTATTTAGTAAAGAGAGATTTAGAAGTTGTAAAATTTTAATTGAGGACTCATGTGATAGCTGAGTTGTATGAACCTTTGTATGGGCAGAGGTTTGTGCTTGGTGTAACAACTGCTTAGCTTATTACAGTGATAATCATTGGAATTGGTCGCGCTATCAAGATGTATATGATGAGAAGGTGAATCTTTTCTCATGTATATACTTGATAGGTAGAGAATGATAAGGTAGGTGCGAGTTCTTGAAACTCATACTTATGGTAATGCTCGTGACTCATAATGATATGGTATGTTTTTGAACTTCTCGGCGAATGGACGCTTATGGTCTCATGCAGGATGGTTCTTAAACTCAGTATTATTGTGGAAAGTTCTGAACTCATAATGTGTGGTAAGTTGATGGATGGTACTATACTAAGATATAGGGATGTTTAGGCCGAAAACAAGTTGTTTTCGATGAAGCTTAGTATTGAAGGTGTTAGAGAAGATTAGGTATTATCGCAGTAAGACAATGAAGGAAGATGGAGAATAGGATATTCCAAGTCATCTAGCTATGCTAGATTTTGAAGTTTATTGAACTCATGCTGATATGTACATTTTGAAAAAGGAAAGAATTGGTTCAACTTTTGGAACCAATAGATTTTTAAAAGAACTTTTCTTGGTATGTATATGCCAATTGTTTCGGCTAGACAGAAATTGATTTAAAATATCAAAATGAATTTTATATCATCAGTGCATTTGATGCAAGGATGGTAAAAGATGGAGTTATTAATGCAATTGAACCTAGTGTTGGATGTGATCTTAGGATCAACAACTCGCTATGGTATGATGTATAATGACAAAGTCACAAAGCCAGAAGAAGTCCTCAACGTACTGTGAAAAGTACGGTATCATGACGTCATAAAACTTTTTGATGTATTGCAAAAAGAATTTAAAGAAGTAGTCGATGTCAATTGAGTTCACTAGACGAATGTTTCACATTGATATCCAATTTATTGGTATGGTCTAAGCTACTTGATTCGGCTAGACAAATGGTATGCCATGTTTAAAAAAGAATCAAGCCTTTCTTGAGAAGTTGTGCCAATCCAAATTATTTTGGTGCGGAATCTAATGATTAAGTCTGAGGTGAACACACCCCGAAATGGGGTTATACAATGGGTTGATCGCCTACGTATGGAAGATGTAGTTTACCTTCTTGGTGATTGTAAACTGCTAGTAAGAGTTCATGGTCAATTTGACCCCTCAGCAAAAGTATGAAATATTTTAAAGGAATTCTTATATTCCTCGTTGTTCATTCTACTTCATAATTCTTGATAAGTTGTGAAGTCGAGAAAAGTTTGAAAGATAGGAACTTCTTTGAAGAGAAGTTGAGAAGATAGGTAGGCTAAAATTTCGAGGACGAAATTCTATGAAGAAGGGGTGAAGGTGATGACCCGGGTAAGGGTGCGATTTTAAAAATTCGAGGACGAAATTTTATAAGAGGGGAAGAGTTTAACGCCCAAAAAATTTGGATTTTCTAGAATTTAAGTTTAAAGAATTAGTTATTAATAAAATGAATTTTATTAATAATATTATGTGTTATGTGTTTATTAATCGTTCTAGAACCTAGGATGATTATAAGTCGGGAGGATTCTGGCTACGAGCTAAACTAAGCGATTAAGAATTTTCAAGACGAAAATGAAAATTTTTCGGGAACAAAAATATTTCTGGGGAAAAAGACAAAACAGGCACTATTCACCCGACAAAACCTAAGGGTTAGGGTTTGAATAACCTACGCCGTTCTGAGAGTTCGGTATGTCGAAATGACATTCCGTCGAAAGATTTGACGATAATATATCTTGAAAAGTTAAGTAAGCCGATAAAAGTTTTTCTTGAAAAACGTGCAAAAATCGGATAAAATAAAAACGACAAAAAGTACTACTATGTACTTTTCATTCGTTTAGCTACGTTAGGGTAAAACGTGAAGGAAAATGCTTAACGCCAAAAACTGTTTTTCAGTTTTTCGGAAATCCGAAGAATACGTAAAAGTTAATCGGTAAAGGAAAGATGAAATATCCAAAAATATTTGGATTCCGAGAATCGTAGTTTTTAAAACAGACGGACGAAACCTGAAAAAAGGAACCACAAAACTTACAGGCTAAGTTTCGTGAATAGTAAGGAGGTTAACTAAGGAGGTGGAAGTAGTAGACTTAAGTGTTAAGTAAACTTAAGTGTTAAGTAAACTTAAGTGTTAAGCAAACTTAAAGGCTAAGTAGACTTAAGTGTTAAGTAAACTTAAGGAGTAAGTTAACTTAGTCCCTAAGTCATGAATAGTAAGGAGGTTAAGTGGGTGAAATGACTAAAATACCCTTAGCTTGGATTTTCTATAAATAGGAAGCTAGCTTTCATTTGTATGAGATTTTGAAAATTGTTCAAACATTTGAGAGAGAGAGAGATTTTGGATGAGGGAGAAGAGGAAAAGGAGGAGGAAAAGTTTCTCATGAACAAACTTTGTCCGACGGAAGGAGATTAAATGAGAATGGTAATCCTAAACCTAGTCTTTTATAAATTTTCTTTAAGTTTTTATGTTTAGAAACATAACTTAATGAAGATAAGAAGTAGATGATGTTAGGGATGATTTTATATGGTTGAAATCATGAGGAATAATGAAAATAAGAATTTGAAGTTTAGTAAATAAATTTCTTAAGGAAGTATAAGATTCGTAATGAATTAGAGCGATCTGAGTTGCTTATATCAATAAGTAAGTGTAATAAGTAAGGAATAATGTTCTATAACATCAAATTCCAATAAAAAGTGAAATCGTAATCCAAAATATCGATTAAAATGAAGAACGAACGAAGAACACGAAGAACGTTGTTGATGGACAAATTTAAAACCATCGTAGGATAATTGTTGTTGATGGACAAGTTTAAAACCATCGCGTATAAGTTAGATACTTGTTGCTTGGTTAAGAACGATAGAAACGTTCATGAAGAACGGATTAAAACTTAACTATAACGAAGTTATGGCAAAAATTTCGTAAAAGACAAATGAGAATTAGAAAGTTAGTAAAATGAACCCGAATGTATAGGGTTTCATAAGAATGTAAGAAAATGTTGAAAACGTGAGTCATGGACTCAAGAACGATCGAATTCCGAGTTCAGATGACCGAATTACGGACGAACAAACAAAGAGCGTTAAAAACGTAAATGAACAAAGGGTGAAGATCAAGCAAATCGAATGGCACGTTAATGGACTTAGAATGATGTTCTGTCTAAGAGGGATTGGCGTATGTAAGATAAGGAAGAGAATGGCTTTGGAATGACCTCATTCCGAGTTATAACGAATAAGTTATGAGATTGGGAAGTAAGCGTCTCAAATTTGATTTAACACTTAGAAGAAAAATTCAAGAATTAGGGCTTGGCCCCGCGGCGCCACCCATGCCTTATAAGGTGGCACTTTGCAAGTCTCTGACACTGTGAGGGCCGAGTAAGTACTACAAACTTCGCATGCAAGCGCGAGAGAGATAGAAGGAAGAGAGTGGCGCCCATGGCCGATGTAAGAAAAAAGCCAAAGAAGAGCTTTTAACTGCTCAACTCTTGGGGGAAACGTATGGGAAGATAAAGAACATAATGTTCAACCAAGATAACACTTTATCAAGTGAATTAAACCTTTAGTACATGTTGAATGAAATGGTCAAAAGATATTAAAAGACAAAGAATTTTTTTAAACGCGAGTTACATAACCGATGTCCAGGGACTGTAGTCGCGATGAACGAACGTGAGGGGTTGCTAGGGTTGTGATTCCTTAGATGTTGAGCGATGAGGGTAATGAATAACATTTCGATGTTATGTCATGATAGTGAGAGATAAGTTTGAAGCGTTTAGACGCTGTGTACGCAACGCTGTTGTGGTAAACGAGTGGTCTTAGCATACAAATCGAACTATATGGCTTCGACATTAAAGAAGAATAACGAATGGTATTAAGAAAGCCGTAATGAACGGTAATAAGATTAATGGAAGCCGAATGTGAGTCGGATAAGAACGTTAGAATAAAATGTATACGTTGAACACTTTAACCGACGTGAAGGTTGAGGGTGCACGCAAATATTAAATCGGATAGAACCTACACCCGTGTATGGTTTGACCGTAAGATAATGACGATCAATGTTTAAACCGTGATCGGTAAAGAAGTTGAATTAAAGATAATAACGTTTAACGTAACGAAGCCGAGTTAAGGATTAAAGGGAATGATCGTTCTGAGTATACAAAAGACTGTATGACTTAGACGATAAAGAGTGAATACTGAGGCGTGGCATTTAGTTTCCAGGAAGCCATAAAGAATGAGAAATTAACTTAACGAAGATTATAGTTTAATAATTCGGATAAGTCAAGATAAGTAAGTTGTAGTACAATCGTAACCTTTGATGGTTGACATATGGGAGCTGGGCTAAACAATTCCTTCAGAGAGCGAAGGTATATACGAAACTGGCAACCGATCTAACTCACTGTTATGGGCAGTGTAGACGAGACGGGAACTTGTTTGTTGGTTGTTTGTGGGAAACCACTTAGAGTACCATATGGACTACTAGCAGAGAAGCGATGTGTGTTAAGTCTTAGAGAAGTAATAAGAAGAAGATAAGATGTAAAACATCAAAGATGATGAACGTATAAGTAAGACATCTCCGTATGTCATGAAGCCGTAGAACGGTAGTGAAAGTGGTCGCGTAAACTTAGGTTGCAAGAACGCGAACCCTAAGAAGTAAAGTTAAGTAAACTAATGCATAAGTCAAAGATGTATGACTAATTAGTGTATGTGTTATTTTTCTTATGTGCTACATAGGAACTGGAATGAGCAGTTCAGCGTAAGTTGTAGCTCGGCATAAGGCAAGTTTCCTAACTTCATTCATAGTTCAAATGAATGCTAGTTTCTTAAACTTCTCAGATGTTGAACTTGAGAAGTTCTATCTATGTGCTAATGTGCGATATTTGTACAAGGTGGTAGAACGTATGAGGCCTTGAGCCACAATGTGAACACTTCTGTGTTTCTATGAGATGAACTGTTCTGTGATTTAATTGTTCAATAAGAGAATGCTCTGTTTATACATGATCCGTTATTGTTAAGTCTGTGCTAATGATTCTAGCTAGACATAATGTGTATGAAAAAGGTAGAGGAATGAAAGTATTTTAAAGTGAAAATGACTGATATTTTAAAATGATAGAAATCAAGACTATTCCTATGATTCAAGATGCTTCATAACCTTTGTTCGGTTATCGAAGTCTTAAAAGAATGTTTTAATTCTTGAAGATGTTTGTTCTACTGTGATGACTTGCTAGGCAATTTAATGCTCATACTTGCTTTTAAATGAAAAACATTTTCAGTGAACGATGTTAGAAGAACTTAAGGATCCCGTAAAGATCAAGATGACGGTATCCAAATGAGGTGCTATTCGAGATGTGAATAAGCGAGAAGATCAAGTGAAGATTTATAATATAGGAAGATGAAATTGAACTATAGACTAGTTTAAGGAACTGCATGTATCCTTGGTGGCGGATAAAAGTCACTCTTATAAGATGAAATGAATAATGTATTTATCATTATTTGAAATGAAAAAAAGGTTATAAGGTTTCGTTGTTAACCTAATGGATTTGAGAGTATATGTTGTTATATTTAGCTATATAATGATGTATGTTTGGAAGAAGATGGGATTTGAGCTCGATTAATCACGATGTTGAATACGTTATTCATCTCTTCCATCTTGATCCTCTTTTCTTGTGCCTCTCTCTGCTATCTTGGCTCATTGATAAGCTTCCTCGTACGCGTCTTTGGCTCTTGCCCTCTTAGTAGATTCTTCTTTCAACTTGTTCTTTAGCTCTGCAATCTCCTCTGTCATTTGTTCATTCTCTCCTTCAGTGTGGACTAGCTTCCCTTCGACATTATTTAGACGTTCATCTCAATCCTAGATATTGTTGTCCTTCTGTGCCATTGAGGTCTTTTGTTCAGCTACTATCTCTCTCAACTCCTCGACGATATCCTGAAGTTCCACATTGCGGTCGTATACTTCATCGTACATATGGGCGGCGATCGAGTTAAGCGGAAGCTCTTCTTCCTCGTCATCCTCATCCTCATCCGACTGTGGCAGCTCAACGGGGTCCTCCTCGTCTGTCTCTATCTCATCATCCTCTTCAGGTAAACCCTCCTGCTCAACCACTGTGACCAACAGAGATGTTTCCCATGGTAGTAGTTGTTCCCAAACAACCTGAATATCTTGAGGCTCCTCCTCTCTAGGCATTTAGGATCCTTCCTCCCTAGCCTGACTGGATTCTCCTAGATTAGCCATCCTGACAACAAAATTTTAAATTTTAAATACTAATCATTACTACTCGACACTCAGGAGCACATAGGTTGCAACCACATAAGCACATAAGTGTTTTATTATTTCTTTCTTAAAACTCGATAAGAGTTTATCACCATTATCTTTTCAAAGGTTACTTCCTAAGGCTTTTCCCCACCTAAGGTTCATAACCTAAAGCTTTGATACCAACTTGTGACACCCCCAAATCCGAGTACTTCATTTTCACCAGATTTGGTGTTCACTTGATAAAAACATGCATATCTAACTACCCAAACGTAATAAAGTTTAATAATAAACCTTCCCATTAAAGGGTTACATCAATAAATCCAACAAAATCTCCTAGGTTATCTAACCTTTAATTACAAACATCATATGCGGAAAATTAAATAAATGCATCACCAAATTAAAATAAAGTTCAACAATATAATAGTCAACAGTTTTATAAGTCTTCAAAACTTGCTTATCTTCCCTTTCCTTCTACTGGTTGTAGGTTCATCAACCTTCTCAACTTTAGCTGTAATGTATATATAAGCAAGATTGGGCAAACAAAGCTCACTTAAAATGACAATGAATAAATATCATATCAATTGCTAAATGAATAGGCTCAATAGAAAAGGGATAAGGTATTTCATCAATTATAATAATCAGGAACAAAATTTGAAATATATAACTGAGGGTCAAAAGACAACCAACTATGTCCATAGTTATAAGTATTCTTTCAACTTAAACTTTAACAGTCGTAAGACTATAAGGACTCCTCGTACTTAGGGGGATCAACCCTTCGTACAATGTATTGTGCACAAACATTTCAACGTTATGCGTAAATTATCCCCAGTAGTAGGGTTGTTCATCTCAGTATATAGAATACAAGTCTGCACCAAAGTAAGTTTGGTTTGGATAAATTTCGAGGTAATTTAGGTTTAACGAACATCAACTAAGAATTAGTTGAATAAAGTGTAGTAACAATGTGCTATGGAATAAATCATAAATGAATCGACATTGTATATTAAGGTCATGCTTTGGGAGTAATCTAAGAGCATAAGTATTGAATAATGTAACATACTTTTCTTGAACAATGTTAAGCTAAGGTTAAAACCTTATTTAGAGTTGAGTCTTAAGCATGCATAACAAATAGTAAGTTAAACGATAAAACTTGTTCAACATTAGTGTATCAGAATGTAGAAATTTGCATGCTAAATAACAAATTAAAGATTAGCTCAATATCAAGAGATAAGGTTTAGGAGCTTGCATGATATAATTAGGGTTAGAAAACTTGTTCAAAGAAAGTTTAGAGTTAGGTAAACTTGCCTCGTGCGTAGGTTAAACAATCACTACTCACGTTCACCACAAGTCCTACACATACCATATGTATTGACAATACACATTAGTTACACCAATATTAGCTTCATGAGTTTCTTTTTTACTTTTAATAGAGCTCACTAACTAAGTTTAAGTTTAAACAACATCACATCTTTTCATGAGCATCACATTTTAGCTTTATTACAACTACTTAAGTGATCATGTCATTGCACCATATACACATTAACAACTTTATACACATCCTATTACATGTCCAACATGTTATCATTAGGTTATTCTAATACACAAAGGATTACACTTGCATTCGCGCATTTCGACGCCCTCTGATTGCCTCCAAATGCACAACAGTCCTAAAGATAGCCATTTTGACCCTTCATAACAATTTCAAATTGAAAAACTTAAAGAATAACAGTTATAGGTCTACTCGTTCTCGTTCCGGATCATCTTGAATCGCATCAATAAAATTTCGTATGAAAAATTTATGCTCATTTTAGTAAAACATGTCCGGTCAGTTTTTTTCCAAAATTTGGCTAGGTAGACTACCCCCCCGGGTGGGGTTTTTGCACTAGGGGGGGCCCATCGGGTAGGGGGTCCTTTCTGCATTTTTGCGATTTATGATCTACAATAATACAGAAAGCTAAATTAGGCCTACAAACTTCTTTCTAACAACCATACCAACATACCCAAGGTGTAATATGTTTACAGAAACATAAACTAATGTTTCTAACCACGTAAACAACATAAACATCAAGATTATAACCTTTAATTTTTCACAATTTTTGCTAAAACTTCACTTTTTGAAAGTTTTAGTGAAACTCATCACTGTGATTTTATTTTTCAACCAAAAAAGTTAATTCAACATACTTTGTTTTAGTTTCTTCATCTTCTTTCAAAATAAATAGTCAATTGATATGTTATACAAAGAATTAAACCTTAATTTTACTTTAAACTAATCCATCTTCATATATTTTTATACCAATCCACTTGTAACATGATTTCTTTCATAAATAAATACATAACATGAATTAATTTACTATAACTCACCTATAATCTTATGAAAACAATTTTGTAACAACCAATTATAATATAGAAACTATATATATAACAAATAATTAACCATCACACAAATTTTTGTAGAGAATTCTTTTGAATAGAATAAAACTAAAACTTTTTGAAAAGTAAGAGTAAGATGATACCTTAGTTTTTGAAGATGATAGTTACTCTTTGATTATCAAGCTTCCTTCCTAAAAATTCTTCTATCAAAATCTCTCTAGAATTCTCCCAATTCTTTCTCAACTTTTCTTCTTCTCTTTTTTTTCTTCTTCTTATGAGTTCTTTCTATCTTGCGTACATATATTATAACGTATATGATATAATATGTAATAATTGTATAATATAAATATATCTATTAACTGACATCAATTTTTTTTTTCTTTTGAAACTCAAAAGCCATAAGGCTTGTTTAGCTAACTACCTTAAAATTAACCAATTAATCCTTATGCCTTGTTTGGTAAAACATATTTAAATTAAAGACTTAACATTCATTAAGCCTTGTTTGGTCAAACTGAATTAACCTCCCTTAACTTATTTTAAAAACTCCTTTATAATATAGTTTATGGTCACACTTAATTTAATTAATTCTAATAATAATTTATTAAATAAATTTACCACATAGATCAATACAACAAAATTATAATTTTCTTTATAATTATAATTTTATTTAATAAATTAACACATCATTTTAATTATAAATTCAAACTAAAATATCATTATAATAATTCATTTAATCATTATAAGCTCTCTAACTTAATTATTAATTTAAATTAGAATATTATCTCATGATAATTAATTTTCTTAACTCATTAATTATTTATTTAACAAATAATTAACCAAATCAAATCAAATCAAATTTAACAAATATTTATTCAACAATAAACACATCCATTAAATATTTATATAATTCAATAAATATTTAAAATTATAATTTAAAATTATGGATTGTTACATTATATCACGTTAAAATTAAAGAATAAGGAAGTCATATATCTCACTTCACAAAATGTTCTTATTGTAACAGAAATGGTCATTCATTTTATATGTGGAATACTAGAAATGGAAATTATAAAGGAAAAATGATTTGGGTTCCCAAAGGAACATATACTGCACCAACCATCACAAGAAGAGAATTTCACAAACAACATTATCACACTTCTCACAATCCAATTACTCATAGAATGCTTCTTTCTACTAAGATTGATTATCCTATGCCTAGTTTTGTAAAGGAAAATTCAAAAGCTCCTTATACAAAATAGAAAACTCACCCTAAGGACCCTTCAATTTAAAGGGTACCAACTTGTAAAATTAGAACATATATTGCAGGTATGTCTTGCAGCTGATATGAATAAAAGTAAATGGTTTCTTGACAGTGGATGCTCTAGACATATGACTGGAGATAAATCCAAATTAAGAAATCTGCAAGCTACAGACTTTAGTGAGGTAACTTTTGGTGATAACAATAAAGGTAAAATAATTGGAGTTGGATGTGTTGGTAATAACAACATAACTATCTCCAATGTTCAGTTAGTCACTAGACTAAGGTATAATCTTCTATCTATCAGTCAATTATGTGATAGTGGTTTTAAAATATCCTTTAGCACACATATCTATTTTTGATCAAACTGGTAAATTAATCTTAATTTGCCCTAGATATAAAAACGTGTATACTTGTGACTTAGATGCATACTCTCACTTAGATTACATATGTCTTGTTTCTGCAAATGAGGATTCTTGGTTATGGCATCGTAAACTAGGACACATCAATATGAAACTTATAAATAACATCTCTTCTAAATAACATGTTCGTGGTCTTCCTAAATTAAAATTTTTTAAAGACCACATCTATGAATCTTGTGAATTAGGTAAACAAATTCATGCATCTCATAAACCTAAATTTACTATATCAACCTCTCGACCCTTAGAATTGATACACATGGATCTTGTTGGACCTATCCCTAAACACAACATGGGTGGTGTTGTATATATTATAGTTTTGGTTGATGATTATTCATGATTTTTATGGGTGATTTTCAAAAATTTGAAAATGAGGCTATTAATTCCTTTTCTACTTTATGTAAAAATATTCAAAATCAACAGGGGAGTTCGATTGTTTATACTCGATCTGATTACGGAAAAGAATTTGACAATTCTGATTTCATTATCTTCTGTGATGAGAACGGTATAAGTCATAACTTCTCTGCTCCTTATACACCTCAGTCAAATGGTGTAGTTGAAAGGAAAAATCGTTCTTTGCAAGAAATGGCTAATACCATGTTAAATGAATATCGTCTTCTAAAGTATTTCTAGGCTGAAGCAATGTCAACATCTTGTTACATATTAAACAGAGTTTTATTAAGACCTATTTTACTCAAAACTCTCTATGAGCTCTACTATATAAGAACTCCAAAAATAAACTATTTTCATGTTTTTGGGAGCAAATGTTTTATTTTAAACACCAAAGGACACTTATTAAAATTTGATCCTAAATCTGATGAAGGAATATTTCTTGGATATTTTCTTAATAGTAAAGCATACAGAGTTTTCAACAAAAGAAGTCTAGTTGTGGAAGAATCAATGAATGTGACTTTTGATGAAACTCAGCCTCCTCCAAAATATAAAGAACTAACTGATAATGATGTTGTCATTGAAGATATTCTCAAAAATACGGAAGAAGCAAAACTAGATAATGTATCTCCACCTATTGTTGAGAATCCCCTTGAAAACCCAAACCCTCTATTGAATGATTTTCCTAAAGAGTCTCATGTTATCAAAAATCATCCTATAGAAAATGTTATTGGCAATATTGAAAAAGGAATTATCACTAGCTCACAAGCACATAATATAGTCGGTCATTTATCTTTCTTGTATAAAATTAAACCTAAATTGATAAAAGATGCTTTACTGGATGAAGACTGGATAATAGATATGTAAGATGAACTTGAATAATTCACTAGAAATAAAGTATGGGAATTAGTCCCACAACTCGAGGATGTTTCAATCATTGGAACTCGATTGTTATTTCGTAATAAACTTGATGAACATGGAACTGTTATTCGTAATAAAACAAGATTAGTTGCACAAGGATATAATCAAATGGAAGGAATTAACTACGATGAAACATATGCTCATGTTGCTAGAATTGAATATATTCGTATGTTATTAGCATTTACATGCCATAAGAATTTTAAACTGTTTCAAATGGATGTGAAATCTGCATTCCTAAATGGTGTTATAGAAGAGGAAGTTTATTTTAAACAACCTCCTAGATTTGAAGATTTTAATCATCCTGAATATGTTTATAAATTACATAATGCTCTATATGGTTTAAAACAAGCTCCCAGAGCCTAGTACGAAAGATTGAGCAAATTTTTGTTGAAAAATGGCTTTAAACAAGGAACTGTTGATACTACCTTGTTTACTAAAAATAAAAATGATGATATTTTAGTAATCCAAATATATGTTGATGATATTATTTTTGTCTCTACTGATATTACTATGTGCAATGATTTTTCTGAAACTATGAGTAAAGAATTTCAAATGAGTATGATGCAAGAATTAAACTTCTGCCTCGGACTGCAAATCAAGCAAGGAGAAAAAGGCATTCATATATCTAAATCTAAATACTGTAAAGAAATGATTAAGAAATTTGTCCTATAATCAGCAAAACCTCTTAACACTCCTTTGTCAACAACTGATAAATTAATTATTGACGAAAATAGAAAATCTGTTGACTCAAAGAAATATAGAGGAATGATCGAAAGTTTATTATATATAACTGCTAGTAGACCTGACATCATGTTTAGTCTTTGCAAATGTGCCAAGTTTCAAGATGATCCTAAATAATCTCACATGACCGTAGTGAAAAGAATTTTTTGATATCTTAAAGGAACCACTAAATTGGGTCTATGGTATCCTAAGGATCAACCTTTTAATCTAGTATGCTTTTCAGACTCTGACTATGCAGGTCATCATGTTGATCGAAAAAGTACCAATGGTACTTGCCAATTCCTAGGAGGATGTTTGGTTTCTTGGTTTTCTAAGAAATAGAACTCGGTATCTATTTCAACCACCGAAGCGGAATATGTTGCAGCTACACGATGTTGTGCTCAAATATTGTGGATGAAACAGACCCTTGTTGATTATAACCTAAAATTTGTCTGTGTGTCAATTTTATGCGATAATACTAGTACTATAAATCTAAGCAAAAATACAGTCTTGCATGCTAGATCAAAACATATAGACATTAGGCATCATTTTTTGCGTGATCATGTTAATAACGAAAGCATTAAATTAGAACATATTGACACTGAATTAAATATAGCTGATATATTTACTAAACCACTAAGTTCAGAAAGATTTTGTAAATTACGAATTGAGTTAGGAATGTTAGATAATTCTTCTTAATTATTTTTTGTCTAAACAAACTTTAATTTATTTTTTATTTAATTATTTTTATTAATAGACTATATATGTATTTTTGATATTTTTAAATATATATATAATTTTTCAATAAATTTTTTATTAAATATATACACACATATATACATATATGTATATATATATACATATAATTATTTTTAATAATCTTCTATTAAGCTAAATTAAATATATATTTTTCTTTAATAAAAATGGTTACTTTATCATTGTAAAAATAAGGTATATTACATATATATGTTCATTTAAAAAAATTAAATCTGCACCATCAAATATTTATGCACATTCAATGGTCCAACTCATTCAAGCCGCATCCCACTGATCTAACCAATCATATTCAAGCATCAAATGCACACGGATCACGCTCCCAAACCGTCCAATCAAGACTAAGCATTGATCTTAGCCATTGGATCATGTTTTAAAAAGAAACACAACTCAGGTTAAGTTATGGCCGTTGATCATGATCTTCTCATCCTTCTCCACCATTGGATCTACCTGGTAAGCCAAAATATATATACAATTTTTGTAATTTTTAATTTCATTTGGATCTATTCTTTCTCTCTCTCCCTTCACGCGTTTCTTTGTCTTGTTCGTCTCTCTCTCTCTCCTCTCATCATCTCCGGTCACTCCTCTCTATCTGATCTACTTCTCAGATGAAGATCTATCTTCAATATTCTTATCTTATTCTTCTCTTAATGTTGATACTCATAAGTTTTAAAAAAAATGTTTTCTGATCGAACAATTTTTGAGTAATTAGCCAATTAGGGTTTCGGGTATTTTCTTTCGATCCACTCTTAAGTCTTTCGCCAGTAATTTGTTTTTGCCTAAACTTTTTCATTCTTGTTCTATAATTTTCAAAAAACGAGCATGTGTTCTTTTCGATTTATACCAAAAATTGCTTCTCCAATCTTAAAAATCTTAGGACTTTGGTCAAATTTTTGTTTGTTCTAAGATTCTTAAACACTTGCAGGTGTTCACTTTGGTCAAATTTTTTTTGTTAGGGTTTCTTCGTTAAACTAATTTTTTTTTAAAAAAATTTAAGTCAATTTTTTTAACAATTTTTAGGGTTTCTAATTTTCTGTCTGGATCTGCAAATGCTTAGTCAAAATTTTTTGTATATTCTTTTGTTCACCAACATCAAAGGATTCTTAGTGCTGATAAAACACTCCAAATCATCTCTATTGTTCAAAATTGTCTTTGGGTTTTCTGATCTGATTCTTTTAGGTTTGTTTTTTTTTGGACTTCAACTCACAATCATATTTATTGTTCAAATAATTGTTTATTGACCTTAAAAATTTTCACAAATTTTTATTACTATCTTGTTTTACCGATGCAAGACATTTTGTCTACCTTCTCACAATCACTGTAATTACTGGTAAGCTCTAGAAAGATGTGTTGAAAATTTTGTTACTTTATGGAAATTTTCGCTCATTGTTTATCATATCTTTTTATCTTAAACAAATTATTTTTAAAAAAAATATATGCATATCTATATGTATACGTATATATATTCATTATTTTTAGTTTATATCTATATTTTTATATATACCCTTAATATATATACATATTACTTATCCTTATATATATATCGTCTATCTATCTATCTATCCATCTATCTATCTATCTATCTATCTATATATATATATATATATATATATATATATATATATATATATATGCATATCTATATGTCTCTACATCCTTGATGGGCTCGCTGCTACTTTCACTAAGAAATGCATACGAAAAAAGGGTTTAACATACTAAAATTGGTATATTACCAACTTAGGTATAAACTCTCTATCTCTTTGTATATTACTACTTGCGTGGATACTTGTTCGGGAGCATTTTACCGACCTGTAAGTGGGCTGAAAGCCTGGTGCTAGAAGGGAATGTTAAGCCCATTGGGCCGAAGCCTTCAATGGTGATGAAGGAGTTTGGGCATCTGAGTCCTCTGGACCGGAGTCCCATTCGTGATATGGCGTTCGGGTTCGGGTATCCGAGTCCTTTGGGCCGAAACCCTATTCTAGAAGGATGATGTTTGGGGTCGGGCCTTCGAGTTATTTGGGCTGAAGTCTGAACCAGGTAGTAAGCTCGGTTGGATTGGGTCTGTACAGTGGGTTGTCCTGCGTACAGAGCCTGGAGTTCTAATCGTATAAGGTAACTCCAAAGGTAGTGTTTGGATTGGATTCCACGTCCACCTTTTAAGGAGATTGTGTTGGACCCGAATTATGGTAACTACCATATTTAGGAGTCCTAATCCGACTCGGAGAAGGATTCTAGGGTGATGAGAGTGCTATAAATACAAGGCCAGGGTTATATTTAATAGGTAATACTTTCTTTGAGCACTAAACACTTAGCCTCCATTGTTAAACCTTGTGAACGGCATGTACTTATTCTGACACTGGAGCTATCCCCCAGCGGCACAAACCGTCAAGCTTCATGTGTGATCTGTTATTGTGCAGGTTCTAGCGCGTGGATTCTGTGATTGGATGCACCGGTGAAACATGGCATTAACATTGGAGCTAGAAGGAGGGCTTTTAGTGCTTATTCAATCATAACTAACTTTTCTGGTAAGGGGCCACGGCGAGTAGGGAAAATAATGCCTCTATCATGGAGAAGGCGAAAACACACCAGACCACCCAGGTGAGAGGGTCGATCAAAGACAGACTGGGCTCCAGAATTCATGGGGATCAAGAAGAGCCGGTCCCTTCCCTCCGGTGTAAAATCTTCTATAACAGCCAACACACGCCCAACCAGGTGAGCCAGGCTGATGAAAATCACTCTCGGGCTCTCGTGGGGTAAGGAAGAGAGTGAGGAGAAGGTAGCCGAGACCAACAAGAGTTTATTTTGCAGAAAAAGATGCAATAGAACAAAGATGCCATGATGGCCCTGCGTCTTCAGAAGGAGGAGCTCGTACAGCAAATGGCAAAGATGGTTGAAGAGCGAGAGGCATCCTCAAAAAGGCACAGGTATCGGTGCCGATCTCGGTCACCTCGATGGGGAGAGGCTGAAAGAGAAAAGAGCAGGCCTAGAAGCAGTTCTCGAGACGGCAGAAGCCGAAGAAGGAGTCGTTCAGTAGATCATCGATCAGAACATCTGGGCAGGTCAGGACAGAAGAGGAGGGACGAGTCTCCTAAATACGAGAGGGACAGACACAAGCCGTCCCCTCGTAAAGAGGAGTCCAACCCCCTTACTCGAAGGGTAGCAGAGTTGGAGAGGTTACTGGAAGCAAAGAGTTCAATGGGAACGCGTTCGGCATGTATAGGCTCGCCTTTTTCGCCCAAAATAAACCACGTAACTGCTGAACCTAAAAAGAAAATGCCCCCGATGGAGACATATGATGGGCTGGGAGACCCTTATGATCATTCAAATGGGTACGACAGGTTGATGACCTACTATGGGCATTAAGACATTGCTAAGTGTCACATGTTCGCAACAACCCTGAAGAAGAGTGCCCGAGAATGGATGGGGACCTTGGCAGCTTGTTTAATTAATTCCTGGAGTGATCTTCGGGAGAAATTTTATGCTCGGTTTGGAAGCAATAAGAGATAGGGAAAGTTTAATGCTTCCCTCATGCAGGTTCGACAGAGGTCAGATGAAAGCCTAGGCCAGTATGTCAAGAGGTTTCGAGAGGTTGTTGGTTCGGTAGCAGAATTGAACTTGCCACAGGCCTTGGGATTCTTCAGGACTGGTCTTGATATTGGGAAATCGAAAAAGTTGATGAAGGATCTAGTGATCAATCCTCCGGCAGATTTGACAGAAGCCTTCCATCGGGTAGAGGGGTTTATTGCGATAGAGGAGGCTATGGGAAATTTCAAACTGCACTCCCAGTCATACGAGAAGGCCAAGGATCGGGGTAAGCAGAATTATCAATGGTCGGATAATCAGGGGAGATCTGACAACTATGGGAGGAAAGGAAACAACGGTAGCGGTTAAGGAAGTGGCCGACCACCTTACCCAAATAGGAATGTCAACAAAGTTTACACCGCCCTCAACACTGACCGGGCGAAGATATTGTAAGAGATGTGGAACAAACTTTTTTTTGAGCCATGTTCGACGCACCCGAAGCCAAGAAATAGGGGTCGGGACAAATATTGTGAGTACCACGAAAGCCGCGGGCATACAACAGAGATGTGTAATGATCTGAAGGACTTGATAGAGAAGAATGTTCAGAATGGGCAGTTGGTACGGTATGTGGTTGGTCGGGAAGGTTCAAATGCACCTCGGGCGGAAAGTAGAGGGCCGACTCGAGATACACAGTCAAAACTGAACCAGCCACCTTGGGGCATGATTGACATAATTTCAGGTGGTTCGGTAGGACGTGTAACAGGGAAGAAGAGAAGCGAACATCTCAAAGTCGTGCTGTTGGTATCAGGATCCTCAGCAAGAAAGGATCGGGCCTATCCGGGGACATCCATCTCGTTCTCAGATGAAGATGATCCAACAGATCTGATAGAGCCACACGACGGGGCGTTGGTAATAACGGCATAGGTCGGACCTGTAGACATGAAAAGGATGATGATCGACAATGGGTCCTCATTTGATATACTGTATATGCACGCCTATCAGAGGATGGAATTAGAAGGAAAGAAGATGTAGTTGGGGGGAGAAGGCCCGTTGTATGGTTTCAGTGGGGACCCAGTGCATGTGTCAGGAACCATCGAGCTGCCTGTCAAGTTCGGCACAACACCCCAATAGGCAAAAATAATGGTCAATTTTTTTGTGGTACAGGTAGATTCGGCATATAATGCTATTTTGGGAAGGCCGACCCTAGCAGCGTTACAAGCGGTAACATCCATACCCCATTTCAAAATCAAGTTTTTGACACCGAACGGGATTAGGGAGGTAAAAGGCGATCTTGACATTGCCCGAAGGTGTTATCGGAATACTCTGATTTCTTCGGGTGTCAGGGTCAGCAGGCATAAACAAACGATGGCCATCAAAATAGAGCCATTCACCGAGAGTAGTACTGAACCGATGGCTCTACCAACCGAAGAGACTGAGGATGTGGTGTAGATCCCGGGAAATACGGAGAAAATTATTAAGATTGGGTCAGGATTTGCAGAACCACTATGGGCAGGACTGGTGTTGATAAGGGAAAACTCCGTTTCAGAGTGGTAGGCGTTTTGAATTTTAGCTTCGACACTGATCGGGGTAGGAAGAACAGAAGGGGTAGTGGTTTCGGTAGGAGCCACCGATACATCAACCAAAATCATGTCGACGGTGGTGACAGAAGGCGGAACTGGCTCAGTAGGAGGGGGAACGTTAGAATCTGCCATTCGAAGATAGTGATATAAAGTTTTAAACGTGAGAACGAGCAAGAAAAGAGCTAGAATTTTGAAGATGTAAACCAAAAACACGTGGAATGGCTGAAATCAGTGAAGTACGAGGAAGAGATGAGCATGCTAGAAATCGCCTTCGCCGAAAAAAATTGAACAAAGACTTTGAAATGAAGAAGTATGGGAAAAGTGGCAGTGATGGACGGAGGGGGGTTTTTATAAGCCGAGTTGCATGAAACCCCAAGACGACTATTAAATGCGCAGAGTGGGCCCAGGTGTGGGAAGACATGCAGCATTTCGAGGAACGAGGAAAAATTGCTTAGATTCCCCAGATAACTCATCATTAATTGTCATAACTCTTTGAATCCATGACCTTTCAAGTCTCTAATTATAAATGAATTATAACAAGAGACTGGGGGCAATGTTCGGGAGCGTTTTACTGACCTGCAAGTGGACTGAAGGCCTGGTGCTAGAAGGGGATGTTAAGCCCATTGGGCCGAAGCCTTCAGCGGTAATGAAAGAGTTTGGGCATCCAAGTCCTCTGGACCGGAGTCCCATTCGTGATATGGCATTCAGGTTCGGGTATCCGAGTCCTTTGGGCTGGAACCCTATTCTGGAAGGATGATGTTCAGGGTCGGGCCTTCGAGTCCTTTGGGCAGAAGTCCGGACTAGGTAGTAAGCTTGGTTGGATTGAGCCTATACAGTGGGCTATCCTGCGTACAGACCCTAGAGTCTGAATCATATAAGGTAACTCCAAAGGTAGTAATTGGATTGGATTCCACTTCAACCTTTTAAGGAGATTGTGTTGGACCTGAATTATGGTAACTACCATGTTTAGAAGTCCTAATCTGACTCGGAGAAAGATTCTAGGGTGATGAGAGTGCTATAAATACAAGGTCAGGGTTACAATTAACATGTAATACTTTCTTTGAGCACTAAACACTTAGCCTCCACTGTTAAACCTTGTGAACGACTTGTACTTATTCTCACGCCGGAGCTATCCCCCGTCGGCACAAGCCGTCAAGCTTCATGTGTGATCTGTTATTGTGCAGGTTCTAGCGCGTGGATTCTGTGATTGGATGCACCGGCGAAACTTGGCGTTAACAATACTGATGTCCACTAGATTAATTTCTGTGTCTTATATAATGTGTGAATACTGATATTCACCGGGTTACTCATTGCATTAACTTCTATATGATATCTCCATCTAAGATTTGCTATAAATGTTGAAATCTTACCCTTTACCTGCTTCTTTGATAAATTGGTGTCTGAAATAATAATTTCTTGCCGTGTTTTATAAATTTTTTTTTATCATTCTGGATTTAGTAATCATTCTTACGTTTGACTGAATGTTTTTATTATCTGTGTTCTTCAAATAACATGTGGAGATTTTTTTTACTGATCATTGTTTCTTTTTAAAATAACAATTTTTAAACAGTGTTTACCTTGTAAAGCCCCCAAATCCGGGTACTTAAAACCCGAACTCGGTGCTTTATGATACCATTTCTATGAGCGGAATAATACTAATAATAATAACAATAATATAGATATCAAACTTAATTTACATAATCATCAGAGTCTAGATCCCAAGTACGTAACCTTTAATACATTCCTTATATAACATGATATATAATATATATCATTGTCTTAATAATATCAAACTATTACATAAGATAACATTGCATTCATTCAGCAACCTTTCCTTTTCCCTTGTTCTTGGCAGAGCCTTCAGGTTGTTCACACTTAGCTGAAAATATTTAAATTAAGCAAGGGTGAGCATTTGATTGCCCAACAAGTAATAACAATTATAAATATTAGCTGAAAGGATTAAATGTTTTCTTTGTACTACCCTTCTACAATAAATCAATAGTTGTGAAGTAATCTGAACCGATAATAATAACATAACAACTCTCTATCAAATTTTTAAAACTACGTACTGACTATAAATAGGGTTAAGGTGACATACTATGAACATTATTTTCAATTTTTGAACAGCACTTCATCCACAAACTATCATAACTTACTAGCACGGGGAGTGATCAGCCCGTACTTTATGCCATGTATTGATCAATACTATATGCAAGAACGATGTTATCGTTCACTCTGTCTACCTTGGGCGCATAAAAGTTTTCCCATGTTCGGGATGTTCATACTTAGTCGGGAATCCGAACCAAAACAATTTGATTGGATACAAAAAGGTTTTATCATATTCAACTATGTTTCTAAATATGTGTGTAGCTGGTCAAATAACTTAGACGCCTCTTTGTTATCGTATACATAAAGGGATCAATAGGTATATATATATATATGAACATGTGATTAAATACAATGATTATCCAAGTGGGGACACTTGTATAACCATAATTAGAAATTAATGAACAGAATATATATCTGAATTATATAATATAATATCATGTTGATAAACAATGATTAGATATAATATATATAATAATAGGATTAATAATCTGGTACAATAATAATATAATTCTGAAACTTTTTTACTCATGTCAATTGTATAAAAAAAATGCAAAGGTAGGATACTTGTCTGGTCTGTTGTTATAATACGCAACTTAGTTTTTATCTTTCGTATAACAACCTATCAGTAATAAGATCATTTTACTGATTAGAATAACATATCGTAGCACATAATACTGCTTATTGCAGTAAGCACATAACCTAATCACATTGCCACACATGTTCAACAGTAATTGGACCACAAACAAACATGTATTTAATCAAATTATCTAAGTCCAGATCAATTTCTGAAACATGTCGGTGTACCGACGGCTTAATCAGGTAATTATCGAGTCTAAGACTCTATTCTGAAGTTCAATATCTGTAAGTATTAGTTATATTATTTTTAAATGACTTAAAATAATTTTTAAACATTTATTATAATTTATCATAAATTTTCAAACCCCAGAATCATTAATAAATGATTTAAATATTAAACAATTCTATTATCATTAACATTTAATTAATATTAAACTATTAATGAAACCATTGCCAAAATATTAAAGTTATTTATAGAAACATAGATAATTTTTAAAGTATTAATATTACCCTTAAATGATTTTTAAAACATTTAAAATAATTTTAAATAATTACCATTAATATTTAAATATTAATGAACTATTTTTCCAAATATTAAAAGTCAATAATTATAACTTAAAATATTTTTAATTCATTTATATCCTTTTAAATGATTTTTAAATTAATAAAACTATTTTAAAACTTTTTATTTAATATAATTATTAAATAAATTTAATATCATTAATATTAAATTAATATCATTAATATCAAATTATTAATGAAATTATCCTTTAAATATTAAAAGTTATATTTTATAACTTAAAATATCTTTAAACACTTTATTTTCATTTAAAATTATTTTATAATATTAAAATCATTTTTAAACTAATTTATTTAATATAATTATTAAATAACCTTAATATCATTAATAATAATTAATTAACAAAATTTACCTTTAAATATTGAAAGTTATATTTTATAACTTCAAATGTTTTTAAATACCTTATTATTATTTAAAATGATTTTTAATTTAATAAAATCATTTTAATTTATTTATTTAACTCATTTATTAAATAACTTAATTATCATTAATATTAATTTATTAATGAATTTCATCACAAAATATTAAAAGTCATTAAAATAACTTAAAATAATTTCTTATATCATAATATAATTTTAAATAATTTTTCAAGTATAAAATCACTTTAAACTAATTTATTTAATATTATAATTAAATAAATTAAATACCATTTGTATTCCAAAAAATATTAAATATTTATGAAATATAATTAAAATAATTAAAAACTAATTTTTGGAATTTAAAATAATTTTTAATAATTTATTATGTATTTTTAATAATTAAAAATTAATTTTCTATAATTATTTAATAAAAATATAATTTTTATAAAGAAACTGTCACTAAAGACTGCCTATAACGACAGAACCGTCGCTATAGGTATTCTTCATGTTCTTCATCAAACCCAAAAAATCAAGTTAGTTACTGAGTGACCAAGGTTGACCAGGTTTAATTTAGTGTGCATTGTGTTTCTGGGCATGTTGTTGGTCAGATCGTGTAGTGCTAATGTAAGACTATAAGATCCAACAATAAACATAATCATACAACACATAACCAAAGAGATCTGAGCCTCCAAAGTGGCTGTCAGAGCTGTTCTTCATTTCTTGGTTTGCCCAGAAATGAAGAACAATTCGACTGTCCTACTTTGGGCTTCCACAACTTGAAATCTATATGATGTTTGTGACACCCCCAAATCCAAGTACTTCATTCCCATAGGATCTGGTGTTCATGCAACAACCCCAAAATAGGTCCATTCCATCCAACCCATTCTGAGTCGCCAAATATATGGTACGGAAAATAACTACAACTTTATTACAACATTTGTCGTGCAAAATACAACAACACATATCTTTGTGAGTTTGGATACAAATATATACCAAGCATGTACGTCCACAATGACACCTTACATAAAGGTATAGTCAAAAAGCTTTTTAGAAATTAGAATCTTTGGGAAGTGCTCAAGAAAACCTTCGTACATGGGAGGCCGTGCTTTTAGGTTATGGTAGATATCATATATTACCGCGAAATTATCCTTGGTTGACCCGATAAACCCCAAAGAAAAACGAGAAGATTACTATCATATTCTTCCCAATGGTGAGTCTTCTCTTGACATATCATTATCTCCACTGTCTCTAATTGGGTATTATACTCCAAACAAACACCAAGATTATATAGGTAGTGCTTGTAAATATACTCGACAAGTGGATGAGCACAACCATGTCTTATGATAACACGAGTTTGTATGTCATTAGACATCTTGTATGATAGTGACAAAACACCCTTCCAAAGTTGGGTTAACCTCACCTATTTAATTCACCAAAAATAACTATTAAATGATGTATAAAATCTGACACACTAAAGCCCTCAATAAAATTATTTTCATACTCTTTAGGAAGAACCTCAACAACTATAGACCATAGTTTCTATTCCTTGTTATCCCCACTTCAACCCATTTACACTTTTATTACACGAAAGTAATTGTGAAACAAAAGGGTGAAACACAACTAGCTCGATAAAGAATATTATGACTAAAGATAAATAAATTATCAATAGTCTTCATCGGTAATGAATCGGAGATTTAGAACATATGGTAGATGATAAAACTTTTCAACCATAGTTGCGGTGAACAAGCGATCCATTAAAAGAGTCGAATAGACTATAAAGTCTATTGTCTTCTCCACGTTAAAGTCCACCAACAATATTTTATCCTGTAACATCAATCAGCGGTTCCTTTCCACAATCATATGAATAACTTCATAATCATAATTGTGATTCTAAATTCCTCTTCTCATCGGGAATGAAGATAATTTTCATCACTGTCTTTACCTAAAACATCAAATATCATGGTTATACCAAATCACGATTCTGTTCATAATCATACTAATAAATTCATCTTTGCACCAGGTTGAAGATATTCATCAACATTCATCTTTATCTGACAAAGATATTCAACAACGAGGTCATCTTTATTCTAAAGATATTCAAAGATATTCATTCAACAAGATATTGAACAACGGTCATCTTTGCATTACGAGCGAAGATATTCATCAATAATTCATCTTTGCACTACAGGCTAAAGATATTCAACAACAGGTCATCTTTGCATTACGAGCGAAAAAGATATTCATCAATAATTCATCTTTGCACTTCTGAATAAAAGATATTCAACAACGGTCATCTTTGCATTCTGAGCCAAAGATATTCATCAATAATTTATCTTTTACTTACTGAGCTAAAGATATTCAACAACAAGTCATCTTTGCATTACGAGCGAAAGATATTCATATATCAAAGAAATACATAATCATTTGGAAGTTATATAACAATAATTATAACCATGTTGATCAATCCACCTTTGCACTTAAGCTAAAAATATTCAATTGTAAATTCAATGGTCATGATCATACCATCGACAATTCAACTTTTGCACTCTTGGCGAAAGAGAACCTATGGTCACGATCATACCAATAATCTACCCATCTTTACACTCAAGTCGAAAGAAAATATCATCATTAGGGTTATAAGAATGTTATATAAAAATAATATAATCAAAACATGGTTTTAATTTTAAGAGTAAGATTCATAAATCAACGATAATTTGGTGGGAGAAAAACCAATTTGTTGTGAATAGTACCCGTGTTATTCGCACATAGTCCCATATATCGTGCATAGTAACCTCGACACGAAAAGATAAAGTTTCATAATAAAATTCATATCCATATTTATAACACCTTAATCCAAATGTTATAAATCACTTAGAAATCTCATAATCTAATATTATTAATATTATAATAATATTTTAATCATTTCTTAAACTTATAAATAATTTAATCCAATTATTTACACTTTAATAATTAATGCATTTAATCATCTAAAATGCCAAACTCATAAGATTTCATCATCATTAACCAAAACCCTCATAAAAATCTGCATATATCTCATATATGATTCTCAAACCAATAAATCATATTTTCCAATTTTCTTACTTCACATAACATATTTAATTCATTTACTCATAACTAGAACATTTTCATGAAAAATACCAAATCGGTTCTAAAAATATTTCTTTTAAGGATTTAGTATAAAATAGTCCCATATTGAACATATATTTTTCTCGAAATTTTAAAAATTCATTTACTATTTTTCATATATGCTAAAACCACCCAGAATATTTAAACATTTATCATAAATTGTACTTTTATCCAAAAATTCCGAAATTCAGAGTACAACGATATTATATAGATGTACTCTCAATAAAAATTTCATCAATTTTGGAGTTAACATGAGGAGTTATAAATAGTTACTTTTAAAATAGTCTTTTCTCATAAAATCCATAACTCTAATCTATACATCCAAAAATACCTCAAAATAATCATAGTGGTGTAAAATTCAAGAATGATCAAAACATGGATACAATCAAAACTAGTATCCGAATAGATATTTTAGACGAAAAGAAAAATTTTCATTTTTAAATTGAATAGTCTAAGTATTAAATGAATAGTTCCAGATATCGTGAATAGTCTTAGTATCGTGAATAGTAACTCAGACACCAAAAAGATAGAAATTCCACAAAAAAACATTTTCACGCTTCATGAATAGTACTAAGTGAATAGTAACTTCGTGAATAGTAACTCATGAATAGTAACTCGTGAATAGTAACTCATGAATAGTAACCCAGAAAAAAGTTCAAATTTGATAAAAAGTTCCAACCAATATTTGACATAATGATATTGAAGAAATAATATCATTTGAGAAAAAATAATATCCCTTACCTCCTCGAAGAATCGATTACCGGAAGGAAAGATCGGAAGTGATCTTTGAATGAAACTTATCTTGAATAATGAACTCTCAAAGTATCTAAATACTCACAAAATACGCTCGATAATATAGAGAGAAAGAAAAACTTTGTTTACGGTGTGATTTTCAATTCTAACTTAGCCCTCTATTTATAGGAAAATGTTAGCCGCAGAAGCGGACTTGACACTTCTTTACTGATGGCTTTACTGCTACTATTGCCACCCACCACATTTGAAATAAAATTCAGCACATTTTTTCACCAACCACAAGTGGGGCCCACTCAATTCTAGAATTTTCCACCAAAATCAATTATAACCCTACTTTTCGAGATCAAACACCTCTTAAAATTTATAACAAATCATTCGTTCATTTTAAACGGTTCAAAATTTGTGAACATATACTCAACTTATATATGTATAACATATCCAAAAATCCCAAGCGATCCAGCGGTCGGATTAAAAATTATAACTCACATAATAAATAAGTAAAACATCTTGATTTGATCTTTTAATACCTCCATTCAGACAAAATCTTGATAAAATACCTCAACATTAATTCCTTCATTTATAACCACATAAAAATAAATCCATCATTTATATCCACATCAAATAAATATTTCATTATCATATAAATCAATAATTAATTATTCATAAATAATATTATAGAATCACAATAATGATGACGAGGTGGTTCCCGGAAAGAGGGGGGCTTTCGATAAGAATTTCTCCTTCTTGGCGGCGCAATTAGGTGACCAAACCTCTCCTTGTGCGAACTTTCTAGACATTGCCAATAATGTTATCTAATAATATTATTCAAATAATATGAATTATTGATCGATAATGGAGATCTTGTGCGGTGACAATTATTGAACAATAATAATATAAAATATCAACTCATCAATTATTGAATCAATAAAATAAAATATTGAGCGATAATTCTTTGTAACAATTATTGAGTAGTGCCTTCTTACGTAAGAATCAATAATTCAAAAATCTTGTATGTAATCTGGTAGTGTCTTTCTTGTGCGAACAACGCGTATTACTTTATTTTACCAATGGGTATTCAAACGATGTTAGCTTGATAGCGATTACGTCGTTATTTATAAAAACTTAATTTTGTCGTTTTCTTCATCCAAGCGGTTATTACATTATGGGGCCCACAAATAGGCTTGCAGTGCGTCGTACGAATATTCCCAAGCGAGAAAAGAATATTCCACGACGAAGCGAATATTCCCAAACAATGATGAATATTTTATAACCACTTGTGTATTTTGAAAAAAATTCATATATCACCCTTAACTTTAACTTTTATCAATTTAACCATTTCTTGAATAGTAATTATAAGAAAAATTGAATACTTTTATTTCATAAAATTAGGGGTCTTACAATCTCCCTCCTTATGAAATTTAAGTCCCCGAAAATTTACGTTACAGTATTTCAAAGAGTTGAGAATACCTTGCTTTCATTTGATTTCATCTTTCTGTCATCATGATTTCTCCATTGCTCATCTCACGTATTTGAGATATCATTCTAAAATCTGACTTCAAAACAAGGGTTAATTGAATAAATTAACATATCACATAATATCCCGATATTATGATTGACCAACAAATAAGCTTAGGTAGGACACACTAGCGAAGGATTTACTCATCTCTCCCTCTAGTTCTAATCCCGATCTCATGGGAGATCATATCCTAAGCTCGATACCAAATGTAACAACCCCAAAATAGGTCCATTCCATCCAACCCATTACGAGTCATGAAATATATAGTGCGAAAAATAACTACAACTTTATTACAACAATTGTCGTGCAAAATACAACAACACATATCTTTGTGAGTTTGGATACAAATATATACCAAGCTGTGTACGTCACAATGACACCTTACATAAAGGTATAGTCAAAAAGCATTTTAGAAATTAGAATCTTTGGGAAGTGCTCAAGAAACCCCGTTACATGGGAGGCCATGCTTTTAGGTTATGGTAGATATCATATATGCCCGCAAAATTATCCTTGGTTGACCCAATAGACCCCAAAGAAAAACGAGAAGATTACTATCATATTCTTCCCGATGGTGAGTCTTCTCTTGACATATCATTATCTCCACTTGTCTCTAATTGGGTATTATACTCCAAACAAACACCAAGATTATATAGGTAGTGCTTGTAAATATACTCGACAAGTGGATGAGCACAACCATGTCTTATGATAACACGAGTTTGTATGTCATTAGACATCTTGTATGATAGTGACAAAACACCTTCCAAGTTGGGTTACCTCACCTATTTAATTCACCAAAATAACTATTAAATGATGTATAAAATCAACACACTAAAGCCCTCAATAAAATTATTTTCATACTCTTTAGGAAGAACCTCAACAACTATAGACCATAGTTCTATTCCTTGTTATCCCATTCAACCCGGCTACACTTTTATTACACGAAAGGAATTGTGAAACAAAAGGGTGAAACCCAACTAGCTCGATAAAGAATATTATGACTAAAGATAAATAAATTATCAATAGTCTTCATCGATGTGAATCGAGATTTAGAACATATGGTAGATGATAAAACTTTTCAACCATAGTTGCGGTGAACGAAGCGATCCATTAAAAGAGTCGAATAGACTATAAAATCTATTGTCTTCTCCACGTTAAAGTCCACCAACAATATTTTATCCTGTAACATCAATCAGCGATTCCTTTCCACCAATCATATGAATAACTTCATAATCATAATTGTGATTCTAAATTCCTCTTCTCATCCGGGAATGAAGATAATTTTCATCACTGTCTTTACACGAAACATCAAATATCATGGTTATACCAAATCACGGTTCTGTTCATAATCATACTAATAAATTCATCTTTTACCACGGGTTGAAGATATTCATCAACAGTTCATCTTTACACTACTGAAATTAAAGATATTCAACAACAGGTCACTCTTTGCATTCTGAGCCAAAGATATTCATCAATAATTCATCTTTTGCTTTCTGTAAAGAAGATATTCAACAACGGTCGTCTTCTTTGCATTCTGAGCGAAAGATATTCATCAATAATTCATCTTTGCACTTTCTGGTTAAAGATATTCAACAACAGTCGTCTTTGCATTACAGAGCGAAAGATATTCATCAATAATTCATCTTTGCACTTTCTGTTAAAGATATTCAACAACGAGTCATCTTTGCATTCTGAGCCAAAGATATTCATATATCAAAAAATACATAATCATTTGAAGTTATATAACAATAATTATAACCATGTTGATCGATCCACCTTTGCACTTAAGCTAAAAATATTCAATTGTAAATTCAATGGTCATGATCATACCGATCAACAATTCAACTTTTGCACTCTTGGCCAAAGAGAACCTATGGTCACGATCATACCAATAATCTACCCATCTTTACACTCAAGTCGAAGAAATATCATCATTAGGGTTATAAGAATGTTATATAAAAATAATATAATCAAAACATGGTTTTAATTTCAAGAGTAAGATTCATAAATCAGCGATAATTTGGTGGAGAGAAAAACCAATTTGTTGTGAATAGTACCCGTGTTAAATACGTAGTCAAAGTATCGTGCGTAAGTAACCTCGACACGAAAAGATAAAGTTTCATAATAAAATTCATATCCATATTTATAACACCTTAATCCAAATGTTATAAATCACTTAGAAATCTCATAATCTAATATTATTAATATTATAATAATATTTTAATCATTTCTCGAACTTATAAATAATTTAATCCAATTATTTACACTTTAATAATTAATGCATTTAATCATCTAAAATGCCAAACTCATAAGATTTCATCATCATTAACCAAAACCCTCATAAAAATCTACATATATCTCATATATGATTCTCAAACCAATAAATCATATTTTCCAATTTTCTTACTTCACATAACATATTTAATTCATTTACTCATAACTAGAACATTTTCATGAAAAATACCAAATCGAGTTCTAAAAATATTTCTTTTACGGGATTTAGTATAAAATAGTCCCATATTGAACATATATTTTTCTCGAAATTTTAAAAATTCATTTACTATTTTTCATATGGCTAAAACCATAGAATATTTAAACATTTATCATAAATTGTACTTTTATCCAAAAATTCCAAAATTCACAGTACTGATATATTATATAGATGTACTCTCAATAAAAATTTCATCAATTTTGGAGTTAACATGAGGAGTTATAAATAGTTACTTTTAAAATAGTCTTTTCTCATAAAATCCATAACTCTAATCTATACATCCAAAAAAATACCTCAAAATAATCATAGTGGTGTAAAATTCAAGAATGATCAAAACATGGATACAATCAAAGCTAGTATCCGAATAGATATTTTAGACGAAAAGAAAAATTTTCATTTTTTAATTGAATAATCTTAAAATGATAAATGAATAGTCTTAGTATCGTGAATAGTCTTGAGTATCGTGAATAGTAACTCAAACACCAAAAGATAGAAATTCCACAAAAAAACATTTTCACGCTTCATGAATAGTACTCGTGAATAGTAACTTCGTGAATAGTAACTCATGAATAGTAACTTCGTGAATAGTAACTCATGAATAGTAACCCAGATATGAAAAAAGTTCCAAATTTGATAAAAAGTTCCAACGATATTTCGGTATAATGATATTGAAGAAATAATATCATTTGAGAAAAAATAACATCCATCCACTTACCTCGAAGAATCGAAGTGCTTGGAAGGAAAGATCGGAAGTGATCTTTGAATGAAACTTATCTTGAATATGACTCTCAAAGTATCTAAATACTCACAAAATCGCTCGAATAATATAGAGAGAAAGAGAAAACTTGTTTTACGGTGTGATTTTCAATTCTAACTTAGCCCTCTATTTATAGGAAAATGTTAGCCGTAGAAGCGCGGCGGACTTGACTTCTGCTACACGATGGCTTTACACTGCTACTATTATTGCCACCACCACATTTGAAATAAAATTCAGCACATTTTTCACCAACCACAAGTGGGGCCCACTCAATTCTAAATTTTCCACCAAAATCAATTATAACCCTACTTTCCGAATCAAACACCTCTTAAAATTTATAACAAATCATTCGTTCATTTTTTAACGGTTCAAAATTTGTGAACATATACTCAACTTATATATGTATAACATATCCAAAAATCCCAACGATCCAGCGGTCGGATTAAAAATTATAACTCACATAATAAAGTCGTAAAAAACATGATTTGATTTTTTAATACCTCCAATCAGACAAAATCTTGATAAAATACCTCAACATTAATTCCTTCATTTATAACCACATAAATAAATCCATCATTTATATCCACATCAAATAAATATTTCATTATCATATAAATCAATAATTAATTATTCATAAATAATATTATAGAATCACAATTATAATGACGAGGCGGTTCGAGGAAGAGGGGCTTTCGATAAGAATTTCTCCTTCTTGGCGCGCATTGATTAGGTGACCAAACCTCTCCTTGTGAGAACTTTCTAGACATTGCCAATAATGTTATCTAATAATATTATTCAAATAATATGAATTATTGATCGATAATGGAGATCTTGTGCGGTTGACAATTATTGAACAATAATAATATAAAATATCAACTCATCAATTATTGAATCGATAAAATAAAATATTGAGCGATAATTCTTTAACAATTATTGAGTAGTGCCTTCTTACGTAAGAATCGATAATTCAAAATCTTGTATAAGCAGGTAATCTTCTTTATGCAACAACGCGTATTACTTTTTACCAACCGGGTATTCAACGATGTTAGCAGTAGCGATTACGTCGTTATTTATAAAAACTTAATTTTGTCGTTTTCTTCATCAAAGCGATTATTACATTATGGGGCCCACAAATAGGCTGCTTGTGTAAATACGAATATTCCCAAAGCGGAAAGAATATTCCACGACCAAGCGAATATTCCCAAACAATGATGAATATTTTATAACCACTTGTGTATTTTGAAAAAAAATTCATATATCACCCTTAACTTTAACTTTTATCAATTTAACCATTTCTTGAATAGTAATTATAAGAAAAATTGAATACTTTTATTTCATAAAATTCGGGGTCTTACAATCTCCCTCCTTATGAAATTTAAGTCCCAAAAATTTACGTGCACAGTATTTCAAAGAGTTGAGAATACCTTGCTTTCATTTGATTTCATCTTTCTGTCATCATGATTTCTCCATTGCTCATCTCACGTATTTGGATATCATTCTAAAATACTGACTTCAAAACAAGGGTTAATTGAATAAATTAACATATCACATAATATCCAGATATTATGATTGACCAACAAATAAGCTTAGGTAGGACACACTAGCGAAGGATTTACTCATCTCTCCCTCCTAGTTCTAATCCCTATCTCATCTTGGAGATCATATCCTAAGCTCGATACCAAATGTAACAACCCCAAAATAGGTCCATTCCATCCAACCCATTACGAGTCGCCAAATATATGAGTGGAAAATAACTACAACTTTATTACAACATTTGTCGTGCAAAATACAACAACACATATCTTTGTGAGTTTGGATACAAATATATACCAAGCGTAACGCGTCACAATGACACCTTACATAAAGGTATAGTCAAAAAGCTGTTTTAGAAATTAGAATCTTTGGGAAGTGCTCAAGAAACCTTCCGTGCATGGGAGGCCATGCTTTTAGGTTATGGTAGATATCATATAGCCCGCAAATTATCCTTGGTTGACCCAATAAACCCCAAAGAAAAACAGAGAAGATTACTATCATATTCTTCCCAATGGTGAGTCTTCTCTTGACATATCATTATCTCCACTTGTCTCTAATTGGGTATTATACTCCAAACAAACACCAAGATTATATAGGTAGTGCTTGTAAATATACTCGACAAGTGGATGAGCACAACCATGTCTTATGATAACACGAGTTTGTATGTCATTAGACATCTTGTATGATAGTGACAAAACACCCTTCCAAAGTTGGGTTCGCCTCACCTATTTAATTCACCAAAAATAACTATTAAATGATGTATAAAATCTGACACACTAAAGCCCTCAATAAAATTATTTTCATACTCTTTAGGAAGAACCTCAACAACTATAGACCATAGTTCTATTCCTTGTTATCCCCTTTCAACCCATTTACACTTTTATTACACGAAAGGAATTGTGAAACAAAAGGGTGAGCACAACTAGCTTCGATAAAGAATATTATGACTAAAGATAAATAACTTATCAATAGTCTTCATCGGTAATGAATCGAGATTTAGAACATATGGTAGATGATAAAACTTTTCAACCATAGTTGCGGTGAACGAAGCGATCCATTAAAAGAGTCGAATAGACTATAAAGTCTATTGTCTTCTCCACGTTAAAGTCCACCAACAATATTTTATCCTGTAACATCAATCAGCAGTTCCTTTCCACAATCATATGAATAACTTCATAATCATAATTGTGATTCTAAATTCCTCTTCTCATCCGGGAATGAAGATAATTTTCATCACTGTCTTTACACGAAACATCAAATATCATGGTTATACCAAATCACAGTTCTGTTCATAATCATACTAATAAATTCATCTTTTTGCCACGGGTCAAAGATATTCATCAACAGATTCATCTTTACACTACAGAAGCTAAAGATATTCAACAACGGTCATCTTTGCATTCTGAGCGAAGATATTCATCAATAATTCATCTTTTGCACTCTGAGGCTAAAGATATTCAACAACGGTCATCTTTGCATTCTGAGCAAAAGATATTCATCAATAATTCATCTTTTACTCTCTTTGCATTCTGAGCGAAGATATTCAACAACAATTCATCTTTGCATTCTGAGCCAAAGATATTATTCATCAATAATTCATCTTTTCATCGATAATTCAAAGGCGAATTAAAGATATTCAACAACAGTCATCTTTGCATTCTGAGCCAAAGATATTCATATATCGAAAAATACATAATCATTTGAAGTTATATAACAATAATTATAACCATGTTGATCGATCCACCTTTGCACTTAAGCTAAAAATATTCAATTGTAAATTCAATGGTCATGATCATACCGATCGACAATTCAACTTTTGCACTCTTGGCGAAAGAGAACCTATAGTCACGATCGTACCAATAATCTACCCATCTTTACACTCAAGTCGAAGAAATATCATCATTAGGGTTATAAGAATGTTATATAAAAATAATATAATCAAAACATGGTTTTAATTTCAAGAGTAAGATTCATAAATCAACGATAATTTGGTGGAGAAGAAACCAATTTGTTGTGAATAGTACCCGTGTTAAATACGTAGTCCAATATCGTATATGCGTAGTAACCTCGACGAAAAGATAAAGTTTAATAATAAAATTCATATCCATATTTATAACACCTTAATCCAAATGTTATAATTCACTTAGAAATCTCATAATCTAATATTATTAATATTATAATAATATTTTAATCATTTCTTATAAATAATTTAATCCAATTATTTACACTTTAATAATTAATGCATTTAATCATCTAAAAATGCCAAACTCATAAGATTTCATCATCATTAACCAAAACCCTCATAAAATCTACATATATCTCATATATGATTCTCAAGCCAATAAATCATATTTTCCCATTTTCTTACTTCACATAACATATTTAATTCATTTACTCATAACTAGAACATTTTCATGAAAAATACCAAATCAGTTCTAAAATATTTCTTTTAAGGGATTTAGTATAAAATAGTCCCATATTGAACATATATTTTTCTCGAAATTTTAAAAATTCATTTACTATTTTTCATATATGCTAAAACCATAGAATATTTAAACATTTATCATAAATTGTACTTTTATCCAAAAATTCCAAAATTCACAGAGTACAATTTGATATTATATAGATGTACTCTCAATAAAAATTTCATCAATTTTGGAGTTAACTGAGGAGTTATAAATAGTTACTTTTAAAATAGTCTTTTCTCATAAAATCCATAACTCTAATCTATACATCCAAAAATACCTCAAAATAATCATAGTGGTGTAAAATTCAAGAATGATCAAAACATGGATACAATCAAAGCTAGTATCCGAATAGATATTTTAGACGAAAAGAAAAATTTTCATTTTTCGATTGAATAGTCTTAAATTAAGTGAATAGTTAAGTATCGTGAATAGTCTTTATCGTGAATAGTAACTCAGACACCAAAAGATAGAAATTTAACAAAAAAAACATTTTCACGCTTCATGAATAGTACTCGTGAATAGTAACTTCGTGAATAGTAACTCATGAATAGTAACTCGTGAATAGTAACTCATGAATAGTAACCCCGACATGAAAAAGTTCAAATTTGATAAAAAGTTCCAACCAATATTTGACGTAATGATATTGAAGAAATAATATCATTTGAGAAAAAATAACATCCCTTACCTCAAAGAATCGATGCTTGGAAGGAAAGATCGGAAGTGATCTTTGAATGAAACTTATCTTGACAATGAACTCTCAAAGTATCTAAATACTCACAAAATACTTCGATAATATAGAGAGAAAGAGAAAAAAACTTGTTTACGGTGTGATTTTCAATTCTAACTTAGCCCTCTATTTATAGGAAAATGTTAGCCGTAAAAGCGACTTGACTGCTACACGATGGCTTTACACTACTACTATTGCCCCACCACATTTTAAATAAAATTTAGCACATTTTTTCACCAACCACAAGTGGGGCCCACTCAATTCTAGAATTTTCCACCAAAATCAATTATAACCCTACTTTCCGAATCAAACACCTCTTAAAATTTATAACAAATCATTACGTTCATTTTAACGGTTCAAAATTTGTGAACATATACTCAACTTATATATGTATAACATATCCAAAAATCCCACGATCCAACGGTCGATTAAAAATTATAACTCACATAATAAAGTTGTAAAAACACTTGATTTGATCTTTTAATACCTCCAATCAAACAAAAATCTTGATAAAATACCTCAACATTAATTCCTTCATTTATAACCACATAAATAAATCCATCATTTATATCCACATCAAATAAATATTTCATTGTCATATAAATCAATAATTAATTATTCATAAATAATATTATAGAATCACAATAATGACAACCAGGCAGTTCCCAGGAAAGAGGGGCTTTCCAATAAGAATTTCTCCTTCTTGGCGGCATGATTAGGTGACCAAACCTCTCCTTGACGAACTTTCTAGACATTGCCAATAATGTTATCTAATAATATTATTCAAATAATATGAATTATTGATCTGATAATGGAGATATTGTGCAGTGACAATTATTGAACAACAATAATATAAAATATCAACGCATTAATTATTGAATCAATAAAATAAAATATTGAATAGTAATTACTGTAACAATTATTGAGTAGTGCCTTCTTACGTAAGAATCAATAATTCAAAAAAATCTTGTAATACTGGTGTCTGCTCTTTGTGCAACAACGTATTACTTTATTTTACCAACCGGGTATTCCAACGATGTTAGCAGTAGCGATTACGTCGTTATTTATAAAAACTTAGTTTTGTCGTTTTCTTCATCAAGCGAGTTATTACATTATGGGGCCACAAATATATTGCTGCCTGTATCGTGCGAATATTCCCCACAACAATGAATATTTTATAACCACTTGTTTATTTTGAAAAAATCATATATCACCCTTAACTTTAACTTTTATCAATTTAACCATTTCTTCAATATATCATATAGAAAAATTGAATACTTTTTTCATAAAATTAACTTACATTTCTTGATCAAACAATTATAACTAAAATCATAATAAATAATAAATAAAAATCTTCCCATTAAAGGGTTACATAATAAAAATCTCGCAGGTTGTCTAACCTTTAAATACAATCATTCAAATGCGGAAAATAAATAGAGTTCATTACAACCATTCAATTAAAATTTGATAATAAAATATCAACATATTACAAGTCCTCAACACTTGTGCATCTTTCCTTTTCCCTTACTGGTGCTAGGTACATCAACCTTCTCATCCTTAACTGTAATCGTTATATAAACAAGAGTGAGCAAAAAAAGCTCACTTGAAACGACAATAAATGGATATCTTTACCATAAATGTCAAGTAAGAGGTTTGATAGAGTTAAACAATATAATTTGTCAACATTCTGAAGTATGTAACTGAGGGTCCTAAGACCACGAACTATGTCCATAGTTATAAGTAATGTTTCAACTTAAACTTTAACAGTCATAAGACTATAGGTACTCCTCGTACATAGGGGGGTCAGCCCTTTGTACAATGTATTATGCACAAACATTTCAACGTTAAGCGTAAGTTGCCCCTAATAATAGGGTTGTTCATCTCAGTATTTAGAGTACAAGTCCGCCCCAAAGTGAGTTTGGTTTGGATAAATTTCAAGGTAATTTGGAATTCAGCGAACATTAACTAAGGATTAGTTGAATAAAACCAATAACATCATACTATAGAATAAGCGTAATTGAACCAACATGTTATATTAAAATCATGCTTTAGGAATAATCTAATAGCATACATATTGAATAACTATAACACACCTTGCTTGAACAATATTAAGCCAAGGTTACTTAGAACTGAATACTAAGCATGCATAGCAATTTGAATAATAAAACTGTTCAACATTAGAATATATATAAATTTGCATGCTAAACGACAAGTTAAATACAAGAATAACTTGCTCAATGTCAAATCAAAGTTTAGAAATCTTGCATCATTATATCGTAATCGAATTAGAAACAATAATCGACTTAACAAGATAATAGATTAGAAAACTTGCCTTTCTCATGGGCTAAACCGAACAATTCAAATCACAATATCCTATAAACATATGTCATCATGACATAATTAGTCATTACCACCTTACAAACATAACTAAGTACGTTCATCATGTAAAAATTGGATTTTTAATCACATAATCAAGTTGTAACACAAGGTCATCGTTAATAACATACTTATTCATAGTATAAAAATACTAAAATCAACATTTTACAGTCCTATTATCATCACATAACAACTCCTTAAAATTTCGAGTACAAAAAGTACCTTTGTCGAGACCATTACGCTAACTTTCATGTTGCTTGGCTTTCATAGTTTATCTTGTGTAGTGCGGTCTTTGCGGCGTGAAGATATATATTGACTGCCGCCTAGCGAATAAAGCTACAAGGTCAGCGTTGTGGTGTAGGCGCCCGTATTTCTGAGATTAGAGATTATCTTTTTCATGTACGTATGAATAAAACTATAGTTTTGACTAACGACTTGAATGACGAAAGATAGAAAAAAAGCGATTTTGGCCTCTGAGCTCGTTTCTAACAGTCTAATTCACATGCAATTCATACAAAAACTTCATGTAAACATAATTCAAGAACTTTTAACATGTTTCTACCCATACAACAACATAAACAACAAATTTAAAACATCCAATTTCACTGTTTTCGATAAAAATTCACTTTTTGATGTTTTTGATGAAAATCAATACTGTGATTTTGTTTTTCAACCAAAACAGTTAATTTAAAGCATTTTATCAAAGTATATACATACTCTAACAAATTGAACAACCAATTTATCAATAAAATAACTAAACAACCCATAGTTTCTATTTTAAATATACAATATATAATCACAAAAACTCTCTGCAAAATACTTTTCTTCACAAACATATACATAATATAAATTCATGGACTATTCTCAATCATAGCTTAAGAAAATAGTTTAACTCACTAGATTATCATATAAAATCACATACATAACAACTAATTTACCCTTACACAAGGATTCTACAGAGAATTTGGGAAGAGAAAAACTAAACTTTTAAAACTAAAAAGAATAGGTTAATACCTTGAAGAAGGTGATGATGATGACTATATCTTTAATTCTCAATCTTCTTTCTCCAATCTCCTAGCCTTTCTTCCTTTCTTCGTTTCTTCTTCTTCTTCCTCTGAGTTTTTTCTCTTTTCCTCCTAACTCTAACTGTGTACTAACAATCTAACGTATATAGGATATAATGTATATTAATAATATAATATAACTCTAATTTAACTGACATCAGTTATTTTATTTTGAAAACCAAAAGCCATAAGGCTTGTTTGGCTAACCACTAACAAAATAATCAATTAATCCTTACGCCTTGTTTGGTAAAACACAATTAGATTAAAGACTTAATAGGCATTAGGCCTTGTTTGGCAAAACTGAATTAAAACTCCTTTAAGTTATTTTAATAACTACTTTATAAAAGGTTATTTGTCACACTTTTAATAAATTAAATTAATTTTAAAAACAATTTATTAAATCATTTAACACATAAATCAATACCACCAAAATTATAATTTTCTTTATAATCATAACTTTATTTAATCAACTAACACATCCTTTTTAATTACAAATTTCAATAAAAAGAATAGTAATTCAATTAATCAAACCTCTCTAACTTAATAATTAAATTAAATTAAAATATAATAATTAATTTCCTTAATTATTTATTTAACAAATAGTTAACCAAATTGAATCAAATTTGAACAATAATTTATTTAACAATAAACACATCCATTAAATACTTAAACAATTCAATAAATATTTAATATAACAATTAAAAATTCTGGAATGTTACAATGTTTATGTGATATTAAGCTTTCAATGTGTAACCCGCAAGACAAGGAAGAGATCTAATACATTAGATCACCAAAACAAGAACAGATCAAACAAATATAAGTTGGTCAAACCATGTCAGACGACATGTTCAAGCATTTTTTGGGTTACCCGAAAATGACTTTCATGTTAAATCCCATTGGTTTACGGCCAATCCACCACGATCCACCTATTTAATGATTAGGAGATTTTAAGGCATAATCATGTAGTATAACCTACATACTACAACTTAGATACATCAATAATAACAAAACAACTAACAACAAAAAGATCTGGGCGTTAGAAAACATTGTCAGACCGTTTCTGGGCAGTTTCTGGGTTACCCAGAAATGCCCAGTCATGGTCGGTCAACGACTTTTGACCAATAATAATTTTCAATCTAGACCAGATCCAAGCCCGATTCTTGATCCAGATCAAAGACTACATATTAGACTACATATTTAAACCTTTAAACAACAAAAACCAAGATCAGACAAGAATCTAAAGGCACTGACATTCGTTGTCAGACCACAAAACAAAATTTTTCCAAATTTTGTAAAACTTCAAATCTGAGCTTCTAGATGTTATGGACCTAACATCTAGCAACCCAGATCATCATTATACACCATAAAAAACATATTTTAACAATAAATCATAACATCTAACATGCAGATCAAGATCAGATTTCTAGGGTTAGTTTTTATACCTTAATGATCAATCTCTGATTTTGGCTTCTAATTTTTGTTATATGTATTAGTGGGGCTAGTTTTTGGGACTGAAAAACTAAAGGAATTTCGTGGGTTTTGAGTTGAGAGAGTTTGGTTGGGTGTTTGAGCAAAATGAGCTAGCGAATGAATTATTTTCTCTCTCCAATCTATATATACCACTTGCAAATGTAGATGGCTGATACAAGAATTGATTTGCTGGATTTAGTTTAGTCACATGGGGTTGTTGGATTTGGTGAACAACTCACCTAAAGTAAAACCTATATGTTAGCTTCAATAATGCACAAAAGGGTATAATGGTCATTTGGCTTATAATTTTAATGGCAATAAAGTAATCTTAATAAACCCTTAAGGTTTGACCCTTAGGGTTTAACCCTAAGGTTTAACATATAGCATTTGTAGAATTTTTAATTAGGGTTTGTACAAAAATAAAAAAATTAGTTTCTAAAATTTGTAATTAGGGTTTCCTTAATTAAATTAGGTTTCTAATTACATTATAAATGAACATTAGGGTTTTATATACTAATTATAATTAACCTTGCTAATTTAGCAATTAGGGTTTATAATTAGTAATTAGGTTTTAAAATTACTAATTAGGGTTACTAAATATAGAAAATAGGGTTTCTAATTTCATGATTAGGGTTTTGAAAATTATGGTTGTCCCTAATTAGGGTTAATATCTACATCACCGATCGTTAATCACATTAACACCATTTCTGACTGAGCATAAACTCCGATATAAGTTTCATATTAGGGTTTCTAATTTCAGAAATTAGGATTTTAATTTACAATTATGGTTTTTCCATAATAATAAGGCTTTACCTAAAATACAAATCGTATAACACCTAACACAGTGTATTAACAGATTTTTAAAGTCTCATTTGACTTCAAAATTAGGGTTTAACAGTAATACTATGGTTTATATAAATATTGCTAGGGTTTGGTTATAATACACCATAATTGACCAACCATTATCAATACGTACATACAATACATATTTATAGTACTGAAAAATCAAAATATAATTAATATTATATTATTATTCTCATGCCTTGATCAAAATCCAAAATTAGGGTTTGGATTCCATACCGATTTATCTGTCTATATATAACCTTATTAATTAAGGTAGAATAATTAACTTAATAATCAGTACAAAAATTCATATAGTAAAATAATTATTATAATTATTCTAAAAATCATTTTATATATTATTTTAATAATATATAATTATATTTTCATGGAAAATATTTAATAAAAACATTTCTACTATAAAATTAATTATTATAAGAATATAATTTATAATAATCAATAATTCTAAAATACAATTATTTGCAATAATTCATGTTATAAATATATCTTTATTTGTCACATAAATACATATACACATTATCTAGCACATATTTCCACCTTTATAAATAAAAAATAAATTTATAAGAAAATTTTTTGATTTATTTATATAGAAAATCTTGGGTTATTACAACCCTACTGTTTAACTTAAATATTTGCTGCCCCTTTGTCACTGTATCATCTTATTACTTGTTCCTACATCAACTTATTAATTGTTGCTTCTACTTGATTACTTCGAGTGAATATTACCTGTCGCATATCATCTTTTCCCCCTTTATATATATATATATATATATATATATATATATATATATATATATATATCAGTCATTTTCAAAAATATGCATTCATATGTACAATCTATTCATAGTTTGATACTTTCCCCTATCCTTCCTGCATCAATACTCATCATGTCTAATATATTCTCTTCCAAAAGAAAAGTTCTACCCCTCAATTCTGAACTCCAATTTTCAAATGTTGTCCCTCATCTTACTACTATCTCTGCTCAGTCTAAATATAGATCTGTGAGACACAACCTTTGTCCCGGAAATGTCATCACATTTCACGGCTTTCCAAATTGTTTGAGAACTTTAAAAATGTTGGGTGGGACTATTTGGTTTCTTTGAATGATAAATAAATTTATCGTAGTATCATTGCTAAATTTTATGCTCATATGGAGTTTTCAACTAACTCTTCTGGTTTACTAAAAAGCATTACAACTTGTGTTCAAAGACAAACTTATATCATTGATGAATTATTTCTTGTCAATGCACTGCAGCTACCTCGTTCCACTCTAGAATTACCTAGGATAAATTCATATCTTCATCCCTCTGGAATATCTGTCGAAGAATGCATGTTGTTCAAGTTCAATATGTCATTGATAACTGATTAAATGGTACCAGCTATTTTATTTGACTATCCACGCAAAGTTGGTCTGGAGTTCTTAACTGCTGAGTGTCAACTTCTAGGCAAAATCTTAAGAAACAATTTTATGCATGTCCGTGATGATAGAAAAATGTTACTTTTTGATCTAGAACTCATCAAAAGTCTGTTAAATGAATGTATGCCCTATAATCTAGCCTATTTTTTGTTGTCTTCATTTGAATACTGTTTTCAAAACAATTGTCTTGGTTTTGGTCTCCTTCTCACACAAATATTCCATTATTTGAACATTCCTCTGACCAATCATCAATCTCAACACGTTCCCACTAGCAATATCATATCTCACCTTAATCTGCCACCACAGCCCCTCATTATCTTTAAACCTCTTGATCATGAACATCTTGAAACTACCATCAACATGACTTCAAAAGTCGACTCTCTCAATAGTATGAATCAACTTCTGCTGCAAAATCAAACATTGCTTTTTGAAAAATTGGAAGATATTCAGTTCTCCTTACACATTGTCAAGTCAGTGGTCTGTTTGTTATTGGAGCACAACAACATGCTGCTGAATCCTTTTAATGCCAATACCACACCGGATTTCACTATTTTGTTCCCCCACCAACTGATCCTGAAGGCAATATTCCGGATATGTCTCATTTCTCTCATCTCAATCTCGAGGAAATCTGACTTTGCGCCCAAATTGACTAACCATTTGCTTACACTTGGCTAACTACCTATTTCGGATAATTGTAATCCTTAATCTCTTAACCATCTCTTACTACATTAACTACCACTACTACTAGTACTCCTACTACCCCTTATCCTTTTATATATTTTTTGATTAACTAACTCTCATTGCAGGTTTTTCTAACATACTTCTTGTAGGTTTCAATTTTTCTTTTACCCTGTCACTTTTTATGATGACAAAGAGGGAGAAGAAAAATATATGGATGGATTATAAACTGCTATGAACTGTTATGAATGGATTATGAACTGCTATGAATGGATTATCAATTGATTATAAACTGTTATGAATGGACTAAACTGCCATGCGGTTGAATACATATTGTTATAAAAGGGTTCAAAGTTTAAAGGGGAGTTTTCTTCAAAACTATAAAATATTTTTATATAATTGTCATCATCAAAAGGGGGAGATTGATAGGTAAAATTTTATTTATATTTTGATGAAAACAATTATGTTTTAAATATTATTTATTATTTCTTTTTACTTGAATTAATTTTTATTGACCTTGATAAATTACATGTCAAGTGTTAATAAATTAATTCATATATTATTTAAGGCATGGAAACCCTATTTCTTTTCTAAACTAAAGTTGGGCAAAAATATTTTATAAATGCATACTAAAATATGTAGTACTAAATTATATATATATATATATATATATATATATATATATATATATATATATATATATATATATATATACATACCTATACTAAGTACATATGTAAAAATTTAACGCATGCATGTAATGCCACTTTTTGTTAAAACCGTGACTTCATTTTTGGGACTAAAAACCGCGTAAGGCTTGCTGACATTGGATTAAACACACATGGTCAAAACAATAAATGCTAAATTGATGAGTTGGTGCCCAGGCACCACAAATATTGTTTACCCAGAAGTTTTATTATGATATTCTTACGACAAGTAAATGGTATAGTTTAAACAAGTTTATTTCTACTAAATTATGAAATCTTTTCAACATTTCAACTTTTAATTTTATAATGAGGTTCATTTTTTGTAGAATTGGAGTGAATTTGTCAACAAGAACAATAAAGTATATACAATGGACCTTTGTGGATGGGGCCGACGTAATCAGTTAAATCTATTTTTATGTCACTTCATTAAAATAACTTTACTATTCCTATAATATAAATAGTGTTAATTTTAATGTTTATGTAAATAATATATGTGGTTGTGCATTCTCCTCATTGGGCAAAGTGTGTTCGTATTGATACGAGGACATTAAGGATATTGATGAAGAGGAGGTTTAAAGGGATGAAGAAGACATTTAAGAGAGTTAAATGATATGCAATCCAGTACCGACATATCCACCTTTGACGATTACTAACCCACCATTGACCAAACAATTGTCTAGGTGTGAAAGTCTCTCTTACTAAGACTATATTTCTCTACTTCTTATGCAGACACACAACACACATAATACATGCACAAACACACACATATAACTATAACCAATTAAACACTCGCACCATTATACTGCCACCAATACATATTTATGATTTAAATCATTAAGCAAATGAACCGTTTGTTGATATGGTACTAAGAAAACTTTATTTGATTGTAAGTCCATATCTTTTCCTAAATAAATTGATTATTTGTTAAAATCTCTCTAAATTCTTACTTATATAAATCTAAATCATTCCCCCTACATATAAATATGTGTGCTCATTTTTTTAAATAATTTAGGGTAAAGTAAGGGGTCTTATGTTTCAGATTTACAATTATTTTATTTTGACTCGCATATTTTGATAATTTTTAAATTTCAAATATTTTCAGGTATATATTGAAGGATACATGGTGTAAGCTGTGAAGAATATATTTGGTGTAAGCTATAAAGTAAATGGTCTTATGCTCAACATGTTGTTTCTCTATTTTCTGCATGTATGTATTTTTTGTGTTTCGTCTTTTGTAAAGTTAGCTAATTATACATGGTTATGTTGATTTTGGGTATGGAATGATGGTTTTTTTTGGTGTTTAGATATATATGGATGATTGTAAATTTTGTAAACAGGTTTAGATTTTTCTGGATATCTATTTTTAGGGGAAACTTGGTCAAAATTTCATGAAATTTGTAGCGACTTGCTTGATGTTTTGGTGGTTGGATGTGTTTATGATTGGGTATATATTAATTTCTTCATTTATGTATTTTTGTGTTCCATATTTTGTAAAGCTAACTAATTATACATGGTTATGATGATTTTGTATATGGAATGATGGTTTTTTTGGTGGTTTGGATATGTATGGATGATTGTAAGTTTTATAGACATGTTTATATTTGTCTGAATATCTATTTTTAAAAGAAACTCTGTCGAAATTTTTTAAAATTAGTAGCAACTAACTTGATGTTTTGGTGGTTAGATATTTCTTGATGATTGTGTGTATTTTGTGTGTTCTGTATTTTGTAAAGTTAGCTAATTATACATGGTTATGATGATTTTGGGTATGGAATTATGGTTGTTTTGGTAGTTTGAATATGCATTGATGATTGCAAATTTTGTAGACAAATTTAGATTTTTGTAGATATCTATTTTTGATGTTTTGGTAGTTGGATGTATTGGGGATTGAGTATGTATTAGTTATTATGGAGGTAAGATGAATTATAATTATTGTTATGTCTGATTGTAAGTTATTTTAGGTTGCAAAGATGTAATATTTTTCAAATTTTAATCTAATTTTTTGTTACGTCGTGCCTTTAGGCACGGACATTACTAGTATATATATATATATATGATCAAAGTATATATATATATATATATATATATATATATATATATATATATATATATATATATATATATATATTATTGTTTAAATATAAAGGTCATGTATTGTTTTAAAAAAATCATTGTTATAGAGAAAAGTTGTTGTACTACTTTATGAATGAATGATGTGTATTATATATATTAAGGTTATTGAATTGTTAAAATATAATAATAAAAAAAATATGATTAGAAGATAATTATAATTTAATTTGGGTTGTTTTGTAAAATTGATGTAATTGAAGGAATTAATTTCATATTAATATAAATTTTAATTATTAACTTATAAATGTATTATTTTGGTGATTACTTCGAACGGAGAAAGTCGAGTCAAATTTAGAGTATAAATTTTGGGTATTACATTGCTTAATCCAGGTACGGCTTCCGTACTCTTTCTGCGAAACTCTTTTGATTTTAATTTGTTCGTTTCATTATTCGTTTCAGAAATTAGTATTGCCTCTCATAATTATTCTTTATCAATTTATTATAATTGTTTCGTTTTGGCGTTGATAATTAGAACTCTTATTTGTACTCTTTAGACTAGTGCATCATGTACATAATTTAATTTGATATTCATAGTAAGGTACATGTTATTTTAAATTTTGGAGACTTTGTGTTGTTGATTCGATTCAATTTAACGTGTATATATTAGAACCCTTTGTGTTAATATTATGTTGCATGTGTTGTGACATGATATTTTTGTTAGAATACCGTAGGGTATACCTGAGATATAACCACTTGTGGGGGTACCACAAGCATGTCCTCTTGGTACCGAGACATGACACCTTCCGTGGCGGTGTGATTAGTACATGGTGTCTCCGTTTTGTGATCCGGTGGGAGTTTAACATTTGGTGATTTGTTGTGGGAGGTGTATGGTTCGACCCTAGTTTTCTGTTATGTTCTGTTCTGCGGTTGGTGATGTTTATGCCAAACAGGCCTTCCAATTTTACATGCATTAGATTTGCGGTCCAATGTGTGTGGCTTGCCTGTGTGGCATTATTTGATTTGCCTATGTGGCATTATTTGACTTGCCTATGTGGCAAGTTATATTTCTATTTTGTTTTGAGCTCGGTATGAAATAACACCCATCCATTTGATTCAGCATATTATT